>NQII01000321.1:855452-889042 GCA_002778355.1 Clitarchus hookeri | reverse complement strand
ATTGTAGCAGTGCAGAATTCCCCGTCCTCGTGCTTTTTGTGCATCTCGGTGTGTGGTCTTGCTAACTTAACGGGTACGGTGCGTACTGCCTCCTTCCCTCTGCAGTGTTAGAAATGTGTGGGAGTAAGTGAAGATATGTGTCGCTTCGAGAAATTTGGAATCCCATCAACAACAGCCTATCATGCAGATCGGACAAAGTGAGACAACTCCTAATCATCTCTGTTCGGCGGCGTTCATCAGCAGCGCTGCCATGAATGGCAATGTTAATTATGGTCTCCAGGAGAGCAGGTTGCGAGTCAACCAAAGGGGGCTGCCCAGGGCCAGATCGAGGTTTTACTGCAGCAGGATTGTTTTTCTGATGTGTAGCTTTCTCAAGTTTTTCTTTGATTCTATATTTTTTTGCACGCTTGGCACTGTCTTTTTTTTTCTTTAAACATTTTTCTTCTTCTTTCAATTCTTTCCGTAGTTTTCTTATTTCTTCGTGAACGTCGTCTTTGGCTATGCCAGTGTCCCTTGCTTCAGTAAGAACATTTATTCTACGTTGAAGTAGGCCAATTTTCTTTATATGAGTTTCTTGAGCCGGTTTGTTTGGAACATTTTTAGTAATGTCCAAAACAATCGAAGTCGTGTCTGATTCCGTAGACGGGATGTCCAAGTTGTCCACAGTTTGCTCATCAGTAGTCTCACTTAGCTCATCGTGTGTATCGCTCATCTTTCGTTTGACGGCAGTGCTCTCTCTTCCAGTGACTTCGACAATCGATTCCATAAGAGGTGAACACGCGGATGAAGCTACAGCATCCGAATCCTATAAACGAAGTGAAAATAAATGACATGAGATTGAGAACATAATATATACTATATAATAGGACAGTCAACAGGTAGGTTCTGGCCATATTGCAAAAATGGTACCGAAAACCAGTTTTTCGAGAAAATCTTCTCTCCAGCGCCACTGTACTGAACAAGCGTGTGTACTGAAAAACTTTACATACGCACCTGTTTTTGTTGAACAGTACCCGAAGTCGATGGGACATTGGGTCTTGCTGATAATTGTGTTGCTGGCGTGTTTGATGTTTTCACAGGAAGCTAAAAATATATAATACTTATGACCGACCAGTTCTTTTATGAAAATATCTAGGTTTGGTTTATACATTATATAGGTACTTACTAGCCTATGGAATATTATTAAATATTAGCAGTAAACTTACCTGTGTAAAGTAACTAAGCATTTTTGCTTTCTTCTTTGTGGTCTTCACCTTGAACTCTCGTATAACACCATTTATATGTTCTATAAACTTTTCTTTATTTTTAAGTGTTTCTTTAGCCGTTTTCCAAATTTCGTTGGCATTTTTTTGGCACAGTTGCGCTGGCAAGTCAGCATGAGAGTCTTTGTAGGCCAAAAACAGCTTATTATGTAAATCTCCCTCTTTTGAGGACATTACAGTAAATGAACTCACTTTAACAACACTAAGATAGGTACACAATAATATGCTTCTGCGTAAACACTAACAAATACTGATAACGAAAGCTAAATAAAAATGACGTACAATACAGTCAAGGGATTCCCCGTCAACCATAAACGAAAAGGGTTGCCAATTTGGGAGAGCAAATATAAATAGAGTACGATACTATTGAGGGATTCCCCGTAAAACATAAACAAAAAGGGTTGCCAACTTGGGAGAACAAAATATAAATGAAGTACGATACAATTGAGGGATTCCCCGTAAAACATAAACGAAAAGGGTTGCCAACTTGGGAGATTTTAATTCCCTAGTTTTTTATTAAAATAAAAAAAACATGTTACGTAACGCGACGTTCGAACCCTCCCTCCCCCCCTGTAACGCATCGTAACGTTTTACAAGACCCCCCCCCCCTTATTGCGTTACGTAATACTTGAACGCTCCCTTATGACAAAGGAAATTATGTTATTGTTGGTTCTGTTGTATTTTGGGGTCTTGGTGGCTGAGCGATTAGCCTGTTCGCCTCTCACCTAGGCCAACCGGAATCAATCCGCGGCCGGGCAATTCCATGATTTTCGCAAGTGGGAATCGTGCCGGACGATGCCGGTGGTCGGTGGGTTTTCTCGGGAATATTCCGTTTCCCCGCCCTTTCATTCCGGTGCTGCTCCATTCTCACTTCATTTCACTCTCGTTGGCTATTATGACCTCGTGGTTAAGGCCGTCAAAATTTCAACTGAACTCTCATGAAATTTCACAATTTTTTAAACCCAACTTACTTTTTCCTCTACTACAAGATGTGTTTCCTAGCCATGTTGAGAAATCTACATGTTCATGGATTTTATTTCTAGTATCCGTTAGTTCATCAAAAAATGTTGTGAAAGTTACACATGAAAATATATTAACTGTTATGGCAAATCTGTGTCGAATGAGCGAAAAGCATAACGGGGCCAATATTTATTGTGCTTTTAAGAAACCATTAAAACAGTTNCAAATCTGTGTCGAATGAGCGAAAAGCATAACGGGGCCAATATTTATTGTGCTTTTAAGAAACCATTAAAACAGTTCTCTGGCAATCGTACTTGGTGTAGCCCTGTTATTACTTACGTTAAAATACTTCAGATACGTACTGATACGATCAAGNCTCTGGCAATCGTACTTGGTGTAGCCCTGTTATTACTTACGTTAAAATACTTCAGATACGTACTGATACGATCAAGGAGTGTTTTCAAAGGTTGATTTTAAGTATTCAGTTAGTTCATTAACCATCTGCCTGAGTGGTTATTTTTATCACAAGGAATAAAACTTATACAAACATTACTTATAGTCTATTCGCTGCATCTTCGCACTTTTTTAAATTAAACCTTTGAAAAATCACCCCATGTAAAACGTANTTACTTATAGTCTATTCGCTGCATCTTCGCACTTTTTTAAATTAAACATTTGAAAAATCACCCCATGTAAAACGTAGTTCGGTTGTTTCCTAAATATGCTTAGGAAGAAATAGGTCTCATGCAAAATATTATTAAACTGAGAGTGCACGAATGTGGTACCTTGTCGCTTAGGTGTACATTTATAGACTTGGTTAAGCTTTGGTTGCATAAGGCATACACATAGCCTGAAAATAGAACTCTAGCATCNTGTGTACATTTATAGACTTGGTTAAGCTTTGGTTGCATAAGGCATACACATAGCCTGAAAATAGAACTCTAGCATCGTGTTATAAATGTTGGAAGTAACGATGAATTTGATGCATGTTAATGGTTGTAAAGTTATCATTAAATCTTATTTTTAAGAATGCTACAATTTTCGGTAAAATGGTTTGTTTCATTCTGTGCCACGTCTCAGTTAGTAAATTTTTAGTCTAGATTTTTTATAGGACATGATGCACTAAATAACTGATTATGAGTTTGTGAAGATAGTGTCGAATGGTAGATTGAACCTGTAATAGGTCAGTTAGAGTAAGTTCGTCTTTTAATACACGCGCGTCTTATTTCACACATCCTTTCCTAGAAAGATATGCGTTCTCTGAAGTTGGGGCGGAAGGGAAGGGCGGAGAATAATAAAACATACATACACGTATACATATATGTTTATAATCTGACATGTTAAATAAGGAACCTTGAAGTTCAAAAGACGCATATTAAAAAAAAATGAGGTTGGAAACTGTGCAGAATATCAAGTACATGAATAAGATAATTTGCTAACTACTTACCTGTTAACATAAAAGCTGTGCATACGTAAACGTAAAGACTAGGATCCGGAAAACTTGGCGTTTTAAACGACCTGTAGGGTAGACTACATGGTCCTATGTATTTTCGAGCCTCTGCTTTTTGTTCATTGGCTGCTGCCCCTACGTGCAGCCGCAGTTTTTTCCTCAGACCATGTGGTACGGAATTCGGTGCTTATTTCCGTGCAGGTCAGTTGTTGGCTCGGAGTTTACCTGGGCGTGTCTAATAAGCTGCGATCCAATTGCAAAAAATAGCAGAAATGTCCGCTGTAACGACCAAACCAACCACGTAGCAGGCATGCGAGGTGATAATAGGCAAATTCGTAGGACACGGATGACAAATGGCGGCCTAAGCTGCAGGGGCACCTTGAAGCCATGCTTCGTTTTCGAGCCGAGAGCACGGACGACAGACAACACGCAGGGAAGCCGGAAAATCATATATCTTAAATCATACAGGTATTTTTCTTCTTGTGGTGTATGGTTGCATTCAGAGCTATTATTTTATATTCCCGGGCACACTTCAAATCCTCGCCCGGCCTGGTTCCGGCGCCTTTTCCCGATGCAGCCCACGCGCCCGTAAACGCAGGCAAGGATAATCTAACATCGTAAATCATGCCGGGCGGGCGAGGAGAAGACTGGGGAACGGAATGAGGAGGGCGAGGGTGGGTGAAGGATCATCGCGTTCCTTCGCGGCGCAGAGGCGCGACTTGATAGATTACGGCCGTGCGCGACGTCGCAGGGACAAGCTGTATCAACATACGAGGAGCGTCGAGACAGACANGGTATAGGTATAGAGCGTCCCACTCTCAGATTGCAGTACAGTGAGAATGCGCACACCGTTGCCAGATTACTTCAGCTTTGCGACGTAACTGGCAGGCCGAGTAACAATTGGGGTGGCGAAGGAAATGGCCTGATTAAGAGAATTTTGGATGGCGCGCAAGCAACGCGGAGTGTTTTTTTTCTCTCGAGGCTACAAAACGATAACTTACAGACAACATCGCACTCAGGAACAAGGACAGCATTAAAGGCAGAAATTGTGTATTGGAAAGAGAGAGTGAATATCCATTACACCGCACACTGCAATCTAAGAGCGAGACGCTATGCAGTTCACGCTCAATGGCGCCGCCTACTTGGAGGTTTATAGCGCGTTCGAGGCAGGGAAGCGCGAGAGCGATTAGGACCACACTGACACGCGCGCCTGGTGTTCCTTCGCCCCTACGCCCAAGGTACTGAACTGGCATGGAGTCTTGCCATCGATAACGTGCCTCTATGAAACTTTCCGTGGAGACCC
Organism: Clitarchus hookeri; assembly: GCA_002778355.1. Lineage (NCBI taxonomy): Eukaryota > Metazoa > Arthropoda > Insecta > Phasmatodea > Phasmatidae > Clitarchus > Clitarchus hookeri. The sequence goes on along the minus strand of NQII01000321.1, from coordinate 884,067 downwards.
TACCATTTCATGACGTAATAATAAAAATAAAGGTTTGATGCACGTCCCTATTCCTTTTTTAATGTTTTGTACCGGAGTCTTCATACCTAAATTTGACTGTAAAAACATCCGTTTGAGCCATTTTCACTATCACAAAAACATGTTTTAGAGAGAAAAGGCGGAACTGAAAGACGCATACAGACGCGTAACGTTTCTTGAATGCTATTCGTAAGCAGATCTCTCTCAGACACTTTGGACGGTTTTTTTTAATGAAACGTTTTCTGCTGAAGCTCTGCACACCGTTGGGCGACCTACCCAGGCGGCCACCTTAATTGTTTGCGCGCGAATCATGAAGGTTCATTGTCGGAGTTACGGAATCCTGAGTGTCTCGATCAAATGCGGAAACGACGCCAGTAGCTATTGGAGTTATAACAACAGCCGGGGTGTATACCTAGTATAAAATCACTGACACTATGCATGTGTTTTAAAGCGCACACTTTACTGTAATGCGCCGAGTTTAGTTGGTAGCTATGGCGGGAAAGTAGTTCCATGTCTTAACTTTGAATAAAAAACTGTAGGTAAACGTTTGCAAGTACCGAAATTATTTCTTATGTTTTCTGTTTTTTTTTAATGCACGTAAGTATAACAGTGATCAGAAAGGTAAAATATTTACTTTTCCGAAAATTTTACAATTGCACTTGACCTAAGCATGAATAAAGTGATCAGACGAATGACGTCAATTTTACATATGTTGTAAGAATACACAATGTGCATATACGAGCAGGTCGTAATCAGGGCTTTCAAAAGCGCTCGGTTTACCGCGAACATCCTATAAGTCATAACACGAAAGGGCGGGGGAGGGAAATTTTTTGATTCATTACGAGCGAGAGAGAGAGAGAGAGAGACGGGAGGCGAGAATCAAGCTGTGATTTACTCCGAGCCGCACCGTATCATTACTCCCCCCTTTTTCCTTCCAGACCCCTTTACAATCCCTCTCCGCCCTCCCCCTTTTTTTTCCCCCAGCATCCTCCAGACGACTCGGGCGAAGGGATGTGCAAGCTGCCATTACGTTGATTCGCGGGTGAGCAGCGTCCTCTTCTCCCCCCCCCCCTCTTTTGGTTATAGGGGAGGGGAGAATTGTCTGAAGTCGCGTGCATACTCGAGCTTTGCAGCCGCACACGTAACTGTTTCTTTACGACTTAAAGTTTCTAGTTTTATGGCAGGCAGACACTGTTCATAATCCTTTACTGCGAAAGCCCCTCTGTACATTGTGTTAACAGGTGAATGCAAATTTCATTCTATGGCAAGTCTATTGTATTAAGTTTTTTCGTTCCAATGTTAATAATTTGGTGTTCTCCAAGGTCGCGTTTTTTTTCTTTCATTTTTTACTTCACTAGCAGCAGCACTTAAGCCGAACTGTAAGTAGAGTTTCAGAAAAAACCTTTGCACTCAAAAGCTGCTCAGTAGTTTTGTACGACATGTGCTTAAGAATATAATTTAATAAACTGTTCACGTCCAGAAATTAACTTCCGTTTTATATTTACGTATATGTATATTTTTTTTTTTGCAAATAGAAAATGTAAATGGACGTTTACGTAATAACTTGTAGGTAGGAAAATTCCGACGCAGGATATTTAAAGAAGTACAGGGAATCACGTCATAAAATAAAAGGATCACCGCTGTAAGTCTATATAGAGTACAGTAGCCGACGGAGAGACACCTACACCCCAACTTCAGAGTCTTGCTCATAGAAGCGATAATAGCTGATGCGTATGCCTGGATAGTCCTATGTCACTACGACTTAACGTAACGGAAACTACCACGGCAGAAGATATAACAGCGTATACTTAATCTGACATATAGATCTCGGCCAGCTTCTGCACTGGAGCATACGCATCACGCTTTGAAAACTATTTGCCANTGAATCTGACATATAGATCTCGGCCAGCTTCTGCACTGGAGCATACGCATCACGCTTTGAAAACTATTTGCCAAAGATTTTCTTGTAACTCTACATCTGAAATATTATATCTTTACAACACAATAAAAAACACAAAATTGTTTATTTACTCAAAATTCATAATGTACTTGAAGTATAGAACACTTGCTTGTTAAAATTCAACATTGGCTTTACTCATTACACACTAAGGTTTTNTGCAGCCGCACACGTAACTGTTTCTTTACGACTTAAAGTTTCTAGTTTTATGGCAGGCAGACACTGTTCATAATCCATTACTGTGAAAGCCCCTCTGTACATTGTGTTAACAGGTGAATGCAAATTTCATTCTATGGAAAGTCTATTGTATTAAGTTTTTTCGTTCCAATGTTAATAATTTGGTGTTCTCCAAGGTCGCGTTTTTTTTTCATTTTTTACTTCACTAGCAGCAGCACTTAAGCCGAACTGTAAGTAGAGTTTCAGAAAAAATCTTTGCACTCAAAAGATGCTCAGTAGTTTTGTACGACATGTGCTTAAGAATAGAATTTAATAAACTGTTCACGTCCAGAAATTAACTTCCGTTTTCTATTTACGTATATGTATATTTTTTTTTTGCAAATAGAAAATGTAAATGGACGTTTACGTAATAACTTGTAGGTAGGAAAATTCCGACGCAGGATATTTAAAGAAGTACAGGGAATCACGTCATAAAATAAAAGGATCACCGCTGTAAGTCTATATAGAGTACAGTAGCCGACGGAGAGACACCTACACCCCAACTTCAGAGTCTTGCTCATAGAAGCGATAATAGCTGATGCGTATGCCTGGATAGTCCTATGTCACTACGACTTAACGTAACGGAAACTACCACGGCAGAAGATATAACAGCGTATACTTAATCTGACATATAGATCTCGGCCAGCTTCTGCACTGGAGCATACGCATCACGCTTTGGAAACTATTTGCCAAAAGATTTTCTTGTAACTCTACATCTGAAATATTATATCTTTACAGCACAATAAAAAACACAAAATTGTTTATTTACTCAAAATTTATAATGTACTTGAAGTATAGAACACTTGCTTGTTAAAATTCAACATTGGCTTTACTCATTACACACTAAGGTTTTNCATAATGTACTTGAAGTATAGAACACTTGCTTGTTAAAATTCAACATTGGCTTTACTCATTACACACTAAGGTTTTGGGGACTTACTCTAATTTATTTGTAGTGTTACAAAAATATCTTTGGCAACCAGTTTCCAAAGAATTCCTTTTGCAAATACAGAAATTTTTACAGTGTATGCACTTGAACGGATGGGCTCAGTTTTACTATGAAAGACACTGGGTATCTGTCCTTGGCGAAAATATTCCAATACTCGTTGCACTCCAGAACACATTACTTCAGATCCACTTCCGTGATTGGATGATTTTAATTATCACGCGTTTCTGGTATCTGCCCACAAATTACGGACGTTTATGGTCACATTAACTTAATTTTGAATGGCTCAGTCAGGTAAGAGAAGTCTTCTCACAGAAACACTCTGCCAGTAACCGAAGGTAAGCTGGAAATGTTCGCATAGGATAAAGAAGTTTAGTCTGCGTGTAAATATTTTCGCGAAAGACAGGTGACTGCTTATTTGGTATCGAGAAATACACNGATAAAGAAGTTTAGTCTGCGTGTAAATATTTTCGCGAAAGACAGGTGACTGCTTATTTGGTATCGAGAAATACACGTAAGGCTTTCCACGCTAGTATACAACTGATATTTATCAAAGGTAATTTGATCTTACATTGGTCGAATCACAGCTTNTTAAGGCTTTCCACGCTAGTATACAACTGATATTTATCAAAGGTAATTTGATCTTACATTGGTCGAATCACAGCTTTTACGCAACACTGTAATAAAGTTGTTTTAACATTTTTATACCTACCTTCTTCGATACGTTATTTGTCTCATCGTTTTATTGAAATCATTACGTTATTTCATTTTAATCAAAGGACTTTAACTCATATATTAAACATAAATACAAACACTTCATGCTAACCGCAGACAACAACAGTCATCGTTATTTGTAACTAACACCAGCTCTCGACTTCTTTCACAATTTATTAAACGCATCACTGGCAGTACGATTTGACTCGAGTTTTTTGTGTCCTTTCGCACAAATAATCTCGTTTTTGTTCGCCCTACCATACTATTACAACGTTGATTTTACATTAAAAGGTTAAAAAATATTTTTGCGATCAAAATACTTCGTTCTTGAAGTCAGCACTCGCGATAATTCTTAAGCACAAATCTCCATATACAGTCTCATTGCTACATGCCATTCGTATTTGGTTTTGAGTCATACTTTTATTTCGTATCTTTTATTTTATGTTATATACTTTTAATGAACATAAACGATGAACTTGTAAAACTATTAATGACAGACTTAACTAACCATGCTTACTATCAATCACTTAAAGTGGTTCTGAACATACGTCATTACTAACCTTACACTAATGTACATCCGGCATCTATTCCTGATATCGAACATAAGTCTTAAATCTGTTTCAGTGTCATGGGTGCTAAGTCAATAAACACATTTCTGTTTATAAACAAAACGCTCTGAGAGACTCGGATGATTGTAGTTCTTATCACCAAAACTTTCTTTCATCCCTTTACAGTCGTAATGCCGGAAGAAGTAATGTTGTAATGGAATGAAAAATAAATATTAATGATAATTTTCTTTCGTTTTCACGATAAGCCAGAGTTGCTCAGTGTGAGGTAGAAACAAAATCTATCTGCTAGCAAACGTTCGGCGCTATATAGGCGTGAATAAAAATTAAAACTTCATAAAAAAGGAAAACAATTTAAGTATAATTAAGACATTGTTAAGAAGTTATAGGCTATAAAGGAGATTAAACTGGCCACTAAGTGCTGGTATTAATTTTAACTTTTAATATATTTTATATTCCAGTTTCCCCCTCGCAATTATTTACACGGAATCATTATTTTTGAGTTGGTGCATGCTTACTGCGGTAACTATTGATTTCGTCGTATCTGCAAGAACATAATGAGTTTTAGTTATATTCTTTCGAGATGCTTCCCCGTAAAAAAAATGGAAGTTATTAACTTTTTCCGTGTTGGAATCTGGAATGCTTTAAACCAGTTTGTTGCAATAAAATATAAACCTAATAATTCCGCGTTTTCTCGCATATTAAAATAAAGACCGGTGAAATAAATAAAGGCGTTTGGGGAAGTATTGAATTCTACTTAATTATCAAGCAGGGGTCGGATTAACTTGCTGAACGTGTCGAGTGGGTATCGACATCCAGTAAGGATAAAATCTGATTAATGATCCGCTATTGAACTTTACATCTGCGGGTGTACACAAAAAAATTTTTTTTCTCAGCAAAAGATTTTTGGCTGTTAGACATACCACTTCACTGTCTTCTTGGGAGAAGTTATCTTATGCACATAAGTAAGTGTGTTGTATCTTTGAACACGACTTTGTGTTTGTTACTATAGTTGTATATTTTTTACGCTAGTGCCACCTCACAAACTAGCATTGATCTGTTTATGTGATTACCTTACCATTTGACGATGCTCGGCAGTTTTTTTCCCATCTTAATAACTTTCGAACCACCTCATTGAATTTAATCACAATAGCGCTGCTGACACCTAGTAAGGTAACTCGAATTCAACACTTTTCGGTTAAGCCTAATGATTGTTTATAAAACTGTTGTCATACAAGAATTTTTCATACAGAGCATTACGTGAAAAGGGGCTGAGGACATGCCAAGAACTACTCGACATTAAAAACCCTATCTTAACACACAACCAGTCCTACAGGAAGGCAGCTCATGTAGCATGGAGGACGACAGGTACAGATAGTGACGTTTTAAGGTGTGCTAGTATAGGTTATTCACTGTAAAGTGAGCACGTTTGAAAGCTCTCCCATTTCGAATAATAGTCAATAAATATATTTTACTTTAGCATTAGACGTTAACTTCCGAGTGCGGTGGAATATACATACTGTGTTTATTACTTACATGGCAATATATATTCAAAAAGGTGGTTAAAGGATAAAAAAATGACTGAAAGGAAAATGTAACTAGTGCCCCAAAAATGCTCACTTTACCGTGAACAGCCTATAAAAAATTTGCACTCTCAGTGAACGCAGCAGGAACCAATTGTCGAGTGAATATGTGGTAGAGTGCGCGTGCCAGGTGCGTAATAAACGTTTTTGGGTATAATTATAGAACTCCTTTTCTTACTACAGAATTAAAAAAACCATCTGGCTTCGACTAATATTAGTTAGAGTCTGTTCACGGTTAACTGGGCACATTTAAAATCAACATTTGAAAAATTTTACTGCCTCTACCTGCATATACTTTAACGGGCATGCTGACTGGCAAACGCCCAGTAAAGCTGGTAAAAAAGGAGAGAAAATAGTTCCATGTCTTAAAGATGAATTAAAAGTATAAGGTAAATATCTGTAAATAATTAAACAATTTCTTTCCATTCGGTTTTTTTTATAATCTGTGTAATAGTAAGAATATTTACGTTTCTAATAATTTCACAGTTTTTAATTGACCGACGCATGAATAAAGTGTTTAATATGCTAGTACTGTAGACTACTTCACTAAGTCGTAACACCAAATACGATGTTATCGGGCTACGAAAACATGTTTTATTTGTATGCAAAAGCGCTTTGGTTTATTGTAAAACGAAACGTAAACAAACACTTTTAATTTTACGGATCTTTTGTCTGTTCTTGAGCCGTTGTTGGGGACATGCTCAAAAGTAAAAAAATCAGCCTGCTTCAGCTTTAGTACATGGAAGCAGTAAGGCTCGCTCCAGAATATAGTACATTCTGCCACCGGAAGTCGGCAGTAAGATATGATCGTATGTACAGCTACTTAAACGAACTACCGCAGTGGGCAGTCGCACAGTCTACCGTCGATAGTCCAGTAGTCGACGAAGGACAAACTTGATCTTGGATTGTCGACTGCGCGACTGAATATTGCCAGTAGTCAATCATTAGAGACCCTACCATTTCGCATAGTAAGGTGGCACCAAGCTAGGATCTACATCCCCTATGCATTCTCGAGCAGAAGTCGCTTTTTTATTCGCCGTCGCCACAGACAGAATTCCTTCTCCCGTTTGATCCGTCAACACGGAAGGAAGCTACCAGAGTGCTGAGTGTTTACTGTCGGTTGTTAGTCCTGCAGAGCGTGTCGGTTGAGGAAAGGCCCGATNAGTAAGGCTCGCTCCAGAATATAGTACATTCTGCCACCGGAAGTCGGCAGTAAGATATGATCGTATGTACAGCTACTTAAACGAACTACCGCAGTGGGCAGTCGCACAGTCTACCGTCGATAGTCCAGTAGTCGACGAAGGACAAACTTGATCTTGGATTGTCGACTACGCGACTGAATATTGCCAGTAGTCAATCATTAGAGACCCTACCATTTCGCATAGTAAGGTGGCACCAAGCTAGGATCTACATCCCCTATGCATTCTCGAGCAGAAGTCGCTTGTTTATTCGCCGTCGCCACAGACAGAATTCCTTCTCCCGTTTGATCCGTCAACACGGAAAGAAGCTACCAGAGTGCTGAGTGTTTACTGTCGGTTGTTAGTCCTGCAGAGCGTGTCGGTTGAGGAAAGGCCCGATNAGAAGCTACCAGAGTGCTGAGTGTTTACTGTCGGTTGTTAGTCCTGCAGAGCGTGTCGGTTGAGGAAAGGCCCGATGACACACGTGAATCTAACGTATACTTGTATGCAGTCCACGCTGATACGGAAATATAACGCGTGATGATGGTGTCTTTACACAAAAATTGATCGCTGCTGCTACAACCAGTTCAGTCAGCGTGTCCGTCATCATGAAAACGTTGGAAATGCATGATACTTATGACCGGTACTATAACACAGCAAGGCGTCAGTGCCCAGTACCATACTGTACGTAAGTACACAGAGACGAGGTTGCATGGCAGTTACTTTGACGTGGGCGTACTTATGTGTCTTATTGGCTACGGCATGCCGCGAAAAGGTCTCTATTAAGGGTGTTTGATACCAAAAAATTAATTTTTCCTATCGTAGTTTGTCTTGTGTCCGGCCAGTACGTTTTAAGATACGGCAGTCTGAAAAAAGCCGTTTTTAACTACGAGGCCAAACGTCCGAACTGCAACAGCGATTCAAGTGGGAGGTATGGCAACATCCTCCATACAGTACAGACTTAGCGCCATGCGGTTTTCATGTTTTCGGTAAGCTGAAAAAGGATCTCGGTGGACGACGATTCCGAAACAATGAGGAGGTGAAAGCAGCNGTTTTCATGTTTTCGGTAAGCTGAAAAAGGATCTCGGTGGACGACGATTCCGAAACAATGAGGAGGTGAAAGCAGCAATCTCCGGGTGGTTACATAGCGCTGGAGGAGATGTCTACGCATCCGGAATCGAAAAGGTGGTTGACCGTTCCGAGAAATGTTTACAGTCTCTTGGGGACTATGCGGATAAGTTAACTTACATTGTATGTTGTAATAGCCGTGTTGCCTATGTATAGGTGGTTTCATACATGGCCATAACGTGGAAGTGAAACTTATTTATTGATTTGCCCTCGTATATTGGAGGGCTCCAAAATAATATTTACAGCATGCGTCGTAACTTTAAAGTACCATTCCGCCCTCGTTTAGGGTATGATCTATTTTCGTAAGTAAACATACTGGGGGACTAGTTTAATAATTTCGTCAAAAACCAGGATTTCAAACGCAGTCAAGCGTCAGGCAGGCGGAACCCTTAACGGAACCTGCGCAGGGATGCCCTAAAATGCTATTTTTAAACGTGTTCAATATTTTTTTCTCTTTTGGCGGCTGTAGTTATATTTCTGACAAAGTAGTATTGTCAGAACATTTATTTACTGAGATAAGCGTTGACGTGCAAACTCTGATTTGACACACAATATTTCACTGGGGCGTCCCGTGGTCGTCGTGGAGTAGTGGTCAGGCCACTCACCTCCCACCAAGGCGAGCCCGGTTCGATTCCCGGTGGGGTCACTCTCGGATTCGTGCGAAAATCGTGGTGGACCATGTCGCTGGCCTGCGGGTTTTCTCGGGGATATCCCGTCCCCCCATGCATTCCTCGTGCATTCCGGTGCTGCTCCGTACTCACCTCGTTCACCGCCCATCGTCTCTGAAAACGTCGACGTTAAGGCTTTTGCCTGTTTTGAAATCAGTGAGATTTGGGCATAGGGAAATACGTGTTAAAGAAATTCGTTTTTTTAAAGTAAATTATGAAGATATAAACTTGAAACAGAAACCTAAATTGGAGAAATGATACTCTCAAGCTCTGTGTCAAAGCAAATATAACCATTTGTTTTTCAGTAATTTTTTATTTAATTATTAAGGTTTGTGATCTTTCCAGGAAACATGTAATACATTAATGTTAAAAAAGGCTTTGATAGCAAAGAATTACGTATTTTTCTCCTCTAAAGAGTCTATGGTTTTATATATCTATCTTCAACAGGAACGCCAAAAAGCGAATTATATTTTGCAAATACATGGTGCAGGGGCAAATTTGACAGAAGGGCCACAGGATGTTGCCGGGAAGACGGCTGGCTATCTGCCTCGCCGGGTTCAGGTGGCGACTCACCACATAAGTCCAAGCAGCGAGAGCCCCCCCCCCTCTCCTCACACTGCTCTCTCTAAACAACCTTCGCATTTAGCAGTAATCCCCTGTGGCACTGAGCTCTGAGTTTCTGTCAGTATTCGTTCTATCCAGTGGCGAGCCGGCATTTGAAACGAGACCCGTGCTACGGATATAACCATCTTCAACCCTTCCCCCTCCCCAGCCCAATTTTTTTTTCCAGCGTGTTGATATGCGAGATTTCACCCCCCCTGCCCCTTTTCCCCCACTTCACCAAAAAAAATCCTTTTCCGAAAATGAGATTTAGTGGCTTACAATGTGGTCAACGTACATTGTGTGAACAATTTTGGCATATACAGCTGCCTTCTTAGTAAAACTACACAGCTATAAACCCCAAATTGATCTCATAAACTTTATGTTATATAGTTTTGCCTTTATAAAAATAATATTTTCTTTTGAATCTTTGGTCCCATATCTGGTTTCATTTTGCAAATTTACTACTATTTCAAGTTATTCTTCTACAAAAAAAAATTACCTTGCGACACATTTTAGTCCGTACCACGTTACAATTTATCCTTCTATTAACAAAAAACTTGCCGGGTAGTCATATAGATAACGGCCGTTATCATTATAAAATTTGACTGGTTCATGAGGAGCTGGAAAATGTATTTGGAACAGTACGTATATGTCAGCACTGATAACAGCAAGTCTCGTACTCAGTCACCAAATTCAAAACTCTTTTACACATCGAAGCTGTAGTGGAACTGAAAATGATCAGAACTCTCGCCACACATTTATAATCATCTAACCACGTTACACTCACTTAAATATTAAGAACAGCGGTTTTAAAATTGTATTGACTTGCACTTTACAACTTATCACTCTTTCAAAAATGGTTCCTTAATTTGGCTTGTATCCTTCTGTTCGCGAGAAAATTGTCTCACTTTGTCACGTAGGCAATACGAGTTTATATTTTATTTCATTACAAATGCAGGCCAAAATTTTTATATCTAACGCCATTTCAAAATATACAAAATTAGAACCTTTATACACGAAATTTGGTGTGCCTATTCGGTAAAGCTGAATATATAATGTTTTCTTGTATTTTAACAGCGAAATCCATACGCCGTTTTCTTTCATACGTGGTTATTATTTTCCAATGATTTTCGAGTCTAAGTTAATATAGTTGTTAGTAACTACTGCCTCATACAAAGCTGGATTTTTGTGCGTTAGCGATTTAAAAAAACTGCTCTGTGATGCTCTCTTTGCAAGAGACGAGCATGACTAATTATTATAATAATTAAAACAAATGAGTTTAAACTGTTTTTATCCCGAAGAAGTAAGAGTGTGTAAGATAGATTTTATTATTTGATATGCAATCGAAATAAACAAATTTTACATGTAAACCAAAATTCGAGCATTATTATTAACGACAGTTATATGAACAACAGAAAAATATGTTTTTTTTTGTAACCTTGACAATTACTCTTAGTTTTTTTTCTCAAGACACATAGCAGCAGTGATCAACGAATAATTAATTTGCTGGCAGTTACGTAATTTTATGGATTTTTATATGATATTCTGTGAGTATTAAAGAAACGTATATTTGAGGGTTATTAACTGTACGCTACTATAATTCTACGAGTAAACCTAATGGTTTAACATTTTGTACGAGCTACTTTTCATTTTATATTTTTACATTGTGCAGTAGCCTTGTAACTTTTAAGTAAATATACAAACTACAAACTGTGTACTGATAACATGCTGAACAAGAGCTCAACTAATTTTAGACATTCTATTTATTCCAGAACATAAGTTACAGTTTCGGTTTGAGATTTCTGAACTAAAAAAAAAAACGGAACGGTAGCGATATCAATACTTGCTTTATTGGCTGGGGTTGTATAAAAAAAATTAAGAAGTTTTTTTTTCAGATTATGTAACATAAATGGGAACTTCTAAACGCACATAAATTTAAGGTTTAAGGCCCCCGTCTACCTGGAACTTTATCCCAAGTTTAGGCCGAGAAGCGCATCAAGTACGCCATCGCCACTAAACGCAAGGCTCTGAACTGGCGTTCAGTGTTCTCGTCGTGATTTGTGTACCTATGGGACTTTCGGCGGTGACCATATTATTTTATTAGTGGGAAGTCTTTAGGAAGGTTCAATGCAGGCACCTATAGTAGTTGTGTATGTATCTGATGCGTGCATTTTGAGCTACAGCGCCTTGGAAAGGCCGTTTTTAGCGGTTTTGGAGTACTCTGAATTGATGTTTCTAACGTACGTGATATTTTGAAAGTACTTAACAGCTCTCGTCTGAAGTGTGTGTTCTTTTCGTAGATCAGCACGTTACAGACACGCTTAATAGTTTCGTTGAAAAACGTGCATTTAGAACGCTCTGCAACGCAGTTCAAGCGCCAGGTAGACGGGCGCCTTAAACAATTATAACCTAGACTAGTAGCACGCTGCACATTTTACGAATAATTGAAGCGCACAGAAGATCCTTGAGCACTGGGCCTCGCGGTGCACAGTGCTGTGCGTTACGTAAACAATTGTGGACGCCGGCTCTGAATGGATCAAAGTCATAGACAGATGCAAAAACATATTTTCTGTATTTAATCACTCCTCATTCGATAACTTGTTTAAGTTCACTTGTTCCAAAATGCCAACGGATAACATTTTTGTTATAATCAGTTATGGATTTAAATTTTTAAAATCCAGAAGACATCTGTGTTAGGTATATTTAATGTGCAATAATTAACAAGGAAAAGTGCATCAATAGTATGAATGTTTGTTGAAGGACAACAATTTTGGCAAACTATGACTTACCCGAACTTTCTTAACTGTAATTGTGAATTTGATTGGGCGAGGCAAGTATAATTTGAAATCGAAAGTAACTTGTGAATTGCCGTAACGAAGTCTACTTACTCTGCCTTACTTGCGATTATTGCGTTTAATAATAATATATGCTATTGACTAAACATCTGTTAACTGATAACTAGTAATATTGTGTTAACTGAAAGTTTATAGCTGCCTCTCTCCTACACGGCTGAAATATTTTCGAATTTTTACATACCGTAACAAGAAAATCGTCTGTAGCAATGGATTGAGAGTAGCATGTAAATAACTTCGGTGTTTCATCTTCATTTCACATGCATGTCACCCATCCATTTCTTAAAACAAATAAGTCTCTCGCTTGCTGCTTTATTTCCTGTACATGCCCAGAAAAATATTCAACAAACCATTGTTTTACAATTTTTTGCGTTGCAAATGTGTTTTTTTTAAAGAAAAGATGACATTCCGTCATGGTTTTGAAATGTTATGAGTGGATAGTTTACAAGTAACGATGAGTTTATTTTCAAAGCTGTTCAGCCACGCGAAGCTAGCAGGGAGCGCTTTTGAGTTGTTTGCCTATGGGCAGAAGCTGTATGAGCATGGAGGAGGCGCAGATAAGGGCGAGATTCCCGTGTTTCTCTGCAGCACCGGCCAGCGCAAGGGACTGAGTGGAAGAGCGTCAGCTGTGCTCAGCCGCAGTAGAGCACCGAGGCGGTACACGCGAGACTGGAAACATGCAAATAATTATTTCTGGCAACAAAATTGAGCTCTAAACAAGCAATATTGCACTGTCGAAGGAAAACAGCATAAAAGTACTGTGTGCCACTCGGAGTGTGTTATTGTTCGTGACTTCGCGTGCAATGCAGTCAAAAACTTCTCTGAACGCACCTGGAGAGCATTTAACGTTTCCCGTCCATTTTCGGAGAGTTGATAAACCAGGGAGAAGAATAACGACTCTTTACCTTAAATACGCGTATGTTTTACATGCCATCGAACGTAGCATAATAGAAACGGCTCTATCCTTGCCTTTCCACCAAATTTAACGGTTTTATTTTATTTCAAATTCTTTCTATTTGCTTTGGGGTGAAAATGTTTTTTAAAAACTTTCTTGTCTACTGATATTTTACATCGTTTATGAGCCAACTTCCAGTCAAGTAACAACGATTTCAAAACCCTGTTTTCTTTTGTAAACCTCGCCTCATTCTGTTTCCTGGTTTCAAGTTGTTTCTCCAGAGAGAATATTCGCAATTTTGGTAAGTCTATTTATTTTTAAAAGTGTACATCTTGTGTACAATTAGGTGGAGTGCCTACCTCAGCATTTGCAACGGTGTTTTGATTTTGAGAGGTGTCACACGTTCGCTGTGACACTGTTACATCGACACTAGATCAAAGCATCTTGAATTTGGCTGTAATCATCTCCTGAACAAGTTTTCGTTTCATCGACAGCTTCCTGACTATTTGGCAAATTAATTTTAGTGAATGCTTCAGGTTTCAGCAGTTTTCTTCTTTTCTCTCCACCTATTCAGCCTGTAAGTCTCTTTCGTACCTAGTCATCGTTGGTAAAATGTTCGGAACATATTCTCACCGTTTTATGGTCGAATTTATCGTGTATACCTAACAAAAAGTGACTATTGCAACTCGTAGTTGATCTTTGTGGTTTACATACACTAGTTGTGTTGTTATATTGATTCAATATTTTATTTACAGAAATGACTAAGCGTGCAGTTTTCGTTCTTTGACTGGTTAATTTTTCTGTGAATTGGAAACTATTTAAGAAATAAGAAATAATAATTTTGTTATCTGTTAATGAAATGAAAGTTTAATCCTTTGCCTTGGGCCCCTAAACTGTTCGGGGCCTATTGTCTATGCTGCCTATTTGATAACCCAGCAATGAGAACTTGTGGGTATTGAAGAGGAATAGCCATCTTGATTTTCTGACGTAGGACCAGGAAGCCGCAGTTGTCAGCCCTGGTAGGGAATTTACTAAATGTCAAAGTAAACGCAGAGTCCGGGATCAAATTCAGGCCGCCTGGTGTGGCAGAAGACGTGTACGAAACATCAAGTAAAGAAGAAGGCCTGAACGTACGACGAACGCGTTATATTTATAGTTTATTATACGTGTCTGTTCGCGTACCTAAGTACCCTAATTGGTGGCATAGACTTTAGAAGGCACACAATTCCCAAGACGCCTGGGATAGCCAAGAGCCTGGGATAGAGTAAATTTCAACAGAGAAGAGGATCTCGAGTTATTTAATATTTTATTTTCAATGGTTCCAAAAAAATATGTGTGGAATACTTTCAACGTCGGCGTTCAGAATTATGTCAGAAAAGTCTGTGCTATTAGTTCATAGAAAGCAGAGAAACGTGTACGCCTTTTTTCAAAAGCTGCTTTTGTTTTTTACTGGCTTTAATAGTATACCCATAGTCGAAATTAAGACTTATTTCCATTATTGAACTGAGCTATTGTCGGTCTCAAATAACTTGGCAAGATTATGACAGCCAGTGAGTGGCAACTTAACGTATAAGAAATAAACAAAGTGCCATTTACAAAATCTTGTATCAGCTGACGCACGAACGAACAAAAGTTAATATTACGTTGGCTATTCTGAGTACACTGCTGACGCACATCAGACAAGCAGAAAATACGGGATAAGAAAGAGTTCCTAGATTAATTAGTACATTTTATTTTACGTGGTCACAAAACAGCAATTGTTAGAGTTACAAACTAAACTCCGTGCTAAATTAGTAATTTATAAGTGTTAAAAATGAAATGCACAATAAAACGGTCCGTATTCAAATTAAATGCAACTTCAAACACTGGGAGTTCTTTTTATGTCGTATCCCCACTCTCCACACCTTCCATACACGCTTGATATTAATTCCAAAAGCCTACAAAAATATCGCAGGGTATTGTTGAATAGTTTTTCTAATAATTTGACAAAATATATTTTTAATTCGTGTCGTTTCTAGCCATTAATAGAAGAAAAGTCAACTTTAAAAAGATGGGATCAAGAGCAGGCCAACGTGCTGCTATCTGTTGAGTCAAGCTCTAAGCAAACAACTCGCCCTGCCATGCCATGTGCGCCATCTGTCCTCTCTTTCCTGAAGCATTACCAGCCACAACAAAATAATTTTCGTGTGTAAAATAAAAAATTTACGAACAGATATCAATAGTTTTATTTTTCCGCGAGCTCTGCATAATTTTTAAAGTAATATATATTTCGTCTACAGCGATTTTGATTGCTAGTAATTTATATTGTGCCGGTAATCGTTACATCTACGTCCATTACACACCATGTTGTTCTCTCGCAAACCCATTTAATTGTTTCCGTTTTGTTGCTATATTGTACTAATAAAACGAAGAAAGTGGAACGCGCGTGAATAGCTTTTAATCAATTCTTGTGTTAT
Organism: Clitarchus hookeri; assembly: GCA_002778355.1. Lineage (NCBI taxonomy): Eukaryota > Metazoa > Arthropoda > Insecta > Phasmatodea > Phasmatidae > Clitarchus > Clitarchus hookeri. The sequence continues at coordinate 868,287 of NQII01000321.1, read as the reverse complement.
TCCACGCCACATATTTCCAACTCGAACTGTTTAGCATCAGTAATAACAGACTTACTTTTTTTGCAATAGGCGTTGGTGAGTTGTTGGCGAATAAAAATGCGTTGTCAATCAAGTTTCTCGAATTACTTTTAGTTCCAGTTTTATTAGCTATGACGTCCAAAGTGTGATAAGAACTACAACTACCATCTCGCAAATGTTAATCCAAATTCTCTGCCTCGGACAAATTAAAAAAGACTTAGCAAATATTTAATTTTTGCAAGGTTTTATATTTTTATATTTTTACTTTTGTAACCTACGAATTTTTTTAGACAGTTGTCAGTCTAAAATACCTTAAAATTTGTTTAGCATTACAGTGCAATGGCAAGTGGATCAGATGACAGCGTGTTGATAAAATATACAGCCACCACTTGACACACCAGTTGATAGCGATAGGATACATAAACGAAAAGTAAACATGTGGCGCTTTTTTCATCGAACTGTAAAAATCTTGCCAACTTGCATGAGGCAGACAATAACGAGGTAAACTATTACCTGGTTTAATTTTTTTTTTCACAATGTATAATGGAATTCAGTTTAAAGTTAACTTTGAGGAAGTTTTGCCAATAGAGTTTTAATAAATTAATTAATTTCATCACATCTAAATTTTCTGTGATATTAATTTTTCTGAATTTATAGTTTTTTGGTAATTTTTATCTAGATTATTTTTTTTCAATTAAACTCTATATTAACCCTTCTGTTTGTTTCATTGCATAATGTCGTGCCTATTTTTCTTCTGTTCAGTATGCCAGTTTTCAATTGTGCGTCTCATTTCACAAAGGTGAGTTTGGTGATTGCAAGTTATTTATGTATATCTATCTTTGAGGATTTTTTTCCACTTGCATTCCTAGGCCAGGCAGGCTTATAAACTTTAAATATATTGTTATCATCTAGTCTAGCAGGGTAACATATTCACACTTACACACACGATCCAAGAATGTATACGTTACATTACATTAACATCTGACACACAGATAGATTGCTTGGTACTCAAATATGGGAGTCTTCATTGTGTATGTTGTTTATAACCATTATATAATTTTGGTCGGCTACCAACGTCTTTCGCTGTAAAAAATAAATTAGAAGAAAAAAAAATTTGTGCAAATCACAACCGGATAGAAAACATTTTATTCCAGTTTTCTTTGTTACTTATTAAATTAATTTCAGCAGGCCCAATTTAAAATAAAACAGTGATTTTTCAGAATACAGGTTAATATAAGAACTGATTTACTACTATAAGATCTACCTAAAGTTTCAGCTATGGTGATTCGATCATCAAGGTGACTGATACATGGTCGAGAGGCTCGAGTTAGAACCAAGCCGCCGGTAGTGCGAATTTTCGAACGTCTCGTGTGGGTCGGGGTATTTTCCGACAGCGTTATTCTCTACCACGAACGCAAAGAAGCTTCACTAAGCAGTTTACTTTGCTTCCACTTCGGAGATAACGTTTCGTATGTCGTGAGCGAGTCTGTAGCCAATGCTTTGCTTCTGACGCTGAGATTTGCTGTTCTTCGAAGTAGCGCTAAAGGAAGAAGGTTTTATTGAACGGTAGACGACGATTTCATGTTCTTTTGACTCGTAATAACAATGTTTTAATTGATAAAGACAACATTGATTATTTAATAGATATGTACCTCGTCCTTTTTTTTTCTGTCAGCAGCTAAGTTACGACTGTACTAAGTTTTTCAATTTTTAAAATGTGATTTAGTTTCTTGATTCCCACCATTCCCAAGTACAATTTATAGTGAAAAATATACATTTTTATAAATAAAACTGTTTAAACACGTATCAAATGGTAAGACTTGACTAAAGGTTTTTTTTTTGAGAAATAGATTAAATATCGTAATTGATGTCACATTTAGTTGCCTATAAATGCATTTGCCCTCCTAAATCAGTGAATTCGAACAGTGAAATACTACTGACTGAAAATGTAGTTATTTTGCTGCCACCGACCTGTCAATATGCGGAACTCACTTTCGATAGGTGATATGAAGCAATAGTAATATCTGTCAATCAGTGTACATCATTGATAATTTTGTTGACTCGAATCACTGATTCAATCATTAGTCTTTAAGTGATTTCAGTTGATAATTTTTCACTGCTTTGCAGTCGAAATCCCCTGGCTCAAAGCAGATATCACAGATTAAATTTTAGAACGTGTGCAGATCTCGAAATAAAAAGGAAAAGTTATTATCTGAGCATAATAAGTTAATCTGTAGAGTGGTTTAAAGTTACGGGGATTGGATACGGCAGATACATTTGGTTACGATTAACTTTTATAGGAAATTCCAGATCATGACAATAATTTAAAGTTGCTCTCGAAGTTTATATATCAAAAATAAAGAATACGCTATGTTATGTAGTATTTATTAATGATTTTATAAATTAAGTTTTGGTGCTGGCTTAATTAGTTTAATGAAAACCTCATTTTTCTCACGGTGGGTATTGGGAATTCATGTATCCCCGTCTGCGAATTCAAACTAAGTGGGCGATAAGCACTAGCAATAATGTATTACTAAATTTGTTTTTATTAACTTTTATTATTAACTTTATGTGCTCTGTAACGTATCCAATTCATTATATCAACAAACGTCTGTTTTTGCAATTGCTACATAAATAACCATTTCATTTATTTAATACAACATCACAACGACACTCTTTCTTAAAGTTTCTTAAACCATTTAATTAGTATGAGCTGATATCGCCAACACTGTATTGGCATAAGTTACGTCCCCATTTCTGAACGAAAATCTTGTTCTAACTACAGTATGTAAATTGATATCCATGCTTAAGTCGTTGAGTGTTACGTTATGCGTTTTAGTATCATGGTGCAATGACATTCACGTTGGTTGTGTTTGTTTATAACCCATTTTTATGTTCATTTAACAATAGCTATCGCTGAAATCTGTAAAACGTGTTTACAAAATAAATATAATATTTTTCACGTGTCGCTAATTCTAAATCCAGAATAGTTCTTGTAAACGTATAAATGTGAAATCATTAGATATGCTGTTTTTTGTAAAAGTAAAACATTTAGTGTTGAATTTACGCAGCGCCCAGCGGCTGCACAAATTTCTGCATTGTTTTGCTTCGTTTTTGCGACGAACGTGAGAATAACGAACAAAACTTTTTCCAAATTTCGAATCAGTTTCGATGCTAAGTAGTTTATATATGTAGCTTTGGTGGGTAGAAAAGGCTTGCTGAGTGTGGATTGCAAATGCGTGGGACTGCGCTCATACGCGCCTTCAACCACCCCAGCAGCAGGTGGCCGTAACCGAGCAAGGAGGCACAACGGTAAAACGTCTTGCTTTTCAACTTTTTTTTTTGTGAACGATTAAGGGACAGGCTGTGGGCCAAAGTCCACCACCTGCTGTGCGTCTAAGATCCCATTAAAGTTACTCTCCGAAAGATCGCCTGCAAGTGTGTGAGCTGCAACTTGTCATACACGAAAATGCAACCTGCATAACAAGAGGGTACATGGAAGAACCAGACAGCCCCGTTAAGAGCCGCCCAAATCTCTTCACTCACTCTCTAGGGAGTCCCTTTAAATCATTCCACCTCGGCGTGATCTCGCTCGCAGGCGGATGGATGGATCGCCCCGTCGTACACACGTCCAGGTTCGTCTTGAGGAGGGGGGAGGGGTACGCCGGCCACGTGATAACAGTCGTGTCGGTCGTGAACCGCCAGCGGGGGAGAGCATAGTATCCCGGCCGCCCAATCAGCTACCGCAGGAGGTCACGCGGTTTGACCTCCAGATGTCCGCAGCTACCGGCCATTCCCGTGCCGCGCCTCACGTCTCTGCCTAACCTATCTCAGACTCTCTCTCTCTCTCACTCTCTGTTTATCTCCTTCGCCCCGGCATTTGTTTTCCTTGGCATCCGGCCTGGAACCGTGCTGCCAGGCGGCTTATGGTCACTCCTGCTTGGGCCTGCAGCTTCGACAAATACTACGAGTGCATTCGTTGTTCGGACTGATGCACTTTTTTTTGTCAGACCCAGGAACGTAGGGAAAAAAAGGGGGGTGTCCAACGCGCCCCCCCCCCAAATAGACACAATAAACAAATAACGATATATGCTGTTCACGCTAAAGTGAGCACTTTTGAAAACCCTGCTTAAGGTCTATTTTTAGGCACATTGTGTATTCTTCCACCAATTGTAAAATTAACATTGCAATCGGCCTGGTCACTTTATTCGTGCTTCGGTTTAATGAAAGCGTATAATAATATGAAAAGTTTGCTAATTCTCACAATACATGCATAAAAAAAAAGAAAGTTAAAGAAATCGTTTAAGTGGTATTCACAAATGTTTATCTAACAGTTTTAGTTTAACGTCAAGTGATGGAACTACATTCTCTCGCTCGTTACCAACTTAATTGGGCGCACGCCAGTTATTGTGCCTGTGAAAATATTTGCCGGTAGGGGCAGTGACATTTTTCAAAGGTTCGTTTTAAAAGAGTTCAAATAACTGTGAACAGCCTGTAATATAGTTACCAGTAAAACGAGAAATTAGGTGAACAAAACGACAAAATAAAACAGTAACAATAAGTATGATAAAAATTACACAGTTCTACATCTTCTTTTGTTATTCAGCTGAAAAATTTTGGTTTAGGCACTGCTTTATAAATGAAGAACCACCACCACCACCACCCCCCGTTTCTTCCAGAAAAAAATTAATTTTTCTACGCCACTGGTTCTGTACAGGAAAATTTTTAACATTTTACGCCGAGTCCAAATAGTGATATGACCGGTTTCTTTGTCTTTGCAGACAAAACTCGCATGCATGTGCTACGGTTGTTTCACTAGATTTTATGTAGACCTAATATGAACACTATAACTGCGTTTCAAGCAAATATGGTTGGTGTGGTGCATTACAGCAGAGTGTAGTGCAGTGTAGTGTTGTGGCACAGAGTACTCAAGAATACAGAGGCGAAACAGCCTCTTATTCGGCGAACTCCAACCGCATATGCTAACAAAATAGCGTCACATTCCACCGACATGTCGGAATGCCGCTTGCCAATCAGAGCTTCGTTTGCCAGGAGGAATGAGTGAGTGAAGAGATTTGGGCGGCTCATAACATCGAGGTCTCGAGAACCGACGAGGGTGAAGCAAGGTGAGTATGGAGTAGACCCGGAATGAAAGGGCGGGGGAAATAGGATATTCCCGAGAAAACCCATCGACGAGCAGCATCATCTGGCACGATTCCCACGTGCGAAAATCCGGGGGCGACAACCCGGTTCGCCTTGCTGGAAGGCGAGTAGTCTAACCACTTCACCACCGCAGCCCCGCCAGGAGGAAGATGGGCACAATTTTAGAACGAGCGATGTCTTGCGGTGCGGCAAATGTCTGCCCGCACAACGGTGCCACGAGCAGTTGCAGGTTTCTAGCTCAGAAAGACCGGGAAAACGTTTGTGAAGGCTTCAGTGGTTGTGCGCTTATAGTATTCTGATGAGAAGCGGGATAATTGAATGGGAGATCACTGCCTCTCCCAGCCTCTTATAAACTTATACATATCCATCATAATCATACTTAAGTCTATTCGCGGTTCTTATGCAACATATTGTTACAGTGAGTGCGCACGAATTTGATGCATTGTCCCTTGGTGCAATTTTCTAGACTTGATTAATCTTTGTTAGCACAAAGCGGAGGAATATCCTGGAGGCAGAACTTTAGCAAGGCTTCAGAAAAGGTGGAAGTAACCGTAAATGAATTATAATAGTTTTTTTCTCATGAAAGCAGAACGACTCAAAATTACGTTGAAAAATAATAGCAGTGATAACGGAAGTAAATCGAATCGGACGCTTGGGAGTAAGACAAAATTTGCGTTACGAATAAGAAAAAAGTTTATTGATGCTGTACCAATTTTTTTTCCTCACAAATATGTGTCTCGTGGTTCCTCTTTTGTTACTCGTTCGCATTCAAAGCATAGAAGAAAAGTTGTGGTAAGTTTGGTAGCAGTCAAACTTAACGCTTCTGGACAGATGCTTATTAGCCCCTTTTATCCCTTGCAGCAGAAGGGAATGAGGCCAATTTTTATAGAAGACTTATTAATTCTTTTCGTTGTTTGTACCATAATTTTGATATCATTTTCTGGTCGTAATATATACTTCTCAATGTTTATTTGAAGATAAAAGTTGTAGAAGCAGGTACCTACCTGAAAATTTGAAGTTAAACTGCTACTCCTAAGATCAATGTTTCCCCGTATAGAGTGGTGGCCTTGATTACTGGCGCAAAAGCCTTCTTGAAAGTGTCAAAATTACTGTCCCAGTAACTACAAAATTACAAATGTTCCAGTCCCAGCGCATTGGCACGCGAAACATCCAGACCTTTACAGATGTGAAATCTACCCTATCGGAATGCAGAGTTTCACCTTGCACCAATCCGGAGGCTTGGTTACGACCTCGAGGCTTCATGAAACTAAATCATTTCTTCCTCCCGGTTGTGGTGAGTGAAGTGAGCTAAGAGACTTGGGCGGCTCTTAACATCGAGGTCTTGGAAGCCGAAGAGGGTGGTGCGAAGTGAACGTAGAGCAGCGCCGGAATGAAATGGGCAGTGGAAACGGGAGATCCCCGAGAAAACCCACCAACCAGCCGCATCGTCCGGCACGATCTCCACGTGCGAAAATCCGGGAACGACCCCGCCGGGGTATCGAACGCAGTTCGCCTAGATGGGAGGCGGATAGTCTAGCCACGACACCACCACGGCCCCCTGGTTAGGCGAAAGTGGGAAGGGGGAAAGGCGGAGGTTGGGGAGGGGACGATGACTAACCGACGAGTTGGCACCCTGCTTGAAATCACGTTCTCTCCGACGAGAGAGTCTTAAACACCGTGCTGAATTTCCCGGCGACTTTAATTTGGGGCCTGTTCTACTCCGATCGCTCTTACCTTCGTGGTAGATGATTGGCGGATAAGTTCTCCACAACCCCTCTCCCTCCTCCTCATGCTGCTTCAATTTCAGCCCTTTTTCGATGGGGACGCCAAGCCACCGACACGAACCCACCTCCGCAAGATGGAGTACCGACGATAAGGTCTCTCTCTCTCTCTCTCTCTTTTTTATTTCTACAAACGAAAAATAAAAGAAACGGAGTTTAATTTGCTCCCCGTATGATCCTTCGCGGCCGTAATTACAGTTATTAGAACTGATGTATCTGGCGTGGAAAACGTCCGGAGCTGATCCGAACGGGAGGGCGAAGAGCGTGCGGTGGGGGGAACGACTTTCGATTGTTCATTAAAACCGAACGTTAGTGTGAATGTAGCATGCGTGCGCATTCCAACACGCCCAGGCCATAAAACCGATTCGCCAAAGGAAAATATGCCTAATTGTTCGCCAGTCCTTCCCCTCCTTTTGCCGACTCGATTATGAAATAAGATTGTTTAATGGCGTTCCAGTGTTATGTTCTCCCTCGGGCGGGAGGAGCATCGCTAAATCAAGATCAATTAATTGCTCTACGACTCTTAAGAGAAATTTTTTTTTTCTGTTTCGCATGGAAAGGACGTTCGTTACCTGGCCAGATACATTAGCGATAGTGATCATTAGACACATTCTGCGAGTGTAGAAGCGGGTGGTGGAGGGAGGGAAACTTCGCCTGGAGTGAGGGGGGGGGGAGGAGTTGATAAACGAGACGATAACAGAACTGGCGATAATACCGAAGGCTAGCGGAGAAAATACGTTGCACCTGCCCCCATAAATTATTGTCTGATAAATGACGTGGTGCAGTGGACCCAGAATCCTGAAAAGAAGATCTGCCTACTGGGAATCCTGCCTTTGGGCAAGGACGATGAACCAACGTTTTCATGGCTCTTGAAAAGAAGTTATGTGCCTTGGTATAAACATTTATAATTTTTTTTTAAATATTTTGTGTTAATAACACCAGTAATGTAAACTAAACACTTATGAAATAAACCTTTTAAAAAACTCGGGGTGTTGATATGTCGGAAACACTGTCTTGGGTTTTACGTGAAGACGTAATATTTTCTTTGAGATATGAGAATGAAATGTAAGTAGCGAAACGTACACTTGGCATTTATGGCTTAACCCGACAAATATAGACGAGATAATTCGTTTGGTACCAGAATCACCGCTCTAGCAAATTGGAGTTGCGAGATATACTGCCCGGAAATATTTTCGCCCGCGCCTAAAATAGCCGCCCGTCGCCGCCGGCTCTCAACCGCGCCTCGCGCATGCGCGGCGAGAACTCAAGGTCATGCTCGCATCGCGGCCGTGTACACGATCGAATGAAACCCCATTTATTTCCATCGTTTCATTAGTCACGAAGTTATAGTGTCGGAATGGATCACCCGGCAAACGTTACATCGTCGTTTCTGGCCTGGTACCCCACGCGTCGGTCTCACCTTAAAAAAGTATTCACGTCAGAAGTCACTGCTTTTAATTGCACCTATATTTTTCAATCCTTTCATTCATGTTGGTCTATATATTGTACGCTGCACAGGAAGTGGATTTAATTATGAACATTATAAACAGCAGAAAACTGACTCCAGTAAGGTAAGTCCCTCTCTCGACGGGGCCATTCGTTNCTGAAAACTGACTCCAGTAAGGTAAGTCCCTCTCTCGACGGGGCCATTCGTTGTTAAATGCTATTCACGGTAAACTGAGAACTTTGGAAAGCCCTGCTTAAGATCTACTTGTATGAGCGTTGGGTATTAGTAGAATGATTATGGGGAATTTGGCGCAAGGAGCTGGGGACTCGGAGCGTCGGAGCTGTTCCTGCTGTTATTCCAGTCCTCCGGCGGCCATCTTGTCCACCATATTGTATCCATGTGACCTTGACCTTTGACCTCGGCAAACTTTGACCCAAAAAATTCCAAAAATTTATTAAAAAAAATGATATTTAAATTATTTAAAAATTATAAAATAAATTATTTAACACGTTTATTTAGAAAAACTTACATTTCCGGAGGTTTCCCACACTCCTCTCCTCCCGTACTCATCCCGTCATCTTGGTAGGTGCAGTCCACCATCTTGGTAGGCTCACAGCCACCGTCCGCCATTTTGGTCGGTGCAATCAGCAATCTTGGTAGGTGCAGTCCGCCTTCTTGGCAGACGTCACAGCCACCGTTCACCATATTGTTTTTTTTTTTTTTTTTAGTTTGTCATAGGTTTATACATTACTAGAGTCTGTTTCACATCTTCGTTCGACCGCCATATTGTTTTTTTCGTTTGTCATGTGTTTTGCATTGCTGGTGCTGTCTCCAGCACCGCGCCCAGTAGAAGACTGACCCCCTCCACTCTCCCCTTCTAATATGTTTAGTTGAACAATTGCCCCACCTTTAATTGTCACTGGCTAATTACTCGGGTATTTTCGGAAACCTTCGTTCCTACTAATCGGCGGCCTATTTTAATCGTTAGGGCNGTCACTGGCTAATTACTCGGGTATTTTCGGAAACCTTCGTTCCTACTAATCGGCGGCCTATTTTAATCGTTAGGGCTGACAATTTTTTCACTTTAGAAACTCTTTATAAGACGCACCTCGTGCCCCCTCGGGAAATCAATCATTTTTCTCGCTGTCGTTCCTTTTTCGCTATTTCAAGAGGAAAGCCCAGTGACCATTTCGAAACTTGCAGGGTTTGAAACTCCCTTTAAATTTACCATAGCCATGTTGTCGAGTGAAGAAGAAAATAACAGCAACAGCAACGCAGAAGAAAATGCAGATAATATTCGTATTGCAAATTTTTGTCTTCCTCCCAAGCTCAGTTTATTTATTTTGCAAGCACTATCAAGTCAATGCTGTTTGGTTTTAGAGGTTACGACGCGATTTATACTAATAAGTGATTTCACATGTCAGTACACTTAGAATAATATAGTTTTTAGTACAACTGAAATGTATACAAGTTAACGAAAATATTTTTTGTTTGAATGAAAATACGCGGATATGTTGGAAAACGAAATGCAAACAAACATCCATGTCACCATAGTATAGTATAGTAATCTTTCGTCTTCTGTGTGTTGGCCGAACAATTGGCTCANAAAACAAACATCCATGTCACCATAGTATAGTATAGTAATCTTTCGTCTTCTGTGTGTTGGCCGAACAATTGGCTCAAGAACTGTCAAAATAACTGTCACATCCGCACGTTGTTTACATTTGGTTATACAATAAACCCACTCTTTTGAAGATAATAAATAAATAAATACATTTTTGCAAATTGATTACATCGTGTTTGCGTTACAAAAGTGGTTTACCGCCATATCAACACTCTCACATTAGTCGAATCCGCGTGGTGTAGACAGTTCTGTAGGAATAAAAGTAGTTCGCTGCTGGGACTCAAGGATGTTTATAAGACATTATTTGCCAATTTACCGCATCAGTGTATACGTATAGTGGTAAAGTGCACACGCTAAAGTTATTTCCCATACATCCATTGTAGTGTTACTAGATTTGCTCAGGAAACAGTCAAAAGCATAGGGAAGCTCCCAACTTTGTATAGAAGTGATACTGAACGTTCCTACATTTGCAGTTTGATGTACGATAATACTTCCATACAATGCATCGCTTAAAAACTGCCAATAGAGTTCAAAAAATTTACCAGAATTTTTTTACAGTATATCGTACGTGACATGTGAACCCTACTACGTGATGGCCGAGTATAGCCCATTCATGATTACTTCGAACTTTTCTGAAGCCCTATTAAAGTCCTACTTTTAGGATATCCCTCCGCCACATGCAAACAGAGCTTAACCGAGTCTAGAAATTTACGCCAAATTGACAATGCACCACATTCGTGCGCATTCAGTCTAATAATACTTCGCACGAGAACAATTTCTTACACGTTTATTTCCTCCCCGTTTTTCATTAATATTAATTATGAATGAAATAAAATATAAGTAGAATTTTAATTTTATTAAGAATGTTTTTTTTTTTTGTGATAACAGAAGTGTAAAACGCTTGTGACATGCTGCATATTCAGGAAACAGCCAAGCCCGTCATACTTAGTGTAATTTTTCAAAGGCTTGATTAAAAATGTTTTTTTTCTAGGGAGGGGCGCCAAAATATTGTTCNATCATACTTAGTGTAATTTTTCAAAGGCTTGATTAAAAATGTTTTTTTTCTAGGGAGGGGCGCCAAAATATTGTTCGCCTATACTTGGAAATTGTTAAGGATCGTTCGTGAATGTTGGGGGACTTGCGAGTTGCGTAGAATACAGAAATCAGTCTACCTTGTCTAGGTTCCAAATTTCTTTCCGCTGAATTCGTCGATAGGCAGCAGTTTTATCAACTGACATTTCATTGGGCGGCATTTCACCTATCGAAATCACTCAATCGGGTAACCCGTGGCTACCAACGATGCGGAAGTCGGGAGGACGAACAGCCGAGTTCCTCCTTCGCTTTTTTTATTTATTTTTTTTCCTCTCCTCTCTTCTCGGAGCGTCGCACCTCCGAGAGGAAGATGAAGTGCGAAAACAAAGCAGGTGTGGTGGGAAGAAGACGCGGCAAAGTTGCCAACTTACCAAATATGGTGATTTAAAAATATGGTATGGTGGCCATATTTCGTATTTACAAGTCGATACGTTAGCGATTTCCATAAAAATCTGTTGGCATATATGGACCGATTTGAATGACTGATTGAAGATTTTTTTTTCCTATTGTCGGATTATCGTCCTTTTGTGTCTTCACGATTGCTTCTTTCCCCAAAAATATACGATGTTCACACGGAGAGAGCATGGGGATATTTTGAGATGCATATAACATCTTTTACTGCACGTGGTTTTCTGGTCGTAGGTGGTCGTATGGGCTATCTCTTGCGGGAGTGACGATACGGTTTGACTACGTCGTCGTAAGCTAAGTTTCGGGAAACTACAATGGAAAAGTACTAGAAGTATCCATTGGGAGCACTGTGTGTTACAAATGTCTAGCGAATACGTTATAAAAATATTTCGGATGGTAAAAATGTTTTTAGTGTTTCAGTTTTTTTAAATGTTATTAAGGCTCCCGCCTACATGGAGCTTTTTTCCGCGCTTGAGGTCGAGAAAAGTGGGAGCGATAAGAGCGACACTTCCGATATTGGTGTAAAATCTGTAGAAAGGGAGTGCAGGGCCCTTGCGTAGTTTTGTATGAATGTGATGCGTACAATACTGAGACACAGCGCTTTGAAAAAACTGTTTTTTTTGCTGTTTTAAAGTACTGTGAAATGGAGTTTCTAACGTGCGTGGCATTTTGAAAGTACTCGACAGCCCTCGTCTGAAGTATGTGTTCCTTTCGTATATCAGCACATTGGATACACGTTTAATAGTTTCGTGGAGAAAACGTGTATTTGAAACACTCTGCAACGCAGTTCAAGCGCCAGGTTGGCGGGGGCCTTAATGCAACTATGCAACTATGCAACTATGCAACTGAAACGAGCAATAATTAATATCATTTCAAGCTGTGAAAACGAATATTTTATAGGGATCTATTTTTTGTAATTTTAATATGAAATAGACTAATATTACAATCTGGTAATTTTCTGGTGATCTGTGTACGTACTACACTCAATAACTTCATGGACGCTGTGGCGCATGGCTCCTAAACTCAGAGCGACAGTAAGCCCACGAACACACAGACTGCAGTAGTATGTCTATTTAGAGACTTTCTTCCAGAAATGTTGGCGAGACTGGCGCGGTCTTGCTCAGCGATTTACGCCCTGCAGTTCTTCAAGGCGCGGCGAGCGAGTTCTACCCAGCTGCCACCGACCGACACGTCTGATTAAACACCCAGAAGAGCTTCGCTTCCAGCACCACGGTCGTCCGCGTCCGAATTAATGGCCGCCGGGTTGGCTTATCGGCCGGGACCTTGCGCGGATTAAAACGC
>NQII01000321.1:808881-855423 GCA_002778355.1 Clitarchus hookeri | reverse complement strand
GAAAAAAAATGTTCTCTATTTCGAAATATTCCCAACCTGGCTGGACGTTCTCCAAATTTTTAATGAGCGCGTATCATAGCGACGCCAGGATAGTCGCGCCGCGTTATCGCCGGTGAAATACGACTGCTCGTGCTGCCAGGCGACGACAACCTCAGCACAGAGTACTTAAGAATACAGAGGTGGAACGGCCGCTTATTCCGAACAAGCCAGCAAAATGGCGTCGTCAGTGGCCGGCATACATGTCGGAACGTCACCGTTCACCATTCTGCTCCTGGTACCTACTCGCTCGTCGGCATCCCAACCAGAAGTGAACCTTCCGCGGCACGCTACAGCCAGCCACACCCAAGGCCCATAACAAAATGCGTAACTCCCTACAGTGTTTTCGGACATATGCTCTTGCAAACGACATTCGCGATTTTCCACTGTATCAAGCTATATGTACATATTTCTTTACTTATTACCATCCCTGACTCCTTGAAAGTTCTTGAAAAGTCCTTGAAACGTATAAAATAACTCAATGACCTTTAACAGTGCATTAAAAAATTGTCACGTGCTTAAAAGCGCTTAATTTTCTTAGTTTTTCTGCACGGTTTTTTTAAATCATGGCAAAATAAAGTGGTAAATGGCCATCATATGTACGGGAAAAATTATGATACGTACAAATAATTTTAATAGGATATTTGTGCCATTTTCGAGAGCATACAATAATAGAAATTCGTTTTTGTGTACAAATATTATCGGCAGTTGTGGCGTCATACATAGTTTACTTTCAGGTATCGGCCGTCCTATCTGGGTGTTGTTTTGAGCTCTACCATGTTGGGGATGAGTAGTATATTGAATTTATTATTCCAGGGTTTTCAAGTACATCTCGTGAAAATGCCAGGAGGGTAGTGTGTTCTCAGTCGTATGTGGCTCTCTCGCGATATTCATTCATGATTATTACCGAAAGTGCCTGACGATAAATCGAAAGAAAAGTGTTCACTTTGTCGTAAAATTTTTTAACAAAAGTAGCATGGGAATAGCTGCTTAGAAATCTTATATGAAAGGTAAGTTGACACAATTTGTTATAAAAGTTTGTCGTTTATGAACTTTCTTTGCTGTGTCCGAATTTATTGTAGGGCATCACTAAGGCCACTCATTTTTCGCGAACAACTTTTTGGTGCAATCTAGACTTCAGTGACGTGAGTGCACTGCTGCGACATCCGTTTTGTTGTTGGCCGTGTGTTTTTGCGAGGCGACTGCTCGTGCCCGACTGGGCCAATCAGAATCAAGCTGCTTCGACACTACACGTCCGTGATTCACGGGCAGACACCTGACACGCGCGGCAGTCACAATAATTCAATCACGAAAGTGAACCCGAGTGGAAGTGTTGTACGGTACAGCTAGTAGTGAAATATTTTCGCGATAAACAGGTGCCTCTAGACGTCAAATGTTATGGGCCCTTGGAATTAAAAAAAAAAAAAAAAAGTCCCCGAAAAGTGCTGGGAATTTTTTTCGTTGAGGACCGTGTAAACCTACAGGCGGGACCGAGACCGCATGAACGGTATCTATTGGGATGGTAGAGATAATACCGTCCTTCATGTGAAAGATGTATCTCGCCTTAATTTCCATTGCAGTTTCGGTGAGTTCGCATGTGCAGCACGCTTGAAGTGCTACCAAAGCTGTATCCGTAAGAAAGAAAGTTCTCTTTAGTCACTTTATTTTGCAAATATACGAGCACTACTGATGGTTGCGTTATTCAAAAATGCGTTAATACAAAGCAAAACATATATATATTATTGTTTATTTTAAATTTTAAGTAAGTTTGACTATGCGTCGTATAGTTTCCTGCAATAAGGCAGCCAATGCGAGGGAAATATTTTCTTGATCCCGTACTGAAAGCTGTAGGAAACCGGCGATAGGGCACAAGCGCGATCGTAGTGTGGAACGGAATCTCGTGACTGAAAATCCTCCAAGGCACTTCAATCATGCACATTAATAATTCCTATCAAATAGGGGGAATTGGGACACTGAGGAGACATTGGACATTTTACTGGTTTGCAAATGTGACTGCTCTGAGTAAAAACAAATGAGTGGTTTCTTACGATAGTTTATTTTGGGTAATCTGCCGTAAAGTTTTCTACTCAAGGCTGCCACACGTGCAAAAATTAGCATGGAATGTATCACAATCTACCCTCTGTGTCCCAAGTCACATTATCTGACGTTAGAGAATTGCGGGCATTGCGTACCTGACTGCATGATCGTTTATTAGGAAAAAAAATAACGAGACTGTCGTTTTCAAAATAATGCTCATGGGCATACAAGACAGTTTTACATTCAACTGATCAAAGTTTATCTCATAGATTCGAAAAAAATTAGGTCTTCCATCGCTGTGTGGTGTTTTAGAATATTGGCAAATGTTCCCCTTCAGAGTTATGACTTGCCACGTTAAATTAAACACTTACTTGTTCGACCGTGATGATTGAAGGGCCGATGTATTAACAATCGCAAACTTGACAAATAATTCTAAAAAATAATTCCAGTGTCTATATTGAATATATATCATAGGTAGGGCCAGTGACTTTTCGCGTTAATATCGGAGCACACAGTAGACTTCAATACTATATACACACCTCAGCTGTTGTTATACCTCCATTGGCTGCTGTTGCCGTGTCCATCATTGACCAAGCCCCTCAGGACTAAGTAACACCGACACTGAATCTTCGTGATGCATGAGAAAAGGGTTAACACTGGTCAGAACATTTTTAGCCAATCAAAGAAGTTGGAACCCTACAGTGCTTTGGACTGTATCTTGTCTATAAATCTTTTCGCGAAATATCACTGCCACTAATCATAGGTGACGTCGGCGTTACCATTGTACGCGGTCAATCGAAATAACTACAGTAAAGTGAATGCACCCTGGTTTTGTTGTTTTGAAGTTACAATTAACTTGTTGAAATCTCTGCTGTTATATTTTATGTTAACTGGTAAAAAAAACTACTCAAATTTTTTACTCTACAGCTGTTCTCTACACAGAAAAAAAAACTATGTTTTCGGTATTTTATTCCTTTCACGACCAGCCCCAAAAACTCAGAAGCCCGATGCAAATTAATGTAATAGATGACCAGTACTGTACTTCAGGGCCGGTCTTTGGTGTAAGCGAAGTAAGCAGCTGCGTAGGACGCCAAGCAAGAGGGGCGTCGAAGAGGCCATGAAACCGTTTCACTACATAAGGCGAGGTTGGAAATACTTCTGACTCTCCCCTGTTTGAGAGTCCGATGGCGAAAGAAGCGTTTCCGAATTGAAATTAATCAAAACTGAATTAAGGTGGGCAATATTACAAGAGCGGTTGCGTGGACTTACAACAATGGTGATCAGTGGCGTGTGGTGACCTGTAGCAAGGTAAGCTGTCTTTTGCTCTGGGCTATACCTAATATTTTGCTAGTTCACGCAACGGCCACTTAAACGTAGTGAAGCAGTTGACGCCACAGCACGTGTGTAATGGGTGCGTCGCCGCACTCTCGTGAGTGACCGCAATATATTGAGTTTCTCCCGGCTCCACTCTGGTTGCTGGTTCCCGCTGCGAGCGTCGAGTCTTTACAGCTTCGAGCATGCACCGCCTTAACCTTGCTACACTTTACCACACGCCACTGATAGGAATTCCATCTGAAATTTCGTGTGTAATCGACACAGATTAAATTCTCAAGGAATTTTCGATAGTGAAAGCCAGGAGAAACTCTTTCAAATGTTATGTGTCACCTTTGCTTTAAGCATATTGACTTATGAACTACAGTGGAAATGTATATAATAATAATAAGTTTTAAATAAACACATTGACACTGATTATAACCACAAGTTTTTATATACATAACGCGACGATTTTGATTGTTTTGATTGTAATAAACGAAGTTTACGATTTAAGAATAAAAACTTTACTGTAGTTAATTACAGGCCCATGCCGACATTCCACAAAGAAAGAACGACAACTTCATAACAGTTTGATAACATTTTTACTTCTAGGGGGGGGGAGTATCGAGGGGTGAGGGGAGCTTAAGTATTGCTTGCTTACACTTGAGAAATGTCAAGGCCCGGCCCTTCTGTACTTCCATTTGTACAACACGGCCGGTAATATTTTGTGAAAAGATTTCGCAACTACGTGTATATCAAAACTCCACGGGGTTAAAAAAAACCATCCTGCACTCAAAATCACTTCGCAGGGAAGCACTTCCTTTAGACATACCTGAACACTGGCTAGTTCGTATAAACCACGGTATAGGTCATTCATGGTTACTCCCGACTTTTCTGAAGCCCTGTTTAAGTTTTGCTTTAAAGGATATTCCTCCGCCTCATGCAAAGAAAGTTTAACTAGGTCCAAAAAATTACGCCATAGGGACAACGCACCGCATCTGTGCGCACTCAGTTTAACAACATTCTGCATGAGAACTATTTATGTTACAACTCACGTTTTATTCAGCTTGTTTTGATTCGTATTAATTATAAATTACATTTTTTGGTTAATAGATAAACTACAAATAAATGTTCACTTTAACCCTTTGAGGACTAAATCCGAGTCTATGGCTGAAAACATAAGCTGTAATTTTCGTGGGCAAAAAATTTTATTTTAGTTTAGTTCTCAAAATGAAAATGACGGACTGTGTATTGTGTAACATATGACTACGTTGCTGTTACTGGCGCGCAGTCACTTGTCCAATTTATTGGCTGGCAGCCAGCCAATTATGAAACATTCGTAATGGTAAGCGGGTCTGGTGTAATTTGGACCAATAGGAATCTGGCATGAGGAATTGTGCAGACCAATAGAGAGCTGGTGTTCTTTTAGTGGCGTATATATAGTCCATTCACGATTACTTCCAACTTTCTGAAGCCCTGCTAAAGTTCTACTTCCAAGATATTCCTCCACCTAATGCAAACAAAGTTTACTCTTGCTAAGGTTTATTCTACTCCAGTTAGGAACAAAATGTGATTTCTTATGAGAAAATTTGTCATAGGGATAATTTACGCCTCCAGATGTCAGTGTTTCAAAAGGTAACTTTTAAATGAAATTTTAAGCTACGTGAATAATAAAAGAGAAATATTTTACTTAGTTTCGTAGTTATTTTATAATTGACTTATGATTATTACAATTATCCTGTTTTATCGTAGAAAATATAGAAAATCTGGTACATTGCCGACACTATAACTTACCTAGTGGCGAAAATTTTTGGTTGCCAAACTTTTAACGTTGATCTTTCCAACCTGTTGTAGAAAGTTATCTTAACAGTATCTAGAAAATTACTCCAAAAGGACAACGCGCCGCATTCATGCACACTCAGTGTAGTAATTTGTTTCATTAGAACTATTTCTTACTAGACGTTATCGAAAAATCTATTTTCTCTGTGTTCTTATTCGTAGTAATTACAAATGAAATATTATAATTTATATGTATAGGTGGAAGGTGGTGGTGGTGGAGGTGGAGAGATTTGTGCGGCTCTTAACATCGATGTCTAGAGAGCTGATGGGGGTGAAGTGAGGTGAGTATGGAGCAGTGCCGGATTGCAAGGGTGGAGGAAACGGGAGACCCCCGAGAAACCCGCGACGAGCGTCATCGTCTGGCATGATTCCCACATATGAAAATCCGGGAGCGACCCCGCCGGGAATCCAACCCGGTTTGTACAGGTGGTAATTTATAGACAACATATAAGTTAAAGTGTAATATAACCAAAAATATGTTACTTTATGTTAACAGAAGTACAAAGCGCTTGTGATGCATGACATATTTAAGAAACAACCAAACACATCATTACATGGGGTGATTTTCAAAGGTTTGATTCAAGAAGAGCGTGGACGCTGTGAATAGGCTGCATTGTGTGTCATCGCTATGAAATGTGGTGAAACGTCAGCTGACGCCACAGTGTCGGCGACTCGTCCAATCACGAGCGGGAAAAATGCGGAAGATGTCAAAACTGTTTTTAATTCGACACATCTTCCCGACCTTGCAGCAAAAACCTCGAGCCTGACCGTCGGCTACTTTTTTTTTCTGCTACCGCTGCGGAGTAGAGCATCCGTAAACACCATGTATTGGCGCTCGGTTATAACCACCATTTAATACCAAATGCCAGTTTGTTCGTACCATTATAACCGTACCGGGAACGGTGTTTGGTTTCGTGCTGCTGTATAGAGGAAGTGCCCGGAAACCAAGATGGTTCAAAAACGACTCGTAACGGACCCTTATTAAAGGCTGTTATGTACCACCTTCGCGACTGAAACGTGGGCACCCATTGCTACTATAGTCTTAACACAACATAGCACATAAAGAAGGTGGGATCTGGGTTCCTGGGTAGACTAGAGAATACTACAGAAAGCAAATTAGAGGGGCGTGCTCCTGTTTTACTTATTAAATTGATGTAATAAATAGGTAATACGTACACTCGTGGTGTAACTCAAATTTTATCGATCACAACTCGACAGTTAAGAAATTCACATAATTATATATAATGCCAGGGCAATTGTAAGGATGCAAATAATTAGAAAAAAATCTCTTTTTTTTAATATTTATAGGTATATTAAAACTTTTTTTCGCCACAACAAGAGTACTAGGTTTTTTATCCATAAATATATATAAATAAAAGATCCAAGGTGACTACATGTCGGCGAGAAACAAAGGAGAAGGAAGTTAGACGAGCGTAAACACACACACACACACACACACACACACATATATATATATATATATATATATATATATATATATATATATAAGGCATGCTCCGGACTCCGTGGTCTTGCGCGACTAATCGATACATAAATCGAAAGTCTAGAAAGAAGTATAATATATCACATGTAAAGCTTTCCATTTTGATCATTGTAAATTAAGAGTTCACATACAATATTACGTACGTAAACTATTAATTGACATAAATAAAAATATTTTAAACAAGGAATATAAAAAAAACCAGATAAATGCTTAAACATTAAAATAATTACAGATGACAAGGTTAGTTTTACAACTTCACAGTGAATAAAGAAAAATATTAAGCAGAACTAGCGCACGTTCCAATAATAAAAAATATATTTGGCGAAACACCAAATAAATAAGAATATAATTAACAGATTTACATATTGACTTGAAACAAGTGCCAACACGAATGGCACACACTCCCACCCTGAAACCAGGACACAGGGTCCGCAAAGATGTGGTGAGAACAGTGGCCACAAAGAGCAAAATTCCCACAAATAAACCCACATGAGAAAACAACACAATAACAAACTTACATTATGAGGATAAAGTACCGCTAGAAACAACCGGCAAAGGAACAACAACAGAACGTTCTTGGCTAGATGGTCGAATGGGTGGAGAGGGTTGCATATGAGCACAAAACTTTGATTTCAACCAAAATATGGTAGCAAACGCGATGCAAAACACCGCAACTGAAGATAGAATAACAGATATAACATGAATGTGTTCAGAAGGTGGAGCAGAATGGGGATGGAGAAGTTGCATAACGTCACGGAAATTAGTGCCTTGGGGCTGGGAAGCCAGAAGGGAATCAAGTTCCTTAATAATGGAATCATTGGGAGAAATATTAGGTAATTTTGAATGTTGCAATTATGTAATATTGGAAATCATTTTTGGAAAATGTAGCACAGGTAAAGACGGATTGAAGTGAAAAGCAGAGTTTACTTGGCCAAAGGTCTTTAAAAAACGGGCTGACAATGTCACAATGTGAAGCATTGCTGATAAAACCACTCCCAGACAATGAGAGTGAGAAGGGAGGTGGAGACTCCAAGATAATCCTACATAGAAAGGTTACATCAATGGGAAATTTTGTCGCAAACAGCCAGAAAGATTGTGTTTTTTGAAGAAAGGGTAACTCGAGGGATATAAATGATTTTTCGCAAAGTTAAGGTGAGATTTACGAAACAATAAATTAAATTCACAACTATTAACATGTGCATCAAAAAATTGATAGTCAGAAGGACAAATGGAAGTACCATAAGTTTCACATTATGACAAATATTTAGCTGGAACGGGAGCAAAAAATATTTTTGTCCAGGCTGACAATAAGGAAGTTGGAAACTTTAAATAACATATACCTGTTTATGTTCGGAAATAACACAGGAAAGGCAAAGATACGATAACTATGAAAACTATCCTTATTTGCCAGAGGAAAATTCACAACAACATTAAGGGAAGAATTATAAATAATTGCTTGTACTGTACTAAAACCATAATATTCGAAAATATTTTCAAAAATAACTGGGGCTATCGTGTGCAAAGGGAGTGTTATCAAAAGTTGAATTTGGTTCAAAATATCAATGAAAGTCTTTGAATTCAACATTGCAGAGCTTAACTTTCCATTGACACTAGTTTCGATAGCATACTTTAAATCGAACAATTCTAACCTGGCAATATACAAAGCTTCGCTGACCCTTAATAGCATAGTTTTAAGGTGTAACCTGAAACTAACAATCACAATCTTATCCCACAGTTCTTGAGTAGTTTGATTCCACACCGAATACAAAACCTTATAGTTGTTTAAATAGTGAGTAGCCAATTTCTGGATTCCTTTAGTCGTATTTAAAATACGATCCTCAAGATCTTTGTTTAAATGATGTGATAAGCAACATCAAGTGAAATTTTCTCTTGTACAACAACTACAGAATCAAGTTTTTTTCTAAACTTTTCAAGTCGTCGTCATCCAGGGTTCCAAATGCGGTTTTGAGCACCTTGCCTCCAATGTTCAACATTCCCCTTTTCGTGCGCGACTGAGGCTGTAGAGAGGTAATGGTAAGAACTTCCGTCTTGAAGGCGATGAGGTTTTCCTCCAATTACAAAAGAGCAAAATTAAAATGGTGGCCAAAGGAACTGTTTTCACTATTGGTTTCGAAGTTATCGTGCACACTAGGCAATGAATTTACAATACTCTCTAATTCCACACATTCCTTGTGTAATGCTTGTAGATCAAAATTTAGCACTATGGAATAAAAATTGTCTGAAAAAACAAGGTCATCATATTTCTCAAAAATTACACCAGAGTTCAAATTAGTTACCATGAGCAATGAAACGCATATGTGGCTGGCAACATTCAGGAGGATGGCCAATGGAGCAAACATGGTGCCGATATAACAGGCAGAAACTGTAAATCACAGAATGGGACCCCGTAAAGAGTAAGGTGGCAAGATAAAACAGACTGCAATGTGCAGAAATCAGATACCTAACAGCACAACATTTCATTACCATTAACATCAACCACACTACCACAGTAAAATATCATTAACTACCAAATATTCCCATAATTAAGATGACCTAAAGATCAAGACCCAATTAAACAAGAGTATGTCACATCCGCAAAAGATTAACGATTAATCTTGAACCTAAATAGTTCAATTCTCAAACAAATAAAAAATACACAAAAAAAATTAAACTAGAATTAGCACCAAATTAACTGGACATTGAAAATAAAAAATATTCGATAAAACATATATAACAAGCAAACAATCTGAATTCGTAACACAAAAACATCATTGGCTACAAATACCAATTAATTTAACCTAGAATCAACTTAATTTAGTAATGCGGTTTTTTTTAAAGGCGAGAGCTCACAAATGACATGGATCCCAAAAACTCGGTTCAGTGGGTGATCAGTCCACGATCAAGACGAATGTTACTGAATTATTTTAACCTTTCTTCAAAGGGAGATACAAATTGTGTTGTTGTACAACCAAATAAACAAATGCAAAGTTAGGGTCTGCAGCTCCTAAACAGAGCAAAAAGAAACTTATTTTGTAGAATGAAATCTTTTCGAATGAGAGACATGAGCTCTTGCAATAAATGCTCCTGATTGGGGGTCAGCCAAAGCGGCAGTGACTGGTGTCAAAAAAACGTTCGATTTGATACGGGCCCGACCAACGGTAAGAAATTTTCGCCATTTTCTTATCAGCTGCCCTGATGACAGGGTGTGCTTTGCACAGAACAAGGTCAACTACACCAAAAGGATGATCAATACGACCTTTGTTATACTCGGCGCGACGGTNGCTCCTGATTGGGGGTCAGCCAAAGCGGCAGTGACTGGTGTCAAAAAAACGTTCGATTTGATACGGGCCCGACCAACGGTAAGAAATTTTCGCCATTTTCTTATCAGCTGCCCTGATGACAGGATGTGCTTTGCACAGAACAAGGTCAACTACACCAAAAGGATGATCAATACGACCGTTGTTATACTCGGCGCGACGGTTAAAATTCTTGAAGGTAGGTGCCCAAATATCATAAACATGCTTAGGATCGTTTGGTAACAAGTGATTCAAATGTCATAAATTTGACAAAAGGGTTATTTGGGACAAAGGTAAACATGAGATTGAATGGGCTGGTTTAGTGTGATTTATGTTTGGCATAATTGAAAGCCATTTGAAGCCAAGAGAGATTTTTGTCCCAATTTGTTTGGTCCGTCGCATGGAAAGCAATGAGTGCTGAACGACGATTTCGATTGAAACGCTCCGCATGCGAAGGAGGATTATATGGGGATAAAGTTATGTGGCGTATGCCATGAGAGAAACACATGAATAAATAACAATATAATTAACAGAATTACATATTGGCTTGAAACAAGTGCCAACACAAATGAAACAAGGCACAGTGAACTGTTCTCTTTTCCGAGTAGGAGATGTACCAGTAGAAATTAAATGGAGGCAGTAAATAACAATTATCTTACGCTTGAAATAAATATTCAAGCGTAGTGCGCACGCTCTTCGTGTTACCTTTCGGAAGGGTACGACAACGTGGTCTTGTGCTGAATTTATCTACTGGTTTAGAAAGTAACTGAATAACATTAGAGTCAACAATTTTTGGAGTTGTGAAGATATGGACATTGTGTGTAGTTGATCAGTTTCAATACACTAGGTACAGAAAAGGTGCACTGAGTGTATGTTTTGAAATTAACCTTACTTTTGCATGTAACTGAAAAAGCTATTTATAAAAATATTTCGAGTTGACCAAAGTGCAATAACTTAACATGGTTACATAATTTTAGGTAGAGTTTACCCATATAATTTTTCAACTAAATAATGTAGGAAGAAAATTATTTATTGTGGGGAAAGATGACAACTTGTTAGGTTTCGCTGTACAGTGAACATATTTGAAGATTTATTTTCGTTAATAACAGAATCTCTTTCCACATTTGACTGGGACAACGAGAAGAATTCTGCCGCTGCCCTATAGTGAACCACTGAGATTCGTCTGCAAACGTATAAGCCATATACAATTCAACCACAATAGTAGTGATGCAGCGAAACGTTTTGGGGACAATATTGGCACAAAAATGTTCTTCCCCATCCGTCTCCCACTATTAAGGGCACATGATTTTCGTGAAAAGATTTTTAATGACTGGCAGTGCTTCCAAATTATTTGGTTTAGATCCACGTTCGTTATTTCATGAATTTAACACGCTCGACATAGAATTCATTTACGCACTCAGTTGTTGCAATCATATCATATTTTGGCGTGCACTGTACTGGTGTCGAGCGTGATTCGCGCAATCGGTTGTATCAGTATTATTAATTATTAAACAAGAATTGTGGAAACTTTTGAAATTCTAATTACTCTTACATAAGTCGCTTAAAATACTGGGCTTTATTCCTTGCTGTGTATAGTAGTGGAGTGGAGTGATTTGGGCGGCTCTTAACATCATGGTCTTGAGAGTCGATGAAGATGAAGCGAGGTGAATATGGAGCAGCGCCGGAATGCTTGGCCGGGGGAACGGGAGCTCCCCGAGAAAACCTTCCGACCAGCGGCATCGTCCGGCATGATTCCCACATGCGAAAATCTGGGTTCAACCCCACCGGTAATCGAGGTCACCTAGGTGGGAGACGAGTAGTCTGACCACTACACCACCGCGGCCCCGCTATGTACAGTAGGTACTTGTCCTCAATCGTGGACACGGGAGCTGAACGTATTTATGTTTACGCCAAAGAGTAGATAAGTACAGAAAGGTGAGATGAAGTGGCTGTTTCTTTGATGTGCGTGAGCGTACCCATTCGCTGAATGGCTGTGCTAGGCTTTGGAACGATACTTGTATCTTATTGGCGGCTGCGTGTTGCGAAACGTTTCCTATTGGCTGGGCTGCCGGCTCGCAAGTAGGCCTAAGTAATCGGGTGACTGATTCACTAACGGTGTTCCGACCATAGACTAAAGTTGAGGTAGACCGCTAATTCGTCTTCTGCGCATGTACCCGACATTGACTTACCCCAAAGGAACACAACTGTCCAAGTCGTATGGTCAACACTTATGAGCGTGTTGTTTATATCTTAATTTTTAAATGACAAGCACTGTTATATTAATAAAACACATTTAACTGTTTGAATTTAATCAAACTGCATACAAATTGGTTAAAGGAAGTATACGAACAACTCAAAGCACTTGTTTACTAAACAGTGCTCTAACCTCAAATCCAATCCACGCCGTCTTTGCTAGTCATGTTGGCAGAAAAGCAGTTCAATGTTGGGACACGGAGATTGGTTGTGCGCAGCCAGCGAAATCGGTCTATCTCATCTTTAGTTTATGGTTCCGACATGTTGCTGGTTAGTGACGTCATATTGCTGGTGTTTGCGGCTGAAGTTCGCGGTAAAATGTTGTCTGTAAATCCAAATTTTTCACGTATACGCGTAACTCAGAAAATTAATGTTCGAGAAAACGATTTTTTCCAGGAACAATTGAAAACTATTATCTGCAGCTACTACTTTTTATTTTAATCCTATTAAATATATCCAGAAAAAAAAGTGAAAGTGGTCCAAACAGCACTTTTATAGCCTTCTTGCACAGTATCTTGAAATGAGAAAATTACAAACTGACTTCTGTAGTTAAATCCATTGGTAGAGACCTGCAAAATTCGCATTATTGTTTGAGGACAGATTAAACTTCGAAACGTTATATATTCCTATCAGTTTTATTACTGGACTACAGTTTCCTTGAGCCGTATCGGACGTATTTGAACCAATAAGAAATATTTAAGGACATCATGACCCAATCCAGCCAAGTCGAAAGGGAAAATGGCAGCTAACTTCTGCTGAAGCCAGTAAACAAATGACCCTGCCTCGGATACATACAGGACGGCGAAGTTCATCGTGCAGCCAGAAACTAACGCGAATTTTGCAGATCTCTATCCGTTGGCTTTCATCGTGCGTAATAACATCCTACTGTTACAGATCTAATTTGCGAGAAATTCAACTACCCGGACATGCATAGCGCAGCCCTGGGAGAGTAGATAAAGTACACAGAGACGAAATGGCCAGGCGGTTCTTTCGATGCTGGCGTGCCTGTCGTCTGATTGGCAGTGCGAGGCTCTGGGAACGGTCCTTGTGTCTGATTGGCTACCGCGTGCTGTTAGATATCCCCTGTCCATTGGGCTGCCGGCTCGCAAGTAAGTTACTAGGCGCCAACTGGCGAACGCCGTTCCAATATTTTGCTGGCATGTGACGCTATTTTTCTGGCGTGTGCGGCTGGGGTTCGCTCAGTAAGCAGGTTGTTTCGCCTCTGTGTTCTTAAGTACTCTATGCTGTAGTGTTCCTGTCCTTGACAATGAAACCAGCAGGTGGGGTACCAAGCCATTCGCAGTCCACCGCCAAGCAC
The DNA here is from genome assembly GCA_002778355.1 of Clitarchus hookeri. Lineage (NCBI taxonomy): Eukaryota > Metazoa > Arthropoda > Insecta > Phasmatodea > Phasmatidae > Clitarchus > Clitarchus hookeri. Next base: position 841,826 of record NQII01000321.1, on the reverse strand, counting down.
AAGTAGAAATGTTCTGCGTTAGATGATGGATCCTGTTAAAGCTCCCGTCTACCTGGAGCTTTTTTCCGCTTTTGAGGCGGAGAGGCGCAGGAGCGAAAAGGGCGATCCTGCCTCGTGATCCTGCCGCTAAAGGTTCTCAACTGACGTGCAGTATTCTCGTCGCACTGTGTGTACCTATGGGACTTTCAACAGTGAACATATTGATTTATTGGTGGAAAGTCTGTAGGAAGGTCCAATGCAGGGCCCTTGAGTAGGTTTGTATGTATCTGGTTCGTATATTTTGAGATACAAATCTTTGAAAAAGCCATTTTTAGCCATTTTGAAGTGCTCAAAATTGGTGCCTTATCTGAAGTGTGTGTTCTTTTCGTAGATCGGCACATTGGACGTACGTTTAACAATTTCGCATAAAAACGTGAGTTACTGACACTCTGGAACGCAGTTCAAACGCCGGTAGGCGGGAGCCTCAACTCATTCAGTCACCATGCCCACTATTGTGAACAAGTTTCACGTTAATGATATTTATTACTTGTACCGTACACAGCAAGGTATCAGTGTCAAGTATTCCTTGTGGCTAACTTGGTTTGCAGAATTTTCTACTCCTCTTTGACATGAAGGGTTAATGGCAATATCGTCGAGCGCTCAGCACGTTTTTCACTGGCAGCGAGACAAAAAAAGACACGTGATTGCAACACTTGAACTCGGAAATTGATGGATGGTCGAACGGGTTAAGAAAACATCACAGCACCAGCCTGGAGTGAAGGATGAAACAGCCTTTGGGGGAAAAAAAAAAAGCTGGGGTCAAAACCACGACCTCCCGAATTTTAGAGTCAGACACATTACCACTTGAGAAAACACGCTCGTTTGTGGTCCCGGGAAGGAGGGACCGCGCAGATCTGCAAAACGAAAACAAGTATGGATGGTTGGGGAGGGGGGTGACTAGTCTCGGTCTAGCCATGCCTGTGTTGTCAACCGGGTCAGAGAGCACAGCGGTCCCCAGGCCCATAACTCACTTCCCCTGATGTCTCGCTAACGAGAAACCCGCCACGGCGGGGACGTCGCCTATGTGTGGAATGGGCGGTCGCTTTTAATGGCGTTCCTTCGCTGTCCAGCGGGAATGCATTCACGTGCGCGCAGTGCTCGACGAGACGAATAACCTTTTCTCCCGCCTGCCGGCTATCAGGTTGGCGTGTAGCCACAAAGTATAGTCCATTCGCGGTTACTCCCAACTTTTATGAAGCCTTACTAAAAGTCCTGCTTCTAGCATAAGTAGAAGGAAAAAGGGGAGTCGGGCATAAGGGAATGGGGAAGTAGGAGTCGCAGCCTGCCGACATGTTGTGACGTCACTCAACCGCCATATGGATACAGGTGACATTTGACCTTGAACTGTGACCTTACCCTTGACCCATGCCCGGGACCTTGGCCTTGACCCCATGCCCATGACCTTGAATTACCTTAAACCCATAAAATCCAAAACAATTCCAAAAAAACCCTTGAAACTTCACCCGAGACTCAAGAATCAAGAACCAAGACCCAAAACTCAAGACTCAAAACCCCAGACTCAAGACTCAATCAATACCCTTGAATCAAGGCACAAGACCTTTGGCTCAAGACCCAAGACCCAAAACCGATCACTCAAGACACATGACCCTTGACCCCTTGACCCAAGGCCCTTGACACAAAGAATCCTAAACATTTCTAAAACTTCCAATAATTTATAAAACAAACTATTAAAAAATTGTTATTTATAATTTATACAAAAACATACATTACCAATGGTTTCCTCAGCACCACGTCCAGCAGACCACTACCTTCGCCAATGTTTCTAATTGGTTAATTAGTTGGTTCCCCTACAATCCCTCCACCAATGTTTCTCATTGTTTGATTACTTGTGATTGCTCCAACCCCCCCAAGTGTTTTTATTGGTTGATTACTCACACTCGTTCGACTTGCCACCAATGTTTCTCATTGGTTAATTAGTCGACAGGACTCTACCGCTTCGCCATTGCTCATTCTGTCGAAAGCAGTCCACCCACAATATTCATTTTTTCGTTTGTCATTTTTTCACTTTTTCGTCACCTAGGTGATGCTAGTGTAATAATTATCGATTTCACCGCCAGAGGGGCTATCGATTTATCCACCAAGTTGGTTGTTGTCGACCTTGCCCTTGATCCCAGTTACATAGAACTCGAAAAATCGAGATAAATCACAGTCCATACAATTGACCATTACTAGTTGGTCACTTCAAGGACCCATACCGACTAACCATACTAGCCAACGACTGACTCCACCCAAGACCGGTTCCTGGAAAGATTGACTGAGCACAAGACTAGCTTCTGACGAGACCAGTTCCTGCAAAAATGGCTAGAACAACCGATAAGACAAACCTGCCAAACCATCCATCTATACAAACAAAGTCTGTAATAAAGAGTCTCGTAGCTAACCTCTTCGCAGAAAATTTTCGCAGAATCTACGAAAAAACATTTCTACCAGAGCTGACTATACCAAAGGGTCATACTAATTTACCAAGCCAACTATAGCCCTGCTAATGCATGCACTCACATAAATTTGATCTTAACAATACTCTCAGTTGATTGTTTACACCACTGAATTAATAAGTCTTTCAGATAAGCAGAAGGGACTGTGTAAGAAATTAAACACACATTAATATATACATAAATTTTATTTATTCACTTACTATATACATTCTATCATTCTAATTATTTTGAACATTCTATCTTTACATTTCTCAGATGCTTGCAGATCATGGATAGTAGTCAACAGTTTCATCTGATATAGCAGCGATTCTTCAGTTCATCGATGATTGAATATATCTCAACAATGCGTGATAGATCCCCACGTTTTTGCAGTTTAATAAAATTTCTGAGTCTATCAGCAAGTTCATTCGGGTCTTCGGGAAATATGTAACAAGCGTTATTGATGCCTTTTGCATTCTTTACACCACTTGTAAAAGGAAGCTCGTTGGTGAAATGTGTGGGAACATCGAGAGAATCATCATTCTTCTCGTCAGATACTTCATCAACACTGCCTTCATAGTCATTATCATCAATGCTATCTTCATTATCGTCTTCACCTCCTGTTTCATTCTCAATATCAAGTTTACTTTTCTTTGTAGGGGTCGCACAGTCATGCGATTGTTTCTTCTGAAGTTCGTCGATTTACGCGAACCTCTTGCAAGTTTACATTCCACACATACTGACACAAGTCAAAACTCGTAGCATCAACTGTGCCATCATAATCGTCTGTGGAATCTGTATCAGGGGTAATTTATGTGTAATTATGGGTCAAAAATGGCTAATTTAGAGGTCATTAGTCATTAGGGTAATTTACGTGTCATAAGGGGTAATTTAGGACTCATCATGGGTCATTTAGGGGTCATTAGAGGTAGTTGGGGGTAATCAGTGAACATTATGTGTTGTTTAGGGGTCATTATGTGTCGTTAGGGGTCATTTGTGGTGTGCGTGGTGCTAAGTACGGTGCTGATTGTGAAGGGTCGGTCTGGCAGAAGTCAGTTGTCTGCATTAAGTGTGACCATGATTACAATCTGAGCGAAGAACTTGTCTGGAAGAAACTGATTAAGATAAACCTGCATGGTCTTGTGCCTTGAATCTTGACTCTTGGGTTTTGAGTCTTGGGTAATTAGTTTTGAGTCTTAGGTCTTGATTCTTGAGTCTTGAATCTTGGGTTAAGTTTCATGGTTTTTTTTTAATTTGTTGTAATTTCTTGAAAATATTTTGGATTTTTTGGTTTTAAGGTCACTCAAGGTTCCATGCATGGGGTCCAGTTCATGGGTCAAGGTCAAGTCCGTAAACATCTAACATGTCTAATAGATGGACACTGGTCGACCTGGCGAGGGCCAGTCGTGTTGGGAGCTTAGTCGATCCACCTGTCATCGAACCCGGGCCTCCCACATGTAAATCCTCGAATAAATTTCTAATGATAATTTTTTTATAATCTTTTATACATTTTTTACAGGCGTTTTTAAACCTTTTTTGGAATTTTAGGAAGTTCTGGGTTTTTTAAAGATTTTTTTTGGTTGAAGGTCATTAAAGGTCACAATCACAGGGCCAAAGTCATACGTCAAGGTCATGGGTCAAGATTAAGGTTATCGACATCTAACATGGCTGACGAGATGGACAACAGTCGACCTGGGGAGGGTCGGTCGTGTCGGGAGCCTAGTCGATCCACCTGTTATATAACCCCAAACCTCCTACATGTACATCTTTAAGTACTTTTTTATAATAATTTTTAATTTTTTTAGATTTTAAAATTGTTATAAATTATTTTGCATTTCATTATTTTTCTGCAATTTTTTAGTTTATCTTTGTGTTCAAGGTCATACAAGGTTACGGGAATGGGGTCAAGATCATTGGTCAAGGTCATCGACATCTTACATAGCTGACGAGATTAAGATTAGCAGATCTGGTGAGGGTCTGTCGTGTTGGGAGCTTAGTCGATCCACCTGTCATCGAACCCCGACATGTACATCTTTAAATAATTTTAATTGTTTTGAATTTTTTTTTTATTCATTTATGAAAAAATTATTTTTTCTGCAATGTTTTGGGATTTTTGGGTTCAAGGTCATTCAAGTTTACGGGTATTGGGTGAAGGTCATCATGGGTCAAGGTCAAAGGTTACCTGTATGCAAAATGGCGTTTGGGTGACATTACAACATGTCCGTCAGCCGGCTCCTGGCTCCTACTATCTCATTCCCTTATGCTCGACTCTCCTTTTTCATACTACTGGCATATTCCTCCACCTCATGCAAATAAAGCTTTACCAAGACAACACATTTACACTAAAGGGACAACGCAGTGGCATTTGTGCGCACTCTGTGTACTATTATTTTGAATAAGAACCTTTTAATGTATAGATATAATACAAGTAAAAGTTCCATTTATCAAAAAATAGGTGATTTTGTGTTAAGACAAGTATAAAACGCTTGAGATAAATTGTATATTTAGGAAACAACCAAACACGTCATACATGGGGGGATTCTTCAGTGGTTTTATTCAAAAAGTGTGAAGAAACCGCGAATATACTATACTTAAGAATACAGTGGCTATACAAGCTCTTGTTTCCGCGAACCCCAGCCGCATACGCCAGCGAGACGGCGTCACTTACCAGCAACACGTAGGAACGCTGTTCGCCAATCATCGCCTGGTAACCTACTCAGCAGTCGGCCGCCCTATGCGCAGCACTCTTAACATCATTTAAAGTACTGCTTCCAGAAAAAGAAAATATTTGTCTTCTGATAAACAACCAGCATGGCTGACTGCCGCAGTGCGCATACATTAAAGTGAAATAATACAAAGAAAATTATTTTCTTTCTCCTATAATGCCAATTTTTTTATCTTTAAGATTTTCGTAGTTTATTTTTTTTCACAAATTTGGCAGCAATAAACTGAAATAAGATTTTTTTATCTGCATTAAAAATTATAGGTAAAAAAAATTATACTACACGAAATCGTATTAAAGGAAAACACTGGTTGATTTTTTAACGTGTGTATTCAATGTGCTATTTAATGCCATGGTTAGTTATACGCCGGCATTTCTTGATGGAAATTGAGTCACTAATATTTCGCGGATTCTTTGATGATAGGCTATAGACATCGCTCATATATTTTCTCGTCGCAATACCACATAGTATACTGGATATCCCAAATTAATGTTTACAACTTTTGAACTTGAATAACAGAGAAAATATTAAAGACAATCTGATAGGACTACTTGTATTTGAAGCTTTAAGGACAACGTAGGGTGTGTGCAAATCGTAATAACAGTTACAAATGTTAAAAATGTCCGCCTTCAGCAGCGAAAAATAACATCGTATTTAACGCTGTAAGACAGAATGACAAATATACAGTAGCTACGGTTTCTATGGGAGTCGATTCACATTCAGTGATAATCGCGTCTCTCGTGGCATACAGTGCCCATGACTTTGTAGCGTACACAGTGCTCTGTAGAGTTCCCCACATATACAAATATAACGGCATTAAATCGGGATATCTGGGTGGCTACACAACACTTCCTCGTCGGCCTGTCCACTTCCCCACAAATGTTTCCTCTAGTATCGACCCTAAATCTTGATGGTAGTACACCGTGCTGCTGAAAAAAAAACACTTGTCATCTGGGTAGAGTTGGTGAACAAAGAGAATAATGTTTTCCTGCTACATGGTACGATAGCTTTTACCTTCCATCGTTCCGGGTATGCAGTTCCATTCAATTTAAAGTTTGCCTCATCGGACCAAACAATCAATCCAGTAAAATGTTCGTTGTCATTGTACACGTTCACAAACCTCTCACACAATTAGACCCGCCCATCTGTGTCACTTCCATCCGTAGCGTGAGGTAACGCGGGAATGCGATGCCTCCACTTTACTTGCTTTAAAATGCGATGGATAGGGACACCCTAATTTNAGCGTGAGGTAACGCGGGAATGCGATGCCTCCACTTTACTTGCTTTAAAATGCGATGGATAGGGACACCCTAATTTCGCGAAAATATTTTCGGACGTGCTAGATTTCAATAGCCTACTGGCGTACCAGCAGTTTTCTTTTCCTCATTGGTGGCGTGTCTTTGTGAGAAGACATTTTCCTACTCAACTGGCGAATAATACATAGGTAACTTCAATTCTGCACGTCTGTGATTCGCGCGCAGACACCTGAGACGTGTAACACGGAAACCAACCAATCTCGAAAGTGGACCTGAGCTAAAGTGTTACGAAATACAACTGGTCGTGAAATCTTTTCGCGAAAATCGAGTGTCCCTAGCGATGAACTTTTCTTTTACTGATTCGATACGGCGTGTGAGGTTTTTCGTTTATTGGCCCTAGCGCAAATTGAGCTAGTGGTTATTTCGGCACAGAACGAGTGCGCCAAGCAGCGACAAAACCAGGGCGTCGCTAATGCAGTCAGGCAGCGGTCGAGTATATTAAGCGACTTCTTTTTTTGCGTCGGCGCCCAGTTTTACTGGGCAATAAAGTCAGCAGGNGGCAGCGGTCGAGTATATTAAGCGACTTCTTTTTTTGCGTCGGCGCCCAGTTTTACTGGGCAATAAAGTCAGCAGGGAGCCGACGGCGGCAGAGTAATTACGACTGCGAAGCTGCGAAGTGGAGTGTGCCGAGTCCTGCCCCCGGGGGGCTACGAGAAACCACCTGCGCCCCACTGACCGGAGCGTGACTCGCAACAAACACCTGTGCCTACATGCAATTGAGGTTTCTCAGCCGTTTTACTTTTGTATTTTTACGTAGCGCTCGTAGCCCGAAGACCATTCCATCGCTACGACCGCCCAATCGGTGGGGAAGATGGATCACTCCTTCTCATCGCAGGTGTCCCAACTTAGCAGCTGAGTTGACCAGATCCAATGCCCCAACCTGATTCACAAGTACAGCAGAGAACGCCCTTCCACAAAGTTCTGAGACCCTCCTTTTCAGATACCAAGCACGTGGTCTGGCCGGGGTTCTATCCATAAACACAGTGTCTCTCCAGGAATCAACCGGAGTGGGCTGTGTCTTTAAGAGGAGGATCTCTCCAGACATCCTCTAGCATACGGAGTTAACCACTGCCAGCACGAGTCCAACCTATAGTGAAAGGTACACCGGAGAGAACCTCCGGTGGGGCCAAATCGATCAGCCCGTGCTCCCGCTTATTTTCCATGGCACTAGTGGCTTTTCAATGACCGACCGCTCCACCAATGGCGAGCACCAGGTGAACATAGGTAGCCCCTTACACCTGAGTTAACCAGGTGGCAAAGCCACCTATCGGCACACTCCGGTTGTAGTTGAGGACACTTAAAAGCCTCACCAGACATAAGCCTTACACCCATTACAGGCCGGTTTCCCGCCCAGCATTCCACCCTGGACCGCCCACAGGAAGACAGAGGGTGCATGCGATGAGCGTGGAGTGGCAGACTCCCCCGGTTCCGCCATGGTACGCTTTCCCCGGGAAAAGCCGCCCATTGCTCTGAAATGGAAGATTTCCGTCATTATCAAACACCGTAGGTTCGGACCCGTATGTACCAGAGTTCTTCCATATTATCGTCATCGCTTCCACGACATCGCCACCACAACTATCCACCACTAGAGCAGCCAGTTGGAAGAGCCACTGACCATTACCATGCTTTAGAATTTCTTCACCATGAAATTCCAGTATTGGGCCCCAACGGCATGAATGCCAAGTGGCCCAACACCCCGCCAAGTGGACGGGTCTAGGTACCAACTGTCGGCCCAAACCATCATAGTAGATACCCCTTATCAGTCACGAGGAAACTGGTTCCCATAAGGATACGGGCGGCGTAGCCCAATCTGCGTTACCCAGGGGTGGCACGAGGAGCCTTGGGTCGCCATGAGTGGAGAGAGGCTATAAGAGACGTATCATCCACCCTTTATACAGTCAAATGGGGTAACCGGTNTTGGGTCGCCATGAGTGGAGAGAGGCTATAAGAGACGTATCATCCACCCTTTATACAGTCAAATGGGGTAACCGGTCTCTGGTATTATAGCATGGTGCTGTCACACCACCTCAAACGCCCGGAAACCTTCCTCCCGAGGGAGTCACTGACCCATATCCCCCACCTGTGACTAGAGACGGACGACAAATCGCAGCCCGCTACCTTGTCACAGATTTTTCCTAGCCACACCCATAGACTAAAGATGAGGTAGACCTATCTCGCTGGCTGCGCACAACCAATCTCCCTGTCCCAACATTGAACTGCTTTTCTGCCAACACTTCAAGCGAAAACGACATGGTTTGTGTTTTAGGTTAGAAGACTGATTTATAAACGAATGCTTTGAGATGTATGTATACTTCCTGTGACTAATTTGTAATGCAGTTGGATTAAATTCTAAATTGTAAAAGTATTTTATTCATTTAATAGTGCTTGTCATTTAAAAATTAATATTCAAACAAACACTTTCATCACTTTTGCTCATGTGACTTTGACAGTTGTGTTCCTTTGGGGTAGGTCAATGTTGGGTACCGGCGCAGGAGACGAATAATTGGTCTACCTCATCTTTAGTCTATCAGCCACACTATATGTATGTGACACAGTCATTGAAGTATCTGTGACAGGTAAGTCTCATACTAGACAAACGTTACAACAGTATAATGTTTTGTTTTGTAAGCACTTTACTGCCATTTTTAACTTTCTTAAGAAAATCAACAAAGAAATCCTAATTCACTTTTTAAAACCAAAGTTTGAAGATGTAATATGCTGAACAAAATCTTAACGTTAGGGACTGCATTATCAGAATATTATGGTGTTCAAGGTACATGTATTGTAAATTCACACTGTTTTACGTACTGGTTTTTTTTGTTTCAATTCAACATTTATAGTGTTATCGTTACCTTTGTTACGTATGACTTTACATTTTTGTCATTGTGACCAAATCACGCAATAGCACCTGTCACATATTTCATCTCCTGCACATGTCCCTAACATTGACTCGGCCAACGCACGTGCAACTGTCAGAGTCACAAGGTCTACAGTACAATGTCGGGACACGGAGACTGGTTTTGCGCAGCTAGTGTGATCAGTCTACCGTGTATTCTCTCTACGGCCACGTCCATAATTTTCCACGCATGAATGCCTTCGTTCTGCGCCTGAAAAAGAACACTTCCGGAACTTGGCAGTTATTTACAACTGCTATTTTATAATTATATCCCAAGATAGTCACCTAAACTTCTTCGGAATATTATTTTTAATCGTTACATTCGCGAAAAACTAGACATTTTCTACTCTGATATGTTTACGGTCGAGTAGTTTGAAATCACCTTGTGATAAAAAAANTTCGCGAAAAACTAGACATTTTCTACTCTGATATGTTTACGGTCGAGTAGTTTGAAATCACCTTGTGATAAAAAAAAAGTCCCTGCGCGTGAATGTATACATGTTTAATTTCAACGCTGGCTGGATATCGGCAGTAATGTTGGCAGCGATTAGCGAAAAGTAGTTCCAAGTTTAGATGTTTTATTACAAATGTTCTTTTTTTATCGGTGGCCACGGAAGTTGGTTTCATTTTGTTTTTAGATATTTCAGACAATAATACAAAGTATGGAAATTTTATCATTTATGCTTTTACTTATATTCTATCAATAAATTATAATATTTAATTTGCAATCAATTTAATGCAAAACATTACTGCACGGAGTTCGCATGAATGCGGTGCGTTGTCCTTCTGGTGTAATTTTCTAGACTTGGTTTGTTTGCTTGGGGTGGAGGAATATCTTGAGAGTATAACTATAGCAGGGCTTCAGATAAGTTGGAAGTAACCGTGAATGAACTACATGCAAAGTTGGAAACTTCACTATGCATTCGATCCTTTCTTGAACAAATGAAGGAAAGCTTCCATGAAAAAGTAACTCGTGCTTTCTCAGTACGCGTATACACTGATGTGGTAAATTTATGAACAGTTTCTTATACTGCACATACACTTCAGGCTATGCCTATTGGTTACTTTTAAGACACCAAGCGCATTAGAAACACAGTTTCGGAGTACTCAAACATAGCTAAAAACGGCTTTTCAGAGCGCTGTATCTCAAAATATTAGGATCAAATCCCTACAAAAGTACTAGATTGGTCTGCGTTGAACCTTGCTACAGACATTATTACCCTAATAAAATAATACGGTCACCGCTGAAATTCTAATAGGCACACGTAGCACGACGGGAACTTTGCACGCCAGTTCAGAACTCTGCGTGTAGCGGCGATGGCGTACTTGATGCGCGTGGCAGTGTCGTCCTTATCGCTCCCACTATTTCTCAGCCTCAGACAGGAAATAGCTCCAGGTAGGCGGGACCCTTATGTTTTCTTGAAATAAGAAACGGTTGCTTCTCACGTCATGTTAAGCCAAAGTACACGACAGACAACATATGCCTCCATAAACAGTGGCTAATATTTTAGTCCAGCGTAAAAACCTGCTTTGGTTATTAAAACTTATTCATTACCTGATGGGGACGTCTAGCAGCTTAAAAGCTGAGGATCGTAGAACACTTGAGTGTAGATCGGTTAAGGACGCATGGGGCATAAACTAACGCCTCAGAAATTAATCGTATTTTACAATTAATGGAAGCCAATAGAAAAAAAACACGGAAGAAAAAGCAATTCTACAGAAACAATTTATTTTACGAAATATGAGAGCTTATATTTTACCAGAGCAATGTATTTTTTCCCGGCTATTTACTGACGTTGTGAATTTCTGTAAGTTATCGCGGTGAAAGATGTTATGCGAAATCAGGTAGATAGTACGGCTTAACGTCTCGTTCGACAGCGAGGTCATTAGAGACGGAGCAAGTTGCTCAGAGAAGCAGGAACAGGGAAGGAATCAGCCATGACATGTAGCAAGGAACCATCCCAGCGTTCGCCTGGAGTGATCTCGGGAAACCATGGAAAACCGAAATCAGGATGGCCGGACCGGGATTCGAACCCATGCCCTTCCGAATGTGAGTCCCAAGTTTAATCATTAGGTATATGCAAAATAAATGTACAAATTTTGAAAAATAGCTGCTTACAAGATTGGCACAAACTGTTACCAATAGGATTGCCTTTTTTTAAAATTTTCTAAGTTACTTTCAATAAACCTGTAGACTTCAGTTGACGTATATAGAGTTAATATTTGTCCCATTCCNAAAAATTTTCTAAGTTACTTTCAATAAACCTGTAGACTTCAGTTGACGTATATAGAGTTAATATTTGTCCCATTCCCTCGTAAGGGGGTAGTTTCCCTTCCATCTTGGTATTTTTTTTAAAAATAAATCTTCATAAATGAACTTAAGACCAGATATTAAATATCAAAACTTTAAATAACTCAGAGAACTAAAAGGAAAAGAAAAACAAATCATTTTTGTGTGATTTAATTTGTATCCGTATTTTTCCATGTGGGACTGAAATTATTAAATGATGAGACAACCTTTGATAACGGTTGCACATGGAACGAATCATGCAATACAGAGATTTTGCATTTCGAAATAACTATTAAGATGTTCTTTGTCTCTTGACAAGCTTGTTGTTCAAATATTGACTCTGAAAATTAAATTATGGTAGGAATATCCGTTAGTCAAAAATGGCGGGGATACTTGCAATGGCGGTGTGGTAGGTATTTCTTTCTGCTCCTTTATTTTCAAAAATAATCTTGCTTTAGCCCTTGCAGTCCGTCGTTTTCTTGCCACTGCAGATGTTCTGTCGTAACAGAACTTGTGTTAACTCGCGTCTCTCAACCAATGAACTGGGAGCACGTTGTTGTACTGTGTTATGGATACCAACTATCCATTAACAAAATGTGACACTGTGATGGCACTGGTTGCATTGGGTTGCGATGCTTCTTGTCTACAGCTTTGGTAATAAATATTCTTGCTTTGCGACGTGACCACAATTTTAGACACAGGGGCTGGAAGAGTTAGCCCTTTCACTCCCAGTGTAGGCAATCGCCTAAATGTTGCACGGGAATGTTATATTTGGCCGGTGCTGTACTCTGCGAGGCTCAGTGCTCAATGATCTTCTCTGGAGGTCGCTGATTCGTAAACCGTGCTACTACTATAAGTAGGGCCAGTGACTTTTCACGTAAAAATTGGAGCATACAGTAGACTTCAATACTATAGACACACCTCAGCTGTTGTTATACCTCCATTGGCTGCTGGTGCCGTGTCCGTCTNCAGTAGACTTCAATACTATAGACACACCTCAGCTGTTGTTATACCTCCATTGGCTGCTGGTGCCGTGTCCGTCTTTAACAAAGCCACTCAGGACTAAGTAACTCTGACACTGGACCTTCATGATTCGTGCGCAAACGGTTAACACGGGCCAGAACATTTTATACGGTTAGGTTCTTCGACCTGCTGGGATGTCACGAAACCTGACATAGAAGTCTCGAAATCTTTTCGCGAAATATCATTTCCCCTAACTATAAGGTATGATTGGTTCACATCTCCGACCACTAAACACGACGTCTGCAGCTCATTGGTTGTATTAACGAACCACGTTCTTTGTTTGTTAACTTAAGTACAGCACGCATAAAAAAATTTCTTATTTGCAACACCAGAAATCTTAAGTTAATGTGGGAATGAAAGGGTTAACAGGTAATTGTAATTCGTGGGTGACACGCTTAACTTATATTCATACTTCATCATGGCTGTTCGTTGGTCTCATGTTTTACTTGCTGTTACACGCCGTTTCTCTCTGTCCNCTTATATTCATACTTCATCATGGCTGTTCGTTGGTCTCATGTTTTACTTGCTGTTACACGCCGTTTCTCTCTGTCCGTTTTTTTTTTTAATTTCACTGTGCAACTGTCGGATAACAATTAATGAACGAAAATATTTTGTTGCTTCATTTCAAATTAGTGACATTACTTCGGCAATGTAAATACGTTTGGCANAATTAATGAACGAAAATATTTTGTTGCTTCATTTCAAATTAGTGACATTACTTCGGCAATGTAAATACGTTTGGCAAGTACAGTATGCTGAAAACGCTTTCTTGCATTCACTTGCTATGCTTGATTATCCTTAAACCGACGTTTCTCTGTTGTGTAATTTTCTTATAGACCCCTGTTGGTCTGGCGTTCAATTAACAGATTTTTGCTCCGTAAATATCAGACATTTGCGGGTTAGCGCGGCTGAATTCATCGTAAGTTCGGTCGATCGGGATAATAGTCTGTGGTAAAATACAGCGGGCAGCGGACTGGCTAATGTTACTTGGGGCCGCGTTTCAAGACGTTAACTCCGCGAATTAACTTCACCTGCCGACCACCCACGAGCACTCCGAGCGAAATTGGCAGTTGCCCGCTTATCTGCCCTGAAACCACGTCGTAGGGCCTAATTACTGCAAACAGTAGACGCTCTTGCACGCGTGGTTTCGCCGAGGAAGCGCACGCAGACGTGAAACGATTCCTTCGACGTGAGCGTACCCGTCCGCTGATAGGCAACTCGAGGTTCTCGAAGCTGGCCTCGCGTCTGATTGGTCGTTGTGTGCTGCGGAAAATTCCTTTGATCGGGCCGTCAGAAGTTACTCCCTTAGCGCGGATTGGCCAACGACGTTCCGTTATGTTGCTGGCCAATGGAAAACCCATTTTTCCGGCGTGCGTGACCGTGTTGGGGCTGCGGGTAGGGTGCTCGCCCCCCACCAAATGCGAACCGGGTTCGATTTCCGGTGGTGTCGTTTCCAGATTTTCCTGCGTGGGAATTGTACCGTACCCAGTACACGACTCGCTGCTCAAGAAGACAGATTGCTACGCTAAATTTGACTCGCTTCATAGTCGCTAATTAGCATGATTACCAGTAAGTTTTTGTACGAGAAGGCAAATAATGAAAGCACACCACTTCAGTGCCAAAGATACATTTTGCGCAAGATAATTTGAGCGTATCGAAGATCGGGTCATAAATGCTGCATTTTTAGTGGATTTTTAAACGCGTTATTAAAGAAGTTTCATAATAAACTGCTTGCTATAAACTCCACAGTTCCTTGTTGTTTTTCTGTGTAATAAGACGCTTGTTATGCAGCCTTTTAAGATATCTCGTAACTACTCCGTGATTATTTCCATTTTTTTTACAATAAATTTTGTCACAGTTTTTTTTTAAATTTATTTATTTACTNTAACTACTCCGTGATTATTTCCATTTTTTTTACAATAAATTTTGTCACAGTTTTTTTTTAAATTTATTTATTTACTCCAGATGCGTATAGGAAATTAAGTTATATTGCGATAACTTGTAATAGACNGTTTTTTTTTAAATTTATTTATTTACTCCAGATGCGTATAGGAAATTAAGTTATATTGCGATAACTTGTAATAGACATAACATTTAGATTGTGAACATTTCCTGCGTGGGTTTTGTTGTTCATTTAACCAGTAGAAATTACCGAACGGGTGTTTTAAAAATATTGCATTTTTTATAACTTTTGATTTTACTTTTTATTTTATTATTTTTTTATTGTAAACATGTCGCTTATCTCCACCNTTGCATTTTTTATAACTTTTGATTTTACTTTTTATTTTATTATTTTTTTATTGTAAACATGTCGCTTATCTCCACCGTTACGGGTGTGTACCGTCCTTAGGAAGTGATTTAGGCTAATCATTACCTATGCACTTTTAGTCTAGTCTATATTTATGAGAGGAATCACTTGACGGAGTTTGTCGGTGACGTTTGTGAACATCGTGTATTTGGAGGAGCGTCAGCAACAAACCCGATAGTACCCACGCGAAAAAATGATAAAACGTGTGGTAACAAAACTAATTAATGACGGGTGTGTTTAAAAAGTTATAAATACAAACGTAAATCACTTTAAAAGCACGTTAAAAAAACAAACTAAAATAGCCAAACATGTTAAGAGACGTGAAAACTTGCAGAACCAAGTAAGTTCTGCACCTCGGGAAACTGGGAGTATGCCATTGATAGACGTGCAGTAGCAAGTCACGAAGGCACTCTTTCCCAGGTCAAAGCCGTGTGGAAACCGCCGAAGTGAANGACGTGCAGTAGCAAGTCACGAAGGCACTCTTTCCCAGGTCAAAGCCGTGTGGAAACCGCCGAAGTGAATTAGGTGCCTCAAGATAAAATGAGAGGTATTTCAAAA
This sequence comes from Clitarchus hookeri, assembly GCA_002778355.1. NCBI lineage: Eukaryota > Metazoa > Arthropoda > Insecta > Phasmatodea > Phasmatidae > Clitarchus > Clitarchus hookeri. The sequence goes on along the minus strand of NQII01000321.1, from coordinate 826,238 downwards.
GCACAGAGAATTACCAGATTATATTTGTAGCGCGTTGACGACACCAGCCGACCTGGTACGGGTGCTTCGCCCTACACATTTTATTAATTTATCATTGAAAATGTTCGAGGCGTCAAAAGAAACGGAATACTTTAAAAGATTTATCCCGAGAGTCGCCTTTCCTACAGACCTTCGTTATCAGAAAAATTCATTTTGATTTTCTTAAACAGATACGTTGGGTTTATAGGTATTGCAGGCAAACATTCAATTAATAAAATCATTTTCACTTCTCGACCACCCATAGTTCTGCACGACAGAAATAGGTATTATATTCAGGTAAGTGCTTTGTGCAAAAACTAATTATAGTAATGATAAGAATATTTATTTTGAAGCAGCATGCGTTGAGTGGTTGCAAGGTACGATGGTGTCTGCTCTTCAGTGTACCAGACGCAGCTAATCAAAGAATGCGTACATCCACATCAAAGGAACTTTTCGTCTCTGTATACTTATTTACTCTATACCAGGATCTTAAGGTGGCCGCCTGGTTGAAGGAATTTTGCACGCCTGAGGCCTAAAAGCGTGGGATTGCTAGGGGCGACTGAGGCATGCGCATATACTCTTTCATCACCTCTACGCGCAAAGCACTGAACTGGCGTGCAGTCTTGCCGTCGATAACGCGCATCTACGAAACTTCCAGAGGATACCCTACCATTTTCTGACGAAATAATAAAAACTAAGGTCTGATGGACGTCCGTATTCCTTTTTTTAATGTTTGGTACCGGAATCTTTATACCTANGAAATAATAAAAACTAAGGTCTGATGGACGTCCGTATTCCTTTTTTTAATGTTTGGTACCGGAATCTTTATACCTAAAAATTACCGTAAAATACCCGTTTCGGCCATTTTCACTATCACAAAAACATGTTTAAGAGAGAAATAGAGGAACTGAAAAACATATACAGACGTGTAACGTTTCTTAAATGCTATTCGTAAGCAGACCTCACTCAGACACGTTGGACGGCTTTTTAATACAACGTTTTCCGCTGAAGGTCTGCAGACCGTTCGGCGGCCTACCCAGGCGGCCATCTTAACTCTTTCAGCCACCGTGTTCACAATCGTGGACATGATAAACACGAAGGACATTCATGGCGTCTACGGTACACATCGAGTAATCAGTATCCAATAAGTTGACAGTCTTCCCTAAGGGTTATCTGATTTGTGGAAGTCGCCACACCTCTCGTTAATGAATGGATAATGGTAACGTCTTCGAGCACGCAGCATATTGTTCACTGGTTGCAAAAGTACACCAGGCACAAGTACAGTATACATCAAAATATTACACGGTTGCAACATTTTGGCCAACAAATTAACGCATGACCGAAAGGTTTTAACTCGTTCTGTCCCGACGTCCACGACTATGTAAATGTTGCACGTGAAGGATACCTATGGTAGTGCTGTACACAGCAAGGATTCTGTTCCTGTGATTGGCGAAAGGCGTTCCGGCGTGCTGTTAGGCAGTAAAGCCATTTTGCTACCGTGTGTGACTGGAGTTCGCTGTATAAACGGCTGTTTTAAACTCTGTATACTTGCCTACTCTGTGACGTCAAAATTAGGAGTAATAGATATTTTCTCGGACAAGCGTTGTTCCACGGCAGGGCATTGAACTCCTTTCCACCGCGTCAGCAGTAGATGATAGTCTTCCGGGAAACACTTAACAAGCGTTGTTTGATGGCTGCAGCGGCCTAAGCTAGGCGAGAATACGTACGTGGGAAAACNTCCGGGAAACACTTAACAAGCGTTGTTTGATGGCTGCAGCGGCCTAAGCTAGGCGAGAATACGTACGTGGGAAAACATTTTCTGCGTGTTGCTTTCTCGAGTGTAGCATGTTACGGGCTGCAATTACACACCTTCCGCGGCAGTAATATGTTTCGGAGGGGAAGTGGGGAAGGGAGGGGAAGGGAGGTTACGAAGAAAGGATTCCTAGCTACCGGCTGGAACCCCGCCTAATCGACTTCGTGTTTTACTAGAGGCGTTTTATAAAAAAAACAGTGGACAACGGTTTCTTGGCGGTTTGTTCTAGGAATAACGGTGCGAAGTATTTGCATGCTTGCGGTTTCCTCCCGAACTGATTGACAGAGGTACGTGAATTTCGAATTCATTTGGTGNTGCGAAGTATTTGCATGCTTGCGGTTTCCTCCCGAACTGATTGACAGAGGTACGTGAATTTCGAATTCATTTGGTGGTGGGTAAGACTTCAAGACTTCAAGACTCTTGTGCTTCATTTTACGATTGGATCGCGTTTGTTTCGTGACCCCTGTGCAACGGTGGAGAGGAGAATTGGCCCCATTGCGCCATTAGCCCCACCAGAGTGGTGTACCCCCCTCACCCTTCTCGTTGAACCAGCGCCACACAACACATGGGAAAATACTACTAGTCTTTCTCTGTCCACTAATAAAGAGCATGGTTCCTGCCTACCTGCCTACTGTAACATTTTATATTAATGCATGCAACAATTTGAAATATTTCTTGCCGAAAGGGTTTTTTTGCGGTGTCCATGCCGGTTTTCGCTTTCTCTTTTTAGCTGTATGTTAACTGAAGGTACACCTAGACTCTTCTTCCAGTAACGAACAGGAAGAAATATTGTGGCCTGATCACTGGCACTCCCGACGCTGGGCCAAATGATACAGTGAAGTCATCGCTCCTGACAGACTTGGCGGGAAACGTCAGAATGATCCTGTGAAGAAGTGAACATTTCATTGGCTGTTCCACTTTGCTCGCGTTACTTTTCTTATTTTTCTTGCCCACTCAGAACTCGGCAGCTATACAGACAAATGTTTGTTAATGCTCCGCTGTGTTTGTCATTTTCACGTGCACCTAAAAAACACACTAGCCATTAACGTGGGTGTTGCTCGTGAGTTCATCGTGCTCAGTAACGTATGTTATAGTTGAGCGATTTTATTCAACCGAACGATTATTTAATTCTGTGATCCCAGCTTACGCATCTAAAAAATGAGATCGCGTAGGTTAGATGTGTGAGATTTCAATCAAAACTGAGGCATTATTGATAAATTGTTCCCGTATGGTATGCGGGTATCGTGTAGAATGAGCTTGAGGCCAGGGAATTTCGCGGATTCGTTCGGCAGCAAGCTACACTTCACTGTCAATTATGCATTCGAGCACCTGTAACTTATTTATTGGCTGTTGCTCCATTTTAACCCCAGACGACGTAGCGCAGGATTCGTTTTCCCATGCAGGTTCGTTATTGGTTGAAAATCGTCCAGCGTGTCTGAGAAACTACCGTCCAATAGAAGTAGAAACCCTATTGTACATGTGGGTGAATTTTAATTTGTTTTCAAAAAAATTCGAGAATGTTCCCGGTCTCTATTTATCGCGTGCAAGAAAGCTGGGAAAAAAAAATAATAATGGCGTGCGGGGAGTGCACCCAGGGCAAGGCAACACCCTCCGAGTGACTGTCTTTCCAGCTGGGACCCGTAGGTGACCGTCATCCCCGAGCATGACAGAGGTGAAGCCCTAGAATGGAGCGGCGCTGGAATACAAGGGCGGGGGAAATGGGAGTACCCCGAGAAAACCCGCCGGCAAGCGGCATCGTCCAGCACGATTCCCACATGCGAATATTCGGGAGTGAACCCGCCGGGGATAGAGCCCAGATCACCGTGGTGGGAGGCGAGCGCCCTGGACACTACGCCACCGCTGCCCCGCGAAAAATAATATGAAGACTCACCGTGTCATCAGTCAGTGAAAAAAACAGGCGTGTCTCGAGTATGTGAAATATTGAAAGTCTACGCTGTTTTCAAAAGAGTACGCGAAATTTACGTACTTCTACTGATTGGTACACAGTAATAAAAACAACATTTACCTATACACTGACGAATTATCGTAGATACACAAAATCACATTTCGCAGATGCTCGGTATGCGTTTGCTTACAATAGCAGCACTTGTCTGCCAAAATTAAAGAAAGTTCATACTGAGCGGGTGAGAGATTTTCATAGGCCTGCTTAGGATCTGTTTCTTCTGATTTTGTATCCTTAAACCATACGTAAAATTTACAATATCATGGGGCCCCCTAACTAACGTAAATATGGTAATAATATGCTGATTATTACTTTATGTGCACAAAACATACACAAATAAAATAAAATTAATCAGTATCCAAAAATTTTAAAGTTATTTTTTTAATATGGTGGAACTATTTTTTCTGCATAGCTTAGTTGATTAATAACTTATAATATTGTTCGCGGTTAGCAAGATGTGAAACAAAATTATAAAAAAAATGTAATTAGAAAAAATTCGGCCGTAATATCTTAAGTTAATTGCCACGCATTTTTTTTTGCAAAAGTACAACAATAAATACGAACCACTGACTCACTTTGAGAAGCAAATTCTTGCCAACAACTGTAAGAATACTCACAAAAATTACGCCTTTTCCCGTCTCTTCCTGAGAGTGGTTATACCTATAGTAAATGTATATCATTGTGATATTGTAAGCCATAAAAAAGAAAACCTTTGGCTTTGTGAATGCTGCAATTCATATCCAGCAATCTGTACCTGCTGTACATGTTTTCCTAAATCGGTGCAAAATTATATTTATCTGAATCTTTCAGGCCTTCCTGATCTTTCCTAAGAAAAAATCTTTTTCTAAAGGTATTTATTCCTACTTAACGGCAGAAACTAATAGTGTTCATTTCCACCCTATTGTAAACCTATTTAAACCACATTCTCATTCCTACTCTTTGGACAAAACCTTAAGCACCTCTGCTATCAGGTTAACTTCCTTGACTTTTTGTATTTGTGTTTTTTAATCAACCTTAAATCCCCGCATGCTAAACCCAACGAGATTTACGGACGCCATCCAAACCGTAACACCGGACATGCTGACAAGAGTGTGGAACGAGTTTGATTATCGTGTAGATGTCGTTCGGGCCGCTCGTAGTGGTCACAGTGAACATTTATGAAGATATGGTGAACAAACTTCACAGTTCCATGGTTCATTTGATTGGTCAACCAAGGCTGTAGGTTGTTTGGTTTTGATATTATAGACCTTCAAAGTTGGGGTATTCTTTTATACTAACACTGTATAATGAAATTTACATTTATTTTCTCCTCTTATGTATGGCGGCCAGTTTGACGTAATTGGCGGTAGAATTTCTTTTGACTTTTTCATATACCGTAAATTGTATAGTATATTCTCCAAAGTAATAGACAGCTTCAGTGTGTGGTGCAGAAAATTTATGTTCCAGTGTTAGGTGTGTTGGGAATGTATTACGTAATTTGTGCTATCAAATTTTATTACAACTCTAAAAAATGCAAGAAGTAATTACGGTTACCCTGCAAAATTATGCTCTTCGTTTAACCTGAAATAAACTCGAAGAATAAGTGACTTGTATGAAAAATGTCCAGTTTAATAAAATTAAATAAAAATCTGCTTTACAGAGACTGAAACATTTAGCAGTAATTTTCATCCATTAGTATGTTCACAAATGAAAAATCTGAGTTGGCGTTGTTTTATCTTCTTTGCCGGACTACGTCAAGAAAATAGCATCACTTTAAAAACCGTTTTTTATCATCGTTAATTTCGCTTTATGTGTCGTTTCACTATATGCTGTTTGTATCAGAACTATCATCTTGTCCAGGCTTTACACAATGGTACAACAATTTTCTCTACGTGATAAATGCACAAGAAATGAAAATGTATTTTACTTATTTCCATGAAACCCTTAAAATCTTAACTAACATAATACGTATGACTTATTGAATGAGAGATGAACCCTTTTCATATCATTAACCAAAATAGTAACAGATATTACGACGTGTTATTTTTTCAATCGTCGTTTAGAAGGATATTATTCATGGTTATAAAAATTACTTAGAATATATTTAAAATGGATATTTTGCTAGTGTTAAAACGCAATCCATTTTATTAAATAAATATAATTAAATAAATCAATGCTGATACCCCACTTATAGATAACAAATGAGTGTTTTTGTATGTGAGGTTTTTCAGTCAGAGCGCCATCACGTAATTAGTGAGGCGAATTACAGCAGATTAATGGTGGGGCGGTCTTTTGATGTAAGTTTATTTTTCTCGGTCGCTGTTGCTTTGCAACTCACTAAAGGCGGTCTTTTGCACCTTGACACAGCAACTCTAGGCAAGTTTGTGTCTAGAAGGCGACTTGAGAAAGACGTTGTGATGATGCGTGTTTGAAATCCTATCATCACCTCGCAAATGTATTCATTTGAATAGGGCTCAAGTGATATTACTTATTTTATTTTAAAATCTGTTGCAAACGAAACCATTAACTGAAGACATCGGGCAATATGGTATCTATATGTTTAAATAGGGCACCACTTAACTTATAGGGAAAGTCTTAATTTGACTAAACGCAGCCAGTAAATAAATTTAGTTCGTAAATTGGCCTCAAATAGAAACTACTGGATGGAATAAAAAAATTATTTCTTGAACTTATAACATGCCGAAAGAAAGCAGCACAGTACAAATTCGTTGACCAAACAAGAATCTTATAATGATTACTTCAGTTGCATGTGATAAAATTAGTAATGTTTATAAATGTTTTGAATTATTTATTTTATGTACATAAGATTGGTTGAAATAGCCACTTAGCTTCTTGTTGTTCAGTCAGTTGCAGTGCTTCGCCGCTCTCCTACCATGTCCCTTTCAGACCCACATTAATTCTTGGATTTCAAGTGCTGCAAGTAAGAAAATATTTTGTGTGTGCTATAGACAACACTTGTTTCACTATCGCAAATCACAGTAGTAGNAAGTGCTGCAAGTAAGAAAATATTTTGTCTGTGCTATAGACAACACTTGTTTCACTATCGCAAATCACAGTAGTAGAAGAAGAGAACAATTTTTTTAAGTCTACCTCGCTACTGAATGAATTCGCGAAACACTCGCGGTTCTACTAACTACANCAGAAGAGAACAATTTTTTTAAGTCTACCTCGCTACTGAATGAATTCGCGAAACACTCGCGGTTCTACTAACTACATTGAAACTAGTTTAGAGAAAGTGCACGAACATATCAAAGCACTTGCTTACATAAATAGTGTTCCAAACTCATACCTTATCCACGGTGTTCATTATAGTGCTATTGGTAGGAAATCAGTTAAACCCTTTTCGTTCCCAAATTAATTTACGGTTTCTGATATTGCGAATAAGAAAATTTTTATGTGTGCTGTACTTAAGCTGAGAAAAACCTTTTCTCGTTATCACGATCAATAGGATGTAGACTTTTTGTTCGGTGATCAGTNGCTGTACTTAAGCTGAGAAAAACCTTTTCTCGTTATCACGATCAATAGGATGTAGACTTTTTGTTCGGTGATCAGTAGCACGGTTTACGAATCAGGGAATATCATTGGGCACTGAACCCCGCAGTGTACTGAACCGTTCAAACATAACCTTCCCGTGCAACATGCATGCAGTTGTCTACAATTGGCACGAAAGGGTCAATGTTGAACACGGAGAGTGGCAGCTGCGCAGCTAGGACGAGAACTCTACCCCATTTTCCTTCTACGGTCCCGAGTTAAGGTCGGTTCACGAACGATTTCGTGTACGTAAGAGACGCCTGCATAGAAAATTTACAAAAATGCGTGGTTCGTTGAAAATGTACACGTCTTATGTTCAACCAATCACATGCGACTAGAAATTAACTTGATTACAGTAAAGTAGTGATTTAATTGCAAATATTGTAATTTAGTGGTATTATTTGAAGTATTAGTATAAAATATAAACCTAATGTTATTTTCTTTAGAAAATAGATATCCAAATAAATAAATAGAAAATATTATCTACTTGTTAATTTTTTTTCACCTTTATTTCTGTTGGATGAAGGCTTTGCGTACCCGACAGGAAAATAAAATATCATCATTTCCTACACGTGTACTCATCGAGGTTGCTCCAACACGACACGTAACGCGATGATCATGAACCGTTTCTTAAGAATAACTTATTTCATTTCGATACGTACACGTTTTTGCCACTGGTACCGGCGGTAAGAACGGCACCCTGGGCCGGGAGCCGGAAGCCGGGGCGATTACCGGAGCAAGCGGCGTGTTGAACACGTGGTCGCGGACACACCAGAGGGGCCGGGGCGCTGCCCTGCCCCGGCTCCGAGCCGCACCACAGATCGCTCCGCCCCCGCCGGGGAACCCCCTTGCCCACGCCCACCAATCATCCAGATCGCTACCGACCACTTCCCTTTTTTTTTTCTCTGTCCCTCTTCGCCGATGGCGTACTGAGGAATGCACTTAAAGACGCCCCACGTCCCGCCAGCTCGTATTTGTTTATATCTCTCTCCGTTAAAGAGGACTATGTACTCAAACATTTTCTGGGAAATTGTTGTTTGCGTGAAAACGCGTATATCGGCAAATAAAAGTTCTGGAAATACAACTTTTGCCAGAAACAGCAAAAAAAAAAAAAATGTATCCCTGGCTTTTTGCTTTCATCATATTAAGTGTATTCAAGGAGAAAAAATTTCGTGAAAATGGTTAAATATCTTATTCAGTTTCGTTAAGCGGCGAGAAAAAAGTAAGACTATACGCGCGTAGTTCAAACTGTGGGTTTTCATAGCGTGTAATGAAGTTCCGCTGCTACAGATCTAATCTGCACAGTACAGCATCACGACGGAAACACCACACGCCTTGCGCGTAAAAGCTATGAAGCGCTAAGGATGCGTGTTAGTGTCGCCCGTATCGCTCCTTCGCTTCTTGACCTTGAACGCGCAGTTACATATGCTGCTATGAAAGATTCCATGCAAGCCGGCGTGGCTGCTTGTATGGATGGTTCCATGGAAAATTTGGCTATCTTCTTGCCGTTTTCATGGACGTTTTCGTAATTGGTCGTGCACAAGTTTCAATGGAAGGTTTCCTACAAGGTTCAAATTTTATGTAATCAGAGAGAGGGCGGTGGAGTAATTTCTTTTTTTTTTTAACTCCGATAAGACTGTTTTTAAACACAAATGATCAGTAATATAAAATAAAATAAAACAGGAAAATGTTTACTAATTTTAAAACAGCACTGTGTGAAAAATGTGGTAAACAATCGTGTTTATATAACACAAAAGTTTCAGTTATAACAACAAAACGATTAGGCTCCGTGCATAAACTGATAATGCTGAAGTCATGAGTGAAGATTTTTCCTGAACCACAGTTACAGAAGTAAAATCGTAAAAAAATGCACTCGGTTTGANCACTCTGTGCATAAACTGATAACGCTGAAGTCATGAGTGAAGATTTTTCCTGAACCACAGTTACAGAAGTAAAATCGTAAAAAAATGCACTCGGTTTGACTTGTGCGGCAGCAAGTATCGTTGGACAGGTTCTTCCATAGAACTCTCCACGCCTTCTTGCATGCAGGCTTGGATAGCAGGTCTTATGGAAGCTTCCGTCTGAGCTTGTACGAAAATGTTATCGTGGCACACAGGCCTTATTTACCCTTCCTTCTCGTAGCAAAGAAGCTTGCCGGGGCATGCTGGGACCACGCAACTCCAGCCGTACACGCCAGTAAAATGGCGCCATTCACAGGCAATACGTCCAAATACCGTTCGCCAATCAGCGTCTGGGAACTCACTTGCCAGCCGGCAGCCCAGCCAATAGGGCACCTTACGCAGCACTACACGGGGCCAATCTCCAGAGCATCGCGCAGCCAATCAGCGATCTTGTACGCCCACATCGAAGAACCCACCCCCCGCCCGGCCATTTCTTCTCTGTGCAGGGGCAACGGTGGCGTAGTGTCCAGGGCGCTCGCCTCCCACCACGGCGATCCGGGTTCGATCCCCGGCGGGTTCACTCCCGGATTTTTGCATGTGGGAATCGTGCTGGACGATGCCGCTTGCTGGCGGGTTTTCTCTGGGTACTCCCGTTTCCCCCGCCCTTGCATTCCAGCGCCGCTCCATTCTAGGGTTTCATTTCTGTCATGTTCGGGGATGACGGTCACCTACGGGTCCCAGCTGGAAAGACCGTCACTTGGAGGGTGTTGCCTTGCCCTGGGTGCACTCCCCACACGCCATTTATTTTTCTCTGTGCGGTCATGTACTCGTGGCCGCGGGGGTGTAGCAGTTAGACTACTCGCCTCCCACCAATTCGAACCGGGTTAGATTCCGGGCGGGGTCACTCATCCCCGGGATTTTCGCACGTGGGAATCTTGCCGGACGATGCTGCTAGTCGGCGGGTTTTCTGGGGTGTCTCCGGAACTGCTCCATCCCACAGGCTTCACCCTTGTCGGCTTTCAAGACCTGCCAAACCTCTCCACTGTCCACTGATATTCTCTGTACACAGCAGTTGACGAAATCCAATAAGGGAAGGCCCTCGCGTGGTGGAGACACCATTTGTGCACAGTAAAAAAATGTCTATGCTTATTACAAACAATTCTTTGGAAACTAGTTGCCGAAGATTTTCTTGTAACTCTACAGATTTACAACACATTATTCTAGAAAACATAAAAAAATGTTTACGTAGCACAATATTTATAATAAACTCGAAGCCTTCATCACTTCAGTTAGAACTCAATATTAGATTCACACGTTCCCCGCTACGATTTTGTGAAATTTACTCTACATTATTTGTAGTGTTAGAAAAATTTATTTGGCAAACCACTCGCCAAATAATTCCTTGTACAAAAACAGACATTTTTTACAGTGTGGTTCAGACTGTATTCTGCAATATCATTAAGAGTTACTGTCATTAACATGAAACACACATATTTTAATTGATACCGATATATCAGACACAGTATTATACTGATATGTGTACACTTCCGAACAAAAAATATGTCCATTGCCGCATTAAAAATGGGATATATTTGACTGAAAGGGTTGACTGGATATTATGGTTGGCAACTATCCCGTATAGTATGGTATTTATCGTATCCTGGTACTGAAATAATTATCCCGCATGGACTTAGGACGAAACGTCATTTATCACGCATCTAACTTCTTCGAAAATAAACTAAATATTAATAAACACAGCGTCAGCAAATTTACCATTTCGATAATATTCTGATGTTCAAACCCAATGACAGAATAGTTTATAAGAATACATCACGAACAACTAGGCGCTATTTTCAGCAACAAAATTGGTTAAATATGAATTTTCTACATGCAACTAGTTTTTTATGTATGTATATATTCAAATAAAATGTTTATTAATGAATACAACTGATTGTTTGACGTTNCATGCAACTAGTTTTTTATGTATGTATATATTCAAATAAAATGTTTATTAATGAATACAACTGATTGTTTGACGTTCCAGTAAGTATTTAAAACTGTTTTCAAATAATAACTTTCCTTGGTCAGTTCATTGGGATCAGACGTCCGGTATCGAGCATTCGGAAGTATCTCTTATGGCAAATGTGAAATAGATTCCCTATTTTCCAGCAAGCGGATTGTTTTCATCGAAAATACTTCGATAACAACGCGTNTGGCAAATGTGAAATAGATTCCCTATTTTCCAGCAAGCGGATTGTTTTCATCGAAAATACTTCGATAACAACGCGTAATCCGACCGTCCTAGCCTCTGGTTGTTCCTTGCTCACAGGCCGTGTTTTTGCTATGGGGAACTAAAAAAAAAATTGTAACTGGTAACGTCGGTAGAGGTCGGAAAAAGGGCGACAGGCTGTGACCGTCTCAAAGCAAATATTCGTTCGCACGTGATGCGAGAGGCAGCAACCGAGGAATGCCGCTGTGAAGGTGTCTAAAAACAAGTTCTTTTGTGACGGAGGAGGGGCGGCAACCTTGTGGTCGCGTTCCTTCTTCTTCGGTCGAGCGGCCGGAAGGAAGTGATCCGTGACTTTCTAGTTGTGGGCACAGAAAAATTAAAGATACAGAGGCGTAACTTCAGTGCGCGTCCCCGATCACCACTACAGCACAGCCCGTGAATAGAGACCTGACAAATCCTGCAGGCTAGACTCTACAGTCTTATTTACAAAATATGCCGATATAAACTGCACATTGGTCGTTTGCTGTCAGAGTGGAAGGCGACGATTGGGCCAGCGTTATCCAGGAGGTGTCAGACACAGTGTGGACCAATGGCTGAATTATTATTAACACGCGTGTTTTGAATTCTAGCTTGTCCCGAAATGAATCTGCGAATTTTTCATGTCAGTACCCATCAAATACAACTTGCCGACCTTAACGACGTTGGCCTGTCACAGAGGCTTAATAGCATGTCTATTCCTTTGATGTGGGGATACCCATTCGCTGATTGGCTTCGCGAGTCTCTGGGAACGGGCCTTGTTTCTCATTGGTTGCAGCGTAAAGAGAGAAAGTTCCCTATTGACTAGACTGCCGGTGGCAAGTGGGTTACCAGTCTCTGATCGACGTAACGGTTTCCGACGTGTTGCTATCCAGCGAAGCCATTTTGCTGGCGTGTTGTGGCTGGAGTTCGCGGAATAGCGGAGCGTAGAGGTTTCGGGTGGCTCTTAATTAACATCGAGGTCTTAAGAGACGATGAGTGTGAAGCTAGGTGAGTATGGAGCAGAATCGGAACGCATGGACGGGGGAAACGGTAGTTCCTCGGGAAAAACCCGCCGACCAGCGGCATCGTCCGGCACGATTCCCACATGCGAAAATCTGCGAGCTACGCCGCCGGGAATCGAACCCGGTTCGCCTCGGTGGGAGGAGAGTAGTCTAACCACTTTACCACCGCAGCCCCACCAATAATCTGTAGGCATGGTTTTCGGTGGTATGTGATATGAACCAGTTATAGCGTAGAGCAGTAGCACAGTTTGAGGATCAGTTACTCACTGGGAAAGCCATTGGGCACTAATGCTGGACTCTCAACCATTCGTCGCACCCGTTAGTCACCCGTCCGTCAGTCAGTCATCCGTCTGTTTTTCCGTCCGTAGGTTGAAAGCGATTCACAATAATCCATCGTCCGTCAATCCTTCTGTGCGGCAAAATTTCAGTGTTACAACTAACACCGTGATCTTTCTTTAGTTGGAGGTATATTTTGGTTGGAAATACATTTTCAAAAGATAAACATTTTTGGGAGATAATTTTTTTAAGTGATAAGAATGTATACTGAATTATTGTTTACATTTTAAATTCTTGAATTTACCACCAAAGATAATATACATTTTATTTCAAAATGCGTATTCGCGTCTACGGAATGTCGTCAGAAGGCGGTGGCCCATCATCGGTCCGCCGAAAGTTAAAATTTGAGAAATATTTGACTGCTCGACGTATAGAAAAAAAAGTTACCCTGCGATTGGTTGAAGATCACGTGACCGCCGCGCCGGACGGAAGGGCAACTGATGGATGAGACGGATGGTTGTGAGTTCACCTTAAGCCTCATGGTTTTCAACACCAGTCAATTATACCCTTCCTGTGCAACATTCAGACAGTTGTCCACAATGGGAATGAAGGTGTTAGTAATGACAGTAACGAAGATTCTTCTCATTGCTATGGGGTGGCCGTTGGCGCAGTGGCTAGAGCGCTCGCTTCTCGCGCGAATCGTGTTCGATTCCCAACGAGGGTCACTCCGGCAGATTTTCTCTTGTGGCAATCGTGCTGGACGATGCCGCTGGTCGGCTGGTTTCCTCGGCGATCTCCCGCTTCCCCCGTCCTGCTTCGTCGCTGCTGTCACTATGGTAACATCGATACTGTATTTCACTTTTTGGTCGAGTTGGCAGCTAGTGGTAGTTGGCTGCAGAAGGTCTCTGTCATTACGTCGGTCACGTAAAATGAAAGGTAATGGCTAATTAACGTTATTTATGACGCGAGAGTAAATAGTACAGAAACATTTAACTACACGGTGTCAGCCGATATATTCAAAGTGATATACTTCGTGTAAATAACCATCCGACTCATAGCTTTCCTTCAACTGGTTGATGTTTATTTTTTTCACCTATGATTTTATTTGTGGAGCCATTGACTAACGCATACCAGAAGAATTCACGAATACAGAGTACAGAGACTTTTTAAGTCCAGTCTCCAAAATCCTGTGTATACTCCAACGTGATTTGTTCACTGGCTACTGTCATTGTAAGACACCAATAAATATATATATATAATATTATATATATTATTTATATATACACAAGGTGTTTTCAAACTACGTGTCAAAATTCAAACCACGACATCTATGAGATAATATAAACAATAAATCCTAGTAAATGCTGGTCATGGTAGTGAGCACTTATGAAATCAAACTATGATAAATGTCATTGCCCCTACCTGCGTATATTTTAACGGGTACACTGACTGGTATGCACTCAGTAAAGTTGGCACAGCGACTGAGGAAAAGTAATTCCACTTCTTAGCGTTGAATTAAAAGTAATAAGTAAACATATGTTAATACTGATATGATTTATTTTACTTTCTGTTTTTAAATACATATTAGTGTAAAAATATGCAAATTGGTTAAATACTTACTAAGCTAATAATTTTACACGTTCTATTAACCGACGTAGGAATAAAGTGATCAAGCCCATGGCAATGTTAACTCTATATATGGTGGAAAAATGCATAATGTCAATACAAGTAGATCTTAAGCAGGGTTTTTAAAAATGCTCACTTTACCGTGAACAGCCTTTAGCAAAATTTTCGGAAAATTCATCTAGTATTATTTTTTTATTGAAATTGAATTATCAAACCTACGCCGAGAGTCTGCAACTTGACGTACCTGCGTCTAGTACAGGTTGCATACCTCAAAGGTGATCAGAACTGGCGCGCCATGCGGAGAGCGCCTGCGCATAGGACACCATAAACTGGAGGTACGTGGGCGCCGCTAGTGGCTGCTTCTTAGTAGACGTGTGTCAAACTACATGAACAATGGGATATTAGCAATTGAGTAGTAAAGGCTGCCAGAAGTGATTGCATTTTATTTCAACAACACACAAGCAGGAGTATTGGCGATGTAGGGCCTGCACGTATGTTCAGGGTGGCCTTCCTTCTCCTGAAATGACTGTATCTTGAAGAAGTCCACTCTTTTGTGTGTTCGCATTGTAGATAATACAAAACTTTACTTTGAAAGAGTGGATAAAACACAAATTTTATTAGAAAAATTCCTTAAAAATAATTTTATAATCATACATTAATTCTTTCTGTCATATCTCGTTCATAGTTTTTCAGTGCTGCAAGCCAGAGCACCCTTCATTTTTATACATACTACGCTGAGACTTTCAATTATCACGAACAGTGAACTGAGCGTTTGATTCTCAGTGACAATGGCATAAACCATCCGCATACCAGAGCTACGACAGAACAACACATATCATATTTGCCGCAGCTAAGACATTTTCAGCTCTGAGCTCTGAGTTTTGTTGTGTACACGGCAAATGTTCCTGTGGAATGCGTATTCGATAGTGGACACAGGGATTGAAAATTAAACTCTTCGTGTCTTGTATACACATTGTTTTGAAAAGAGGCGAGAGGTTTAACAAGGCTGGGTGGAAGTTGTATATTACTTGCAATCATAAATTAATGTAAGGTAATGACGATAGAAGTGAATTCTGTGAGACACTGGTGGTAGATACTGTTACTTAAGTTCGTCGTGAGGACTTTAAAAATAAAATAATCATCAACACACACTTCCTCGTTCCGAAGATTCCTGTTTTAATGCTGATCCATCGGGAGCCGAGGATTTCATTCCGGTTTCTTTCTTCTCCCTTCCCCTCTCTTCTCCTTCTTCCTAATCACCCAACATTACCAGTTCTAGGGATATCTACTTTTTCTTTTATTGGTGTACACGCACTTTCGATCCCGGGAGTATGCAGATCGCCGTGTCTGTAGTTTCGATCGATGTAAGGTGGTGACATCTGTGAGCTATTACAGCAGCTAACGTCCACTATTACCGCCTCTTCCCGCGATCGTAACCGTCACTAACGCTTAAAGCTGTGGGCCGTTCGGAGGCGCAGAGGGAATTCTAACAGCCGCATTACGCCAGGGCGGTGGTCCCCGCTTGCCCGGGTCCAGCTCTCGCGGCCCACGTTTCCAAATACCGCCGGCACACTCCGCGGACTCCGTCCCCCAAGTGGACTTCGGGGCGCTGGGCGACAGGAATGCCATTCTCCCGTGGCCGTTTACAAAATTGTAAATCGTAAACTGGATTGCAATCGCCAGGCGTTGATACTGACCGTGGCAACTCTATCTTCCTGCGCCTGCGAGAAAATAACAAGTGTTGATGTTTTATTTGACCAGCAGCGTGAACAAGAACGTCATCTACACAAGGAATCCTTAGCCGCTATTTTTGGGCGCCTTCTTGTGAAAAATCTGATTTATTAAAGTTTTTGGCACCTCTCATTTGTGAATGGTCAGTGCGGACAGCAACGAACACGCAGCAACTTGTTCATTGCTTTACAGGGGAGAGCGTAGAGTGGAGTGGAGAGATTTAGGCGGCTCTTAACACCGAGATCTTGAGAGCCAATGAGGGTAAAGTGAGGTGAGTATGGAGCAGCGCCGGAACGCAAGAGCTAGGGAAATGGGAAATCCCCGAGAAAACCAGTCGACTGCCGGCATCGTTCGGCGCGATCCTCACGTGCGAGTGCGACCCCACCGGGAATCGAACCCGGTTCGCTTAAGGCGGGAGGCGAGTAGTCTGATCATTAAACATCCGCGGAACCATTGGTTTATGGGAAACACGCCAACACAAGTACAGATCGCATCAAAATATTGAACAACTGCAGTACTTGAGCCCGTAAATTAATTCGGGATTGAACGTTTTAAACTAGTAATAAAGTCATTTTGAAAATTTTCTCGGGGGAGAATTTAACGAGACAGTTGTACCCCGCAGGTCCATAAGTCGGCCGATGGTGTAGGGAGAATGTGATCAGGCAACACCGCCTTACGCACAACCGTAATTTTTACCGGAAATTCCCCCAGTCACGCAGCTCGGCTTGTAAGTCCAAGCACCAGGGAACTTTGTTTGCACGCACTCCGATCTCGAGGCGAATCTGGAATTCCGAAGAGGCTCGCTCGGGAAAGGGGGCCTCCCTTCGAGAAAGATCTCGTATTCATTTTCCCTGTCGCTTTGGCTGCTCGGATGCTTCCTTTGTCGGATGGGACTGGAACTGAAAATAATCTCTCCGGGACGTGCGCGCATTAATATCTTCTCCCCCGGCGTCCGGGTTAGCCAGAGCTGGGAAATATTTCCACCCGATCTAACTCGGCTCATTTAGAGTCGATCCGAGCAACGATAAGTGACGACGGGGAAAAAAAGAACCGCAGGAAATATTATAAAAGTCTTAGAAGGAGCCGGAATGGTGAGAGGGGAAGGGGGGTGGATGCATTCCAGAGATTTGCATAATAAGAGGTGAGTGCGCGCAGGGATCTTGAACGGTGGCTGTAAAAGCTTGCTGCAGTAACCTGTGGATATCCGCGAAGGACAATTATATCCCCC
>NQII01000321.1:753529-808829 GCA_002778355.1 Clitarchus hookeri | reverse complement strand
CCCCCCCCCCTTCCTCCCGAGAATACTTCCTAATCCCACCCATCTACTCCTTGCACGACACCACTAATCATTTAGAGTTGGTACGATAACGTTTAAGCTTCCCGTGCGTGGCATAAGATCGAACATATCTTCCGAGATTTGATTTAATTATTGCTCATTACTGCTCCCTACGCTTCGCGCCGTTATTAGGGCATTTCTCGAAATAACTCAGAAATGATCATACTTCGAGTCGTCAGCAGTCAATAAATGAACTACCGGTTCGCATTTATTACGTTTTCACTTCTGCAGGGTAAATATTCAGAAATACGTGTTTTGCTAAGAGTCGTAGTTTACTTACATAATCCAAGGCGATAGTAAAGTGTTAGCATTCTTAGTAAAATATGTCCATACTTTTCGCGCGAGAGATCATTGAATGACAATCCAAATCTTATGTCTCACACTTAATGGAAGGTTTCGAGGTGAAGGGTTTTAAGGCAGGGAAACATTTTAGATACAAGGAACCTTCTTTCGTGTTACCCTGAGATACGATTTACTGGAAATCACTCCTGTTTTGTGATTACATAATTATATTATTTTTTCTTTCGAGGAAGCAAAAATGGAGAAAATAAATCAGCCCATTTTAACTGTTTTTTCTACCTTTGTTTGTAGCATGCTCAGCCGAACAGCACCTCATACACAATAACAAGATCCCTGTCAATTTCGCGAATTTATAAAGCAGTAAGATTAAACTTCTCAGTTATTTTGCTGGTGTTTTCATTGTCTGTCGCTCTTTTTCAGCGTTTACCCAGTTCCCGCCCTATGTAAACTAGTCTGTACTAGATTAACTCTTCTACTGTTATATTTTTATTCATTTTTATTTGTTTACTTATTAAACGCTTAGAGCGCCTCCAAACGGATACAAGGCCTTTGTGAGGGAACACTAGACAATGAAGAATGTGAAAGGAATCATCACGGACTTGTATATAGGAACTATTGGAGTGATTTCAGAAAACCTTGGGACACAGAAATAAAGATGGCCGAACTGGGAATCGTACCAGAGTCCTCCCGAATGTGAGTCCAGCACAGAGTACTTCAGAGTACAGAGGTGAAACTGTCGCTTATACCGCGACCTTCAGATAAGATGACTTCTACTCAGGTTGGGAAGATCGATGTTAAAAGGTTTGCAATCAAAAATTGTCGCCGCTAGGTATGCTCTAGTGTCGCATGTGTGCCAGATTTTCTCTATTTTATACGTTAAAAGATAAAATAATTGTAATACCCATAAATCAAATATAAAATAACTTCGTAACTAAGTAAAATCTCTCTCTTTTATTATTCACGTTTCTTAAAATTTTTAATTCAAAGTTACCGTTTGGAACACATGACTATACCAAACTCTTTTATAAGAAATCACGTTTTGTTTCTAACCTGAGTAGAATAAACCTTACTTCAGCCGCACGTGAGCGACATGGCGTAACTGGCCAGCAAAATGTTGGACCGCCATTCACCGATCAGTGCCTAGGTGGCTGAGCGGTTAGACTGCTCGCCTCTTACCAAGGCGAACGGGGTTCAATCCCCGTCCGGTACACTCCGGATTTTCGCCATTGCGAATCGTGCTGGACGATACTGGTGGTCGGCGGGTTTTCTCGGGGATGTTTTGTTTCCTCCGCCCCTTTATTCTGGCGCTGCTCCATACTCACCTCTATCACCGTCATCGGCTCTTAAAACCTCGATTTTAAGAGCCGCCCAAATCTCTCCTTTCTTCTCTCACTTACTCGCCAGACGGTATCCCAGCCATTTAGGCGGAGAATTCCCGTCCACATTGGGACTTTGTTACAAATCTTCGTAATCAAGCTTATGACCGGGCGTTAAAAATCTATGTTTGAAGTTTGTATGGTTTCGGTTATATTCATAACTCACCGCGTGGGACAGACAATTATTAAATAATGAGTACAGATATGCAAAATTCGCGTTATTATTTAAGGGCAGACTGAACTCCAAGTTACTGTGCGTTTGACCGACTACAGCCATTGGCCGGAAATATGTCTGTCTCGCCTCTGAGATCTTTTGAGCCAATAATACGATATCAGCGGCGGAGTGGCACATGTCTTTTAAGAGATCAAGCAGGTAGGTGACGCTGATTAAAGTGCAGCGGTCAGTGAAACCACGGATTGTGCTCACTCTCAGTGGAGTCTATCCTGTCATAGAAAGTTGAAGTAACGGTCATTACTATTCTAGTTTCTAGTTATACTTGATTGCCTGTAGTGTTTGTTGTTGTTACAGGAGGGTTTTGCAACTTATTGATGTTTGATGCAATAGGTTTAAGTTACAAGAATAGNAGCTTCGTATAGCTTCGGCATTGTTCGTTTCCTAAACCTGGAGCCATACGGAATGCACACTATTAGCCATCTGCGGTTTTCTGTAAACTCGGTTAGCAGTCACATTTTTTGTAGCGAACTTATTTTTGTCTCCGATTCCTCTTAGGCAAAGCACAGAAATAGGCTGTTCACGATTAAAGTGAGCAGTTTTTAAAGCCGTGCTTAAGAGTATCTTAAGCTTATTTGTCTCCTTTCACCAATTATTAGTATAAAAATTGCTATGAGACAAATAAACACATTGTATATATTTAACCTCTCTCAAAATTTAACGTCTGGGGCTACAATGAAATATAATTTTTTGGTTATTATGCCTGCTGGGAGAATTTTAAAATGTTTTCACTTTACCCGAAATAGAAATTTCTGTAGATTTACGGAAACTTTTACGGAGATGTAGAGTTAATTTACGGAAAGGCACTTCGTAATGACGAATAACGGAAATGAGCTATAAAATACGGAAGCTCTTCGTATACTTATGGGCTTAGATTTTGAGACACGAACAAGGTAGATGTAGATGATACCTGAACCGTATAAAATCCCATCTTAACAATACTACTTCGTGCAAAATAGTAGTAGGTTAGTGGCGAACCACTCATGGAGTGCCAATTCATTGATTCTTTTCTCAAATTCCGCTACACGACAAAACCTTCTGTTATACAGTGAAGCACACACATAACGAAAATAAAACAATATATTCGTAACCTCGTTTTATAAACAGCAAACAAAATACTTAGTGTAAATGTGTGTTACTGATTGTTAATTTTACGTTTTTTTGTTCAAATCCTACTACAGGAAAAAATATTTAATTTTTTTTAATTTCTCTGTTATACACAGTAAAATACGTTACGAAAATAAAACTATTTTTCTTACCCCTGTTTGTAAACCTGAAATAAAAAAAACAAAATCGCACATTCTCTAACACACCTATAAACTAATAGGCACATGCACCATTCAATGTAATTCCGCATTTACAACATCACTTCTTGTAAAAGCGCGTTAGGTGAGGGGATAATGTGTTGGGCTGCCAAAGTTTTTTTTTTTTTTAGAGTTCAAATCCCGCCACACCGGACATTTTTTTTTCTTTTTTATAGTATAAGTGACCAACGTATATTATGGTATCTTATCAATTCGGGGTTTTTCTCAGCCTTCATATGCATTATTGTTTGTGGTATTTTATTGAATGCGGTCGCATTTTCTTTTTACGTTAAAGAAAAGTAAACTTCGGAAAAAATTTTAAAAACGTTTTGAAAGTCCTACTTAATTTGAACGGCCGATTATTTTGAACATAGGCTATTGCAGAACTTTTTTATGTTGCAGAAAACACGGTCTTGCCCAGTTTTTGTGTGGATGTGTTTTAACCACCTGCATTGGTGGCTAAAACGATTTTTTTTNAGAAAACACGGTCTTGCCCAGTTTTTGTGTGGATGTGTTTTAACCACCTGCATTGGTGGCTAAAACGATTTTTTTTTAAATGATGATCCAACAAAGACATGTAGAGGATCGTGTCCAAAATTGTTTATTCAATCACCAAAATCCNTTTTTTTTTAAATGATGATCCAACAAAGACATGTAGAGGATCGTGTCCAAAATTGTTTATTCAATCACCAAAATCCGCTCTAGCAGCAGTCCAAAACACTTTTTGTGATGCAGGACGCAAATTTTACTTTGAAACCCCCGCGTCGGACGTGGTCATAAAGCTGCAGTTCGCGTTTGTCGACTCCAGAAAGCCGCACTTATAGCCTACGTACGAAGGACGTGCGGGCGGCCGCGTGAACTCTGTTGCAGACTTTGGCGGAGACAAATTACAGGATGCAGCTCCGCGAGTGCGGGCCGCGAGCTGTGCTGCACGACTGCAAGCCCGCACGCCAGCTGGACCCCTCGCGCACAGGGGCGACGTGACGCCCGATGCACGCGGCCAAGTCGCCCTTACGAGCCCCTGCATTTATTATCCCCGCAGGTGGTGATTTCTCAAGGGGAAAAAAAATTAGCGCCTGATTGCAGGGTAGCTTACGGTATTTTTTGTGGCACGCATGCGGTTTCTTTTTTTGTTGGCTGCTGTCTGCACGAGGTGATTGGCCCGTGGTGTAGGAAGAAGAGGAGGGGAAAAGTGAGGATTAGCCAGTCGCATACATAGTTGTGAACCTCTGTGTTCTGAACTACGTGATATCGTGGAATTTTCGATCTCAGCTTAATTTTCAATGGTTAAGGGTCCCGCCTGCCTGTATCGTTTTTCTCCTTTTTTGGTCGAGAAGCGCAAGAGCTAAGGGTTACACTGGCATGCGCTACAAGAGCGCCATCGCCTCTGCGCGCAGGGCTCTGAACTGGCATGATGTATCCTCGTAGTGTTGCTTGTACCTATGGGACTAGTGACAGCAGTATCATTTCGTTAATGAAAAGTCTTTAGCAAAGTTATATACAGGCTCCGGCCGTAGTTTGGGCTCGTGTCCGGCTAGTATGTTTTAAGATACGGCATTTTGAAAATGCCGTTTTTAACTATGTTTAACAAAACGTGCTACTGTTCTTCGCTGTGATAACGGAATAGGTGATGTGTTTGCTTGAGTACAGCAGGCATCAAAAACGTTTTTTTAATTGCAACAACTGAAACTATGTGTTAAAACGGGTCTGAAATGGTTAAGAACACATTTCAAACTATATTGACGCATACATATTCTGAATAGGATGCTTTTGTAGCAAACTTTTTCTTGGTCTATAAATCTGCATGAATGAAGGGGTGGGGGAAACGGGAGATCCCTGAGAAACCCCGTTGACCAGCGGCATCGTCCGGCACGATTCACGCTTGTGAAAATACGAAGTGAGCCGGTCGGGGATTGAACCCGGTTCACACACACAGAAGGGAGGCGTCGTACTCGCGTACAGTGCGGCTGGCAACAGCAATTTTTTCCATTACCTATGTACACTAACAGTATTTTCTCTACATGTGTATGTTCGTTAACTGATACACTGCACGTACTTTCAGAGGCCTAAGTACATTTGGCACCTTGCTATTCGCAATAAACCTGTCGCTTATCTCCACCTTTCCGGGCGTGTAACATCCTTAGGAAGCGAGTTAGGTTAACTGTCATGTCTATACAATTTGTTTATATTTATGTGCGGAATCACTCGACGGAGTTCGTCGGTGATTTTTGTGAACTTTCTATATATAAATGGCAACGATAATCTTGCATTGTGTTCACAATAGTTCAGCAGTATCCTTTGTGATAAATTCAGTTACTTTATTTAGAAATATTATGTCGATAATTGAAGGAATTCGTTATTTGGTAACGTAGCACATAGTTTCGTTCCGTACTAAAAACTGTAATGAACGAAATAAAAAATTTATTTTCATTTTACATTTCCTTTGGTGTACAGCAACATGTATTCAATGTAAACAAAACAATCTCAAAACATTTTTTTTCTTTGCTATAAAGCAATTTAATATTGCTATAGAACAAAAATCGATAAAGAGAAAATTTGGAAGACAACAAACCTAAGTTTATTTAACCTTCCCTTTCATTTAGCCTCGCAGTTTACGCTACCAGCAAAAAGTAAAAGTTCTGCACTCTAAAATCGAAACATCTATACTTGAATAATATTCTACTGATAATTTCAGTTGTTGGTATTCACCAATAAAACAGTGATGCATACTGATTTATAGTAAATTGCACTAACCTGACAGTAAAACCTCAATGCTTTCGACAGATTCGCCAGTTGCTAACAGCTCATTAACTGAAGATTCAGTAAAATAAATTCACTTGTTGAAATGACTCATTCAGATTTAGCGTGTGTGCGCTATGTACATAATTGTGTACACTGGGTTTGAATGAGTTGAAAATTGGCTCAGACTTATATTTTTTAAAAATCAGTTTTCTACTTTTGTAGTGTTAACAGACTGAAACTTGGGCTTTCTTACTGACTGATTTCCTTCCATTCGATATTTGGGACGAGGGTGCCTGTAGAGAGTCAACTTCTTAACTTCGGGATTCCTCTTTGCACGGACGAAGCGAAGAGCGCATCTGTAAAGTGGTGGGTAATTTCCTCGCCTCGTAACAAACGTATTACATAGTTAGAACGTCGCGGGGTTCCGAAAACCATCATTCACGCATTTCATGTCCACCATCGCTGTATTATACCCCCGCAGGCAATGGCAGACCACAGCTAGTGCAGTATCGGGTACACGTTCAGAACTTTTGGGTACAAATCTCCCGTGCAGATGGTAAGCGAGCCATACCAACCTTTATTGCNATCGGGTACACGTTCAGAACTTTTGGGTACAAATCTCCCGTGCAGATGGTAAGCGAGCCATACCAACCTTTATTGCCGTCGAACACAAAACAAGTACAACGGAGGAACCGAAAAGTTTCACATGTTCCCTGGCCTGTGTGTTAGACTTTGTAGTAGCCGTTAATCTCCATTATATTTACTTCGATAGTGTCCAGTGTTATTGGACGGTACAGGTTTCAGATATCCTTTATTTGCGTACTTATTTTTGGACCTGTCTTCATCATGTAACGGGTAACTTTTTTTTTTTGTCAAAGTAACGTCAACATAAAAGTGTTAAAATAATAATCCTAAATTTATTTTGAGCGTAGTTGCTTATCAGAATCTTAATCATTGAAATGAACCTGTGTTAACCTATAAATAAAATTAATAACTGCAAAGTAAGATGTATTCCCAATGCAGTTACAGAGTGAATACGTAAATGGCGAGGTGGTTCTTTTGATGTGGGAGTGCCCATTATCTGCGCGAGGGTCTGGGAACTGGCCTAGTGTCTGATTGGCTACTGTATGTTATGGAAGGTCCCCTATTGGCTGGGTTGGCAGCTGGCGAGTAGATTACCACGCGCTGGTTGGTGAACATGCGTTCCAACATTTCGTTGGCCAGTGACATCATTTTTCTGGCGTGTGCAGCTGGAGTTGGCGGTATAAGAAGCTGTTTCATCTCTGTGTGCTAACNAATGAACCTGTGTTAACCTATAAATAAAATGAATAACTGCAAAGTAAGATGTATTCCCAATGCAGTTACAGAGTGAATACGTAAATGGCGAGGTGGTTCTTTTGATGTGGGAGTGCCCATTATCTGCGCGAGGGTCTGGGAACTGGCCTAGTGTCTGATTGGCTACTGTATGTTATGGAAGGTCCCCTATTGGCTGGGTTGGCAGCTGGCGAGTAGATTACCACGCGCTGGTTGGTGAACATGCGTTCCAACATTTCGTTGGCCAGTGACATCATTTTTCTGGCGTGTGCAGCTGGAGTTGGCGGTATAAGAAGCTGTTTCATCTCTGTGTGCTAACAGATTTTGTGCCGTTAAGATAGTAGATTATGCTCCCGCATGACCAAAGCACGCTTAGTAATATAGGGATGGGAAAATTTCGCGAGTTCAATGACCTGTAGGCTAGACNATCCCGCATGACCAAAGCACGCTTAGTAATATAGGGATGGGAAAATTTCGCGAGTTCAATGACCTGTAGGCTAGACTACACAGTCCTGTGTCCACTGGAGCGTCAGATGTTTGTTCATTGGCTGCTGCCCCAGAGAGTAGCAGTATGGCACTCGCTACTTGTTTCCTTTCAAGTCTGCTATTGGCTCAGAGTTATCAAAGGCGTGTCTAATGAACTGTTATCCGATTACAAAGGTGACGTCAGAGTACACGTGTTGGATGTCATATCTTGTCCTGAAATGAATTCGCGAAATTTTTCTATCCCTAATAATAAATGTTTAAAGTTGAGTGTTTTTTATCGTTAAATTGTTCCTTTAACCCTGTATACCTCTTATAAATAGCGCGGCAGTGATGTAGAGAACACCTCACTGGTATTAAATATGGTAGGCATTCTACACAACTAACATCAGACTATCCATAGAGGAATAGACCGAAAGTACTTCTCTAGAAGTTTGAAAAATACGAGTTATTAGTTCAGTCCACAGTGGTTAATGTTGCTCACCTTAGATCATTTTTAAACCGCTTCGCTCTTTATAAGGGGATATTTCACTGCGGCACAGAATCCTACCTTCCCGTGTTTGTCTCCGGCGTCGCCAAGACGTTTCCAAACGAACTGTACTGTAGACGAGAGAGTGAAATGATGTACAGTCGTTTGAAAATGTGATCTGTAACTGCGTAAACATAATTTTTCACTACACGTATTCTTGGAATATTCTATCTTAGTGATGGTAGCATACCTGGAAGTGGAATTTTAAAACACGTGAGTATTTTTCCGTCATTTCTCTTAGTTACCAGTTTGCCACGTCTGCTCTGTGAGTTGGGTGAAGTCGTATGAATTATGGCTAGAGACAGGAAAATTTCGTTAATTTATAGGCTGTTCACGGAAAAGTGAGCACTTTTGAAGCCCTAAGTTACTTTTTTATTTCAGCCATTTTCCTATCCTTAAACAACCTTTTTACATAAATATTGCCAATTTTGTAATAAACACAGTATGTGTATTCCACCGGGCTCAAAAGTTAACGTGTAACGCTACAATAAAATATATTTATTGACTATTATTCCAAATGAGAGGGCTTTCAAAAGTGCTCACTTTACCGTGAATANTAAAATATATTTATTGACTATTATTCCAAATGAGAGGGCTTTCAAAAGTGCTCACTTTACCGTGAATAGCCTATAACTAGGGGCAGTGATATTTCGCGAAAATATTTCGAGACAAGATACAGTCCAAAGCACTGTAGGGTCATCCAACTTCTTTGATTGGCTAAAAAAGTTCTGGTCCGTGTTAACCGTTTGCGCACGAATCACGAAGGTTCAGTGTCGGAGTTACTTAGTCCTGAGTGGCTTCATCAAAGACGGACACGGCACCAGCAGCCAATGGAAGTATAACAACAGCTGAGGTGTGTATAAAGTATTGAAGTCTACTGTGTGCTCCGATTTTTACGCGAAAAGTCACTGGCCCTACCTATCACCAGAGAGCCTATAATTTCCCTTATATTGTGGTATCAAGGAAGGCGGCATACGAGGATATGTTAGTTTCACAGGTGTCATTGGATTTACGGTCATTCAACACGGATACGCCCTACAAAACTCACAGCGGTGGTGTAGTAGTCAGACTACTCGCCTCCCACCAAGGCGAACCGGGTTCCATTCCCGATTGGTCGCTCCCAGATTTTCGCATGTGGGAATTGTGCCGGACGATGCCGCTGGTCGGCGGGTTTTCTCGAGGATCTCCCGTTTCCCCCGCCTTTGCATTCCGGCACTGCTCCATACTCATCGGCTTTAAAGACCTCGATGTTAAGAGCCGCTCAAATTTCTTCAATACACCACTGTAGCCTTGCTGTAGCGTCGATAGGTTCATCGATTATGTAACTATGTTCTGATGGAGGCCTTCAGGGCGGAGATCCAGGGTTCAAGTCCCCGACGTGTCTATGGTGTATTGTAATATCTAGCCTAAATTCAGGACTATCCCTATCCCTTAATTTGCACTACCCTATGTAAACATTTCCTGGTGTACAATATAACCTAAAAGTGAGCTGTCTAAATCTTTCACGGCATTAGCGCCAGTTCTTTTGGGCTCAATATTTGCACCTTTGCCGTTCTCTTGTTCAACTCTAACTCTACACTGGACGTGCTCTTGTCAATCTTCTTCAATACTTGTTTTTTTATTTACTCACAGTGATCCAAGGAGCGTCAGATAAGAAATCGTCGTTCCAGTAAAATCGTTATCCGCTATTTTCCTGGTCTTTGGTAATAACTAGAACCCAGGAATTTCGTGAGTTCGTATTTAGCGTGTACTTCAAATATTTTTGATATTTTGAATGAGTGAAGAGATTCGAGCGGCTCTTAAAATCGAGACCTTGAGAGCCGATGAGGATGAAGCGAGGTGAGTATGGAGGGGCGACGGAATGATGGGGTGGGGAATCCCCGAGAAAACCCGCTGACCAGCGGCATCGCCTGGCACGATTCCCACATGTGAAAATCCGGGAGTGACCCGGCCGGGATCAAACTCGGTGGGAAGCGAGCAGGCTAACCGCTCAGACCCCACGGCCCCGTGAATAATTAATACACATCACGCAATATAACGAACTAATTTGGTTCAACCTGGCCCTAAAGGGAAAATAGCTGATCATAAGTGCAGCAGGCTATGGACAAGTTAAGAGTTTTTATTTCAGAGTATAGTAAACAGTCTTTCCTTCAAATTATCTCGCTAAGTTTCAGGGTATCTGCTTTAACTATGCATTCTATAAACTGGCTTACATAGGTGTAACTTTAAGGGTTAAACATACCCTCGTTTCGATAAATGTCATTGTCATACAGATTCGTGCAGCACATTGGATCGTGGAGGTGGCGAAAGGGCGTGTTGAATCATACGTTCACCTGTTTTAAGGACCATACTGGATTCTGGTTCGGGTGTCTGCGGGACCAACCATTCCTTTGCTATTCTCGCGAGAAGGGGACGGAAGAAAGAGAAAGAGAGGAAGACACGTGTTGAGAGAGGAATGGAGGATGTGGAGGAAGAGCCACCTGCCCCGCCCCCCTCCATCAAAACCCTTGGCGCACTGTAGACCCGACGAGCACGCACTGGCCGTACAACCCAAAACCACCAACCATTTCGTTAATCAAGCTTACGTGAACGAACAGCGCATTTTTACCGGTGTAATAACCTTAAACGGTGGGCGTTATCAGACAGCCATCGCGGTTCACGAAAAACCTTCAATTTATTTTTATTGTTTTGTTTCTTTCTCTCTCGTTCTTTCTCTTTATCATCTTCTGCCCCCCCCCCCTTCTCCTTCGACTTCACACTCTGTTAAATCGTTGCCCTCCTCTTGCTCACTATCTCTTTCGCCAGCGAACAGACGCGGGTTTCGGTTCTCACCGAGAACGTACACACACACACACACACACACACTCATGTACACGAACACGCCGGCACGCTAAGGGCCCCCGGAACGACTGGTCACTATCTCGTGTTGTCGAGGAGAGGGTCTTCAGGGGTCAGCCGGGGCATCCCCACACACGCACGCACGCACTGCGGGGCCCCCTTTCCCCCACCAACGATCATGGCGTATCAGCACTACTCTCTCATCAACCCGCGCGCCACCTCCAACGATAATTAGAGGTTGTAAACATTGGCGGTACGGTCGAGATTCCCCTATTCGCGCGCCGGAGCTGACCCTCCTTCCCGGCCCGCATAGCCAGGAATGTCTCGGGTGATCTCGGTTAGGTGGGAGTGGCTCGGGAGGGGAAGGTCCCAGCCCGGCCCTGGGGAAGGGGGTGGAGGGGTGGGTCCCGCGGCCGAGGAGGAATAAAGCGGAAGGGAGATCAGTTTGGGACGCGACCGTCGTGTGGTGTGGTCGTAGTGGCGAGTGCGCTCTTGGTCGGACACTCGAGCGAAGTCTTCGCGCGCGTGTGCATCCTGCAGAATCGACAAAGGGGAAAGAAAAAATAAGTTCGCGGAGTGTGAAAGTGACATGTGGTAGGGGTGAAAATAAAACAGGAAGGTGCTTGATTCGTCGACGTGGGTCTTCGATTAGGAACGACACGCCAGAAGACGCATGGTACATACATAAATTATTATAATTACCTGTATTTTTTTTTTGCAGTCCTGCAGCGTACTGGTTTGTATTTCTGGATCACTCGTCTACTTTTGGTTCCCGTGCATGCACGCTACTCGTTTCAATTAAGCTACAACCATTTCCATTGAGCAATATTTGCATATTTCGGTACTACGGTGAAATAAACAGGTTTTGTAGCATTACTTACAAACAGCATATGTTGTGTTAGCTGATAATGACAGCAGTAACATTGTATAATGGCCATGCATGAAACAAACACTGGGAGGTGAGAAATATTTATTTTTCGTGTACGTAAAGCTGGAATAAAACATTTCGACTCGTTTATTGGCGCAGTTAAGTAATTTAATTCATAATTTTTTTAAAGTGTTTTGTTTTGAATTTTTTTTTAAATTACGTTGCATCTTTCCTTAGTAGTTCATAGTAATATTTTTTCTACTATTCCCAGTGTTTCGTTCCCAATTTTTGACTTTGCCGTCTTTCAGAAAACTGGTACGTTGGGGTACTTACATCTTCCAAGAACGATATTTAGTATGCTCCTGATTATAACGAAGCAATATTCATAAATTGCATTGCCGACACATATCNTCTTCCAAGAACGATATTTAGTATGCTCCTGATTATAACGAAGCAATATTCATAAATTGCATTGCCGACACATATCCGACCTTCAATTGGGTAGAACTGAAAACTGCTTTATAGTAGGTTGTTTCTAGTAGGAGGAATCGGACTATATCGTTGCTGCTCTCACCAAACTATTAGCCGAGGTTTTTTTCCCCATAAGTTTACTGCATTAAAGCTATAATAATAGTAATTCTGAAAACCTTATAATTTTACATGTAAGCTTGGTGTTTTGAAAACAGATGAAATTTTTCCCTCCAAAAAATCAAACACCTGTGATTAAATAATTTTTGGTGAACTCAGAATCAGAGGCAAAAAATAAGAACATTTGAGGGCGAAGAATTTCGTTTGGCTAAGGAAGAGTGGAAAAATACTTTAAAGAAAGGGTCGCGGTGGTTTAGTGGTTAGGCTACTCGCCTCCCACCTAGGCGAACCGGTTCAATTCCCGGCGGGGTCGCTCCCAGATTTTCGCATGTGGGAATCGTGCCGTACGATGCCACTGGTCGGCGGTTTTTCTCGGGAATATCCCGTTTCCACCGCCCTTGCATTCCGGCGCTGTTCCATACTCACCTCGCTTCACCCTCATGGGCTCTCAAGACCTCGGTGTTAAGTGCTGCCCAAATCTCGCCACTCGACTTCGCTTTAAAGAAAGCGCACTCAATGAATAAACCTCCTTTAGTGAAGCAGGTGTCTGTCAAATTTAAGTTTAGACGAATTGTCATTGGTTACACACAAATGGTTTTATCTAGCTGTTTTAAGCAGTCCGACCAACATGTATACAAATTTCCGTCGAATACCATGAAATGCGCCCATGATATATGAGGGTTTCAGTTTCTCGCGTCAAGTTAATGCACTGGAAAGCTATAGGGAACGGGAACTTCTTATTATGGTGGGCTTCGAACCACTGAATAGTTAATTATACAAAACTTGAATGGTGCGGACGGTTGCTTCGATGTAGGCGTACTCATCTTCTGATTGGCTGAGTGAGGCTCTGGGAAAGGCTGCCTTGTGTCTGATTGGCTGCTGTATGCTGCGAAATGTTCCGTGCGTACGACGTTCTTGGTTCTTTTATAAATATGCCATGCATCATGATCGTTGTATACTTCTGTTAACGTAAAAGTATCCTTTTTTTTTTTTTTTTTTTTNTTTGCTGATAAGAAATAGTTATTATGTACAATATTATTAAAGTGACTGCGCACGAATGCGGTGCACTGCCTTTTGGTATAATTTCCTAGACTTAATTAAGCTTAGTTTGCATGAGGCGGAGTAATGTTCTAAAAGGAGTACTTGAGCAGGGCTTCAAAAAATTTGGAAGTAACCGTGAGTGGACGGCGTTGCGTCATGTTGCCGGCCAGTGACGCCATTTTGCTGGCGCGTGCGGCTGGAGCTCGTGGAATAAGCGGCTGCTTCACTTCTGTAGTCTCAAGTATTCTGGATCTAACCGTGTCCTACAAATGATATCATGCTGGGGCTTGGGATCAAAACATTTCCGGTCCGGCCTCACCGCTACATTAGCCTAACACTTTCGTTGTCATCAGGGATATGCGGAATTATCGTTACGATTTGTCGTCAGATCACACTTGAAAGTCCCACATGCACATGGGTAGAATTCATAAAGCGTATATGATATGATTGGTTGTTTACCGTTATACGAAGTCATCTGTGTGGTGGCATTACAGGAGACTGATCGTTCTACACGTTGAGATTTTATTATCAATCCCAAGAGTTCTTCACAAGTGTTCCAAATAACATTATACATGAAAAATTCATGAATTAATTTCGGGATAAGTCAGATTTTAAACACCTGTTCGTTTGTGTTACCTCAGCAATATTTCCACACATTTGTCAACCGTCACGAGGATTCTTACTTTCGGTACGTGTCCACAGCTTGCCCGCTAACCACACAGCTTCAGTGACTAAGATGCAGAATTATGATTGGATCAAATACGGATACTGCTTCCTATGTATATGGCAGCCAGTGGCAAAGGAAAACACTTGGTATGTGCATATTGTACTGAGTTGTGTCGTTTGCTTAGAGGCCCTAGTGATCATATTTAACTGTTTATGTCAGTCGCTCAAGAATTATCAAGGACACCTGGTTTGTAACTGTTCGAGACGTGAAAAAAGTGCGTTATTATTTTTGGAACAAGCTAGACTTCACTGCCTTATACATGCCCAAGCACAATACATGATTTCAATGGCTTATGTACTTTGTACGATATCGTTTACCTGTGGGACCGCGTTACAGGGGATTCGTCACGCTAACGATGAACTGTTGGCTAAAACGGTTCTTCATGTCGCTCCACGCAGTCTGTCAAGGATATAAGTCAGATTTCCATACAACAACTGTGAGTTTAGTCTGCTAATAGCTAACAACGGGGATTTTGCAAGTCCCTAGCGAATCAGGTCGAAATTCGCGAATTCATTCTGTAACAGGCTAAGACTTCAAACACGTATACTACTATGTTACTTTTATAATTGGGCCATAAAAGCTGTTTACGGTAAACTCAGTACTTTTGAAATCAACCTCAGAAAAACATCACTGCCCAAAACTACATTTATGATACATAGAGACCTGCAAAATTCGCGTAATTTTTTAAGGACAGGCTTAACCACTAATTACGGTGCGTTTGACCGACTTCAGCCATTGGCCGGAAATATGTTACGTCTCGGAGAACTCTTGATACATTAAGATGACATGAGCGGTGAGCTGGCCAATCTCTTTTTAAGGAGACCAAGCAGATAGGTGAAGTTGATTTAAGTGGAACATCCAATGAACCCACGGATTGTGCTTGCTTGTTTATAGGGCATTGGAGTCTATCCTGTCAGTGAAAGATAACGCGAATTTTGTACGTCACTAATGATAACAGTATTCACCAGCATGCAATCTCCGAATAAAGTTGGTAGCGAATTGATTTATAATATTCTTTATAACAGTTAATAACAATTATATATATTAATTATAATTAAATTATAAATTATTTATAATAATATTAACATATTATAAGCCCTATACAAAAGTTTTAATATTTCACGATGTTTTGAGAATCTAATGTTTAAATTTATGGCTATAATCTATCACTATTAGAAACATGGTCCGTAAAATTACGGAAAATACAGGTTACAAATTATCCACACATCTGCGTTAAATTACGGTCACTTCGTTTTTTTTTTTCAGTAATGTTCTCTCCGTAAATTTCACGTAAATCTCCGTGAATTTACGGAACGTATCCACACACTTGCAAGTTGGTTTTTTTAATCTGCTCTTTAGAAAAAGAGGTAACAAAAATTTTACTTTCGTTATATAGGTAATTCACTGTGTATAAATACGACTATAAAAAATATAATATTTTGTCCGGTGGTGGGATTTGAACTGTGAAAAAAATTTATCGCAGTCCAACACATTGTCCACTCACCTACCACGCTTTTACAAGAAGTAATGTTGTAAATACGGAATTTATATGGAATGATGCATGTACCTATTAGTTTCCAGTCATGTTAGAGTGTGAGCGATTTTGTTTTTTTATATTTCATGTTTACAAACAGGCGTATGAAAAAGAGTTTTATTTTCGTAATGTATTTTACTGTGTATAACAGAGAAACTATATATATATATATAAATCGAAAAATTAACACTCATTAACTCGAAAGATTCACCTATCACACATTTATACGAAGTATGTTGTAAATAACACGAACGTGACGAACGCGCCTGTCTTAGTTTCAAGTCGTCTTAGAGTGCTTGCTATATTTGCAGTTTATAAAACAAGGTTACGAATGCATTGTTTTATTTTCGTTGTGTGCGTATTTCACTGTTTATAAAGAAGGTTTTGTCCTGTAGCGGAATTCGAACAAGAATCAACGAATTAGCACTCCATGAGCGGTTCGCCGCTCATCTACTGCTATTTTGCACGAAGTAGTATTGTGAAGATGGGATTATATACGCTTCAGGTATCATCTGCATTGTTCAAGCCATAAGAATACAAAATGCTTCCGTATTTTATATTTATGGAGCTCATTTCCGATATTCGTCATTACGAAGTGCCTTTCCGTAAATTAACTCTACACATCCGTAAATGTTTCCGTAAATCTACAGATATTTCTAACAGTGTATTCGCGGTTCCTTCGCACTTTTTGAATCAAACTTTTGTAAAATCACCCCGTGTATGGCGTGTTTAGTTCTTTCCAAAAATGTCATCTCGTGTTAATATAAAAATACCCTATTATTTATTAAATTTAACATTTGCTATTATTTTAACTACAAATTTTATTATTTAATTTTTAATTAATATGAATAAAATCGGTGTGAAATGGTAATGCCTTCTAAGAAATAGAAACCCCAATATTATAAACACATCGTTCTGAGGGAGCAGATATTTTAAATGCAAATACGGGTAAAATAAATGCTAATGTATATCATTTTGTGATATTATCAAATTACGTTGCTTACAAATTGTTTTTATATAGTTGTAAAATCTGCAGCGTATTTGGCGTATTGATTCCGGAAATTAATTTTTCCTGCTAAGATATAAAATTGTAATGTTTTTTTGCAATTTTTTCATTGCATTTAATAACGGTTTTTTCTCTGTTCATTGAAAAATAATTTAATTTGTTTCCTTCGATGCAATAATTATTCCTTGTCAAGACACCGTGAAAGTGTTATCCTTGGCTGAAACTGGTTACTGATGGTGAAAATCTGAACTAGATGATAAAGTTGTGTTGGTTTGTGTTTCGGTTTTTTTGTCCGTTAATACAGCCTCGTTCCTCCGATAACTGCCGCAGTAATCAAAGATGCAACTTTTAAAATATTAACATCCTAATTAAAATTTCCGCGTAGAAGGCATTTGAATCTTCGTTTTTTGGACCTGTAATTTGAGTGTATTTGAATATCTGATTAGTTAATTGTTTTTAAATACCCTTCGTTTACTTTCGTCTTTTTCCTTCTTGGCGTAAAATTACAAGATATTTCATTTCCCCGGTACTAAGAGTTAAAAACAGCTAACTCAAACTATCTGGTCTAACCAGTACCCAGCGATGTTAACAAAGATAATACGATCTTTCGCAAGCTACCTTATCTTAAAATAAATCTTACTCTCGAAAAGCCATTACCCGCTACCGTTGTGTATAAATACCGCGTACTCGCACTCAGCGGTACAAACGAACGTTGCCTTCGCAGCGGTGAGATTCACGTACATTATTACCCACTGGATAGGTGTGTCGAACGTAAATTTGGTGTTGAACGGGTTTTGTGAACAAGACTGTCCGGCGCAGCGGCTAAGCGTGGGTATAATGCGAGGAAAGCGATATTCGAATCCATATGTACGCTGTTAAAAAAATTTCCCGTCCTTTAATGGAAAAATTCCTGTAACAATGTTTCAGAGCTCTCAGTAAAATTACTACGGGTACGTATCTTTTTCAATATCGGACTTCCCGCAAAGTTTGAGTACACGAAAGTGCAAATTGTTCTATTTGTATGCATGATTACTATAGCGACCTAACATCAGTGGTGTAACGATGATTAGTAGAATTAAATGATGCAAACTTTGACAGGGGGGGGGGGGGCCGGAGNGGATGATGTCACGCCGAAACCATGCTCTCATTCCTCGTCAGCAGTGGCCATCTTGGAGTTCCCTTTTTTTCCTTTCGTTTCCTTTGGTTTTCTTTTTTTTTCCCCTTTTCCCCACCAAGCTATGCAAGCTCTTGCATTCCAATTAGTTTTCTCATGCTCTGGCATTCCGATGTTATTTTTTTCTCGTGTTCTCTCATTCCTTCCCGCCTCTCGTCCATTCTATCCCTTCGGGGTTTTTCTCATATTCCTCCCGATTTCTTTTATTTTCTCTCCAATCCTTTCCTCTCTCTCGCTTTTCGCGTCCTCCATCTTGGATGTTATCACGGACGTCTGCTGTAGGCGTCCATATTGAATTTCCGCCGCCAGTCGTCTGCTGTAAGCATCCATCTATGATTCCCGCATCCGCTACCAGAATGTGCTAAGACATCTTTAATTGCCACGCCTGCCGCCAGTCGGCTGCTGTAGGCGGCCATATTTGATTCCCGCGCCCACCAACAGAATGTTGAAGTTCTACAGTTCGAAGCTACGATCGCTGGTATTGATGCGGCCATTTTGTGCATGTGTAATGGTTCACGCGTCGCTAGCAGCATAAANNNAAATAGTGGCCGTCAGGAGCGCTGGAATTTTTTTTAGTGGTTTTTGAACCCAAAAAATGCAGGAGGTGTGCTGCTTCGATCCGACCACTCTTCGATCGCCAGTACGGCGTCTAGACCACACTACCACCAATGCATGAGAAGTGTTACGAAATGAAATAAAGTAATTACACATATCTGTCTACGCACTATGTAGGCTCACGCGCACACCTGACTGCGGAGCCATTGCATGGTTATGAGAAGAAATACAGTAAGTAGAATTTTTAATGGGACAAAACTGGAACCGACACCGGCCGGCCGCCATTTTGGGACGTAAACCAACCGCCATGCTGGACCCTGGTGACCTTTGGCCTTGACCCATGACCTGACCTCATGTCCGTGACCTTGAAAGACCTTGAATCCAAAAAAAATTGCAGAAAAAGTATAAAAAAATTGTAAAACATGTTTAAAAAATTAAAATTTGAAACTTTTTTTTAATACGCACATGTAGGACGTTTGGAGTTCGATAACAGGTGGATCGACTAAGCTCCCGACATTATCAGTCCTGGCCAGTGTCCATCTCGTCAGCCATGTTAGATGTCGGTGACCTTGACCTTTGAACTTCATCCAAATAAACTTTAAGCCAAAAAATACTTTAAAAATCCCCTCACCCAAATAAAAACATTAACAAATTTATAGAAAAATTGCAAAAAAATATTTTTAATGTATTTAAATAATTTATAAAAAACTACTTAACATTATTATTAAAAACGTACACTTACAGAGGTCCCACTACGACTGACCCTCGCCAATTTTTTATTGGTTTTTTAATCGGTAAATTACTTGCATTGTTCTACCTCTTCCATGTCATGCCATATATACTGTCCATTTAGTTTTAGTGTAGCCCACTAGAGCGCACTGTTAAGTTCAGATATTCCAGTACATCAGGTCGCGGGGCATCCACGAAAAACGTAGTGTGTAGCTGTCACTGACGAAATAAAAAAAACATTTTTTTAGGAGATGGGGCCTTGCATATATACGACACGTCGTTTTAGCGTCAGCAGTGACTGCGACGACAGGTGTGGGTTGGTACCACGCGCAGTATTCACGAGATGGCAGCCGTAAGGTGTACTTTGATCTACCTGTTACACTAGCTGTCGAAGGCATGCGGTCGCCCGGAAACTGGGAAAGAGCGAGCAGCTCGCTCGTCCACAGTGGCTTCACGATAGCAACATGCAATTTATTATTCCAACAGAGATCGATTGCATATTCAATTATCATGTAAAACTTTAATTAGTTGAAAAATAATTCACAATTGCGTATTTATTTTATCATAAAAACTTTAATACGCCGAGAAAAAAGAAACCCACATTTATCTTTAGCCCATTCGAGAATACACAAGGACACACTGACAGGAGGGTCCAGATTCGACACTTGGGAAAAATATTCTCATTATCATAATGATTGAAGAAAAAAAATACAGAACATACTGATGGATGAAAAGTAAAACACTCGTTTCATACATTCATAATACCTTTATTTCTTATAAAAAAGTATTTCTTTAAAACAAAATTAATTCATCGCACAGGGAAAATATGATGTATATATGTATCTGCACCTTCCATTCTTACTCTGCTACACGCTAACTCACAAGACGTGGAATATTTCACACTTGAAATATACATTCTAGCATAAATGTTTATTTTGTCGATCATGCCGATATACAGACACATCAAATGTAAAACGACGTAGAGTAAAAAAATATTTAATGTTTCACCCCTTACACCAATGTCAACTTTTTTTAAATCTACAAGAAAAAGAAAACCTCGCACGCAAGTTGACAAAAGGAAAAAAATTAGCCATCCAGGAAGGACCCTACCAGACGATTTGAAAAAACGCCTGACCGACTAGCTAGCTGCTAACTTATCATCACTGCCCTGCCCGGGAATAAAAATGTGTTTCGTATTTGAAAACACCATTTTTTTGAGGTAGCATGAACATTTAGTCTTTCATTCCGTTTTTACGTATTTAATTCAATTGATGTCATGTGATCATCACAGCGCTCGGTTTGAAGGTTTATACTGCATATAATGTGGCGAAGAGAGTGCACTCATACGTACTATTCGTTTTAACAATCCTAACGGTACCAATCAAACCAAAAATGAAAAGTAAGGGCATACACTTTAAAACTACGCGCTTTCGATGAGAAAATATTATAAGACATGTATTTTCCTCTTTTGTATCAACTTGCCTTGGTAGTTCAGATGGTAAGGTAGGAATCTAAAAGTGAATTGGAATGAGGGTGTGTTAGTTCAATCACGGCCACCTGCAGAAAAGTTTTACTTTTTTTAAATTACGGTAAATTGTGGAATATAAATAGTAAATTATCGTAAATAAAAACAATATTTAATTCGTCGCTGCAGTTTGCCGTCACTTTTTCAATCAATGAAATTGTTTCACGTCACTAATTCAATCAGTGAAATTTTTTCACTGAAACAATCAGTGGTTTTCCACTGATTCTAAGTGGAACCATTTTCAGTGATTCGAGTAGTTGAATTTCACTCCGAATCAGTGGTTTTCCACTGATTCTAATTTAGAGCGTAGGGAACATTTCGCAGCACGCAGTAGCCAACCAGACACGAGGCCCGTTTCCGAAGCCTCGCGCGGCCAATCAGTAGGCCCACATCAAAAACCTCCTCCATATTTCGCTATTGTATATCTACTTTCACTCATAAACGAGCGGCAAGGCACCCCGTTCACTCGCGACGTGGCGTCGCCTGCACAGGTACATTTTTGTATAGGCTTTTCACGGTTATTTGATTACTTTTGAAATGACCCTGTGAAAAATGTATCTGCCCCTACCTCCATATATTTTAATGGGTACACACACTGACTAATATGCGAAGTTGGTAACGACGTAGGGAGAGTAGTCCCATATCTTATCGTTGAATTAAAAGTGTTAGGTAATAATTTGCCAATACTGAAATTATTTCTTTTTCTTACGGTTTTCTTAATGCATAAGTGCAAAAATTAGAAATGTAGTAAAATGTGTATTTTCCTAGTAACCACACAGTTTCTCTTGACTCACTCATAAATAAAGTGGTGAGGCCCATGTCAATGTTAATTATACGTATGGCGGAAGAATACTCAATGTGCACACAAGTAGATCTTGAGAAGGTCTTTCAGAAGTGCTCAGTTTACCGTGAACAGCCTTAAGCAGATGTGTTTAACTAGGAAACTAGGTACAGGAAAGTCTAAACACCAGCATTCGTTGCACCATGTCCCAATCCGCCACAGCTTACCATCACGTTTCTGGCGAAAATCCAAAGACCCTGGAAGTCAGCGGCCGCTTTCCGGGCCAATACTAGCTGCTNCTTACCATCACGTTTCTGGCGAAAATCCAAAGACCCTGGAAGTCAGCGGCCGCTTTCCGGGCCAATACTAGCTGCTGGAGGTCGAAGCACGCGTGTTTGATAAATCTCTTGCAACAGACCGCATCTGGAGGGTCGAATTACCGACTTACCACTGGACCACAAGACCCGAAAGCCACCTTTCAGGAAGTGATTAATTCGCCAGCGAGGAACTCGAGAACCGTATTGGGATAGGGCAACAGGCTTCAGGTTACCGAAAGCTGGCAGCTGACACCCACGCTGTGCTTGTAAACTGCCGTTGCTGAACGTACTTCGCTCATCTCTCTCACGTGTTGTAGCTCTTGCATACCGACACCGTAGACTGGCTGACTAAATGAAGGCAATACTTTTGCACTTGAAGTAACATTCAGTCTTCCTTGACGCTTTTATTCGAGGAAAATTAAATTCAATGAGTGAAAGGTTACCCCTAATTTTTGAGTATTTTCACTATCCAGGGTCACAAATTCAAATACATTTTCCTCCAAGTAACAAAAATTCACTCTTAAAACGTTACCTTTATAGCTTTTTGAGAATTTTATTAATGAAGTGAACATATCGTTTAGACGTAAAATACTTCGAGGTCAACGAACTGTTGAGCTGCCGGCCATGCTTTACTCGGTCTGAAGTTTACCGTATTGAGACATCTTTGTCAATACCAGTTATGTTAGAAGTTGAGACCTTTTCAGCACTAGTCAGAGACTAGAATTATTTGTGCATTAATTTTGCGGCAACGTTGACTTNTTAGAAGTTGAGACCTTTTCAGCACTAGTCAGAGACTAGAATTATTTGTGCATTAATTTTGCGGCAACGTTGACTTTACGCATTAACACTTTCAACTTTCGGAAAAGTTACGTAATTGAAATTAATGCTTACAACAACCTACATGTGAAATGTCTGTAAGTTTCCGTGAAGGACTGTACATTTCTTTGGTCGTTTCTTACTGCTTTCGCAATTTCTTTTCTTCACTTGTACATAGACAGCTGTTGACNTTAGAAGTTGAGACCTTTTCAGCACTAGTCAGAGACTAGAATTATTTGTGCATTAATTTTGCGGCAACGTTGACTTCACGCATTAACACTTTCAACTTTCGGAAAAGTTACGTAATTGAAATTAATGCTTACAACAACCTACATGTGAAATGTCTGTAAGTTTCCGTGAAGAACTGTACATTTCTTTGGTCGTTTCTTACTGCTTTCGCAATTTCTTTTCTTCACTTGTACATAGACAGCTGTTGACNAACTGTACATTTCTTTGGTCGTTTCTTACTGCTTTCGCAATTTCTTTTCTTCACTTGTACATAGACAGCTGTTGACATGTACCGATGGTTCCAGGGTTTGGCCATCTTCACGTCTTCCTATAACAGTGAACAGAATAAATAGTGTTTACTCATTTACGTGTTTTATTGCCGAGTGGTGCTTTTCAGCCCTGTAATATTTTTTTTTGAGGGGCATATTTTTAGCTATGCTCCTTGATTACCATACGTCAGTTCAACATTGTACACTGTAAACCCGAATCAGTGATAACAATCAGTGAAATAACATTCACTGAAAATCAGTTGATGGGCTACTGCCGACTGGCAAATCAAGCAAATGAAATGGGAACAAGTGACTTATGGCAGTGGAATTGTCGACATTAAGTGGGAACCACAAATAAATCAGTGAAAATCAGTCAACATATCAATTAATGATCCGGCACTGATTACCAGTGGCTCAATGTTTACTGGTTTTCACTGTTTTGGCTCAATTCTCACTGTTTCAGTTGTAGAATGTAAGAATGTACGCTATTTAATAAAGTAAATGTTCACCAATGGAATGCGGGCACGGTGGTGTAAAGTGTCAATAATTTGTGTTTACCTACGTGCTGGATTAGGGGCAGTGATATAATGCGAAAAGATTTCCATAAAACATATATTTCAAAATATTATAATGTATGCTCGTAATTTCTTGATTGGTGGAATTATGTTATGAC
This sequence comes from Clitarchus hookeri, assembly GCA_002778355.1. Taxonomy (NCBI): domain Eukaryota; kingdom Metazoa; phylum Arthropoda; class Insecta; order Phasmatodea; family Phasmatidae; genus Clitarchus; species Clitarchus hookeri. The sequence goes on along the minus strand of NQII01000321.1, from coordinate 784,823 downwards.
TAGAGACCTGCGAAATCTGCATTATTATTCAAGGACAGACTGAACGCCAGGTACTGTGCGTTTGGCCGACTATAACTATTGGCAGGAAATATGTCTGTCGCACCTCGGAGAACTCTCAAGCTAATAAGATAATATCAGCGACGTAGTGGCCAATATCTTTTAAGATCAAGCACGTAGGTGACGTTGATCAAAGTCCAGCGGCCAATGAAACCATAAACTGTTATCGTTTGTTTATAAGGCAGCGGAGTCTGTCCTGTCACTAAAAGATAACGCGAATTTTGAACGTCTCTAGTTATGACAATCGTAGACTGTTTGCACGCGAATCGCAGAGGTTGTATGCAAAGTTACTGAATTTTGAGTTGCCCAAAACTGCTTTTAACGCAAGTAGCAGCCAATAGGAAAAAATATAACTGTCGGTGTATGCACACAGTATTGAATTCTAACATGCATTCAAATAGTTTGGCAAAATATCACTGCCTCTGTGAATAGGCAAGTACGTAGGAGCGAAATAGCACGGTGGGTCCTTCGAAGAAAGCGTACTCTGCTGCCGATTGACTGCCTAAGGCTCGGGAATTGAAACTTGTGTGACTGATTGGTCGAAACACATAACCAGCCAAAAGATTCATGACATGATCACTAGCTTACAGAGGGAAGGAAACGGAATTCATTCAATTTCGCATTTTTCAAGGTTGACTTAAATACATGTACACCGGACTGTATTCAGTTTTTTTTGTTAGACGGGTATGTTGTAAATATTGATGAAGGGGTAGAGGATTGAGTACAGAAAAGGTAGCGACTCGGACGACCCCATGCAGTAATAGCTTTAAATTTGGACCGAAAAAGTCTGACTGTAAACGTAAATAAATATGCATGCTCCTAAGTGGTCAGGCAGGATTATGTTTAGCACTCTTATACTCTCTGCAGTAGGTTATTTTTTGTTGTTGATGTCGATCATACAAGAATACTTATGTGATTTTCCTAATTAATTATTATGAAAATGTACTCTTTATGTAGGAATAAAGACGAACTGTGTTCCATCCCTGGCTGGGTCACTCCCGGAAGTGGGAATCGTGCCGGACGATGACGCTAGTCGGCGGGTTTTCTCGGGGATATCCCATTTACCCCACCCTTCCATTCCGGCGCTGTTCCATTCTCACATCATTTCACCCTCATAGGCTCTCAATAACTCGTTAAGAGCCGCCCAAATTTCTCAATTCAACTTTATTTGGGAATACTTCATAAACGAGCAGCTGATGGGTTGTTGTAGATGAAGTTACGATAGTTTCGCGCGCGCTTACGGTTTATAAATGAAATTATGTCTTATCATACAAAATATTTTCCGAGTTGTTAATTTTTCAGTTCGTCTCGAAAGCTAATCCGTTTCAATGAATTAAATGTATACATTAATTGCTTGATTTTTGCTTGTTTAGCTGTTTATTTTAACACCACTTCTAAGTCTTATATTTATTTACAAGGATCGTCACTGAATTAAGTTGCATTTGCTAACAAGTAATATGGTATCTTATTTGTTAGTTATTTAGCCTTGAAGTGAACAGTACCGGCCAAATGTTTGTAACCTTCCTGAGCATTTTGTACTTACAAATTTGCCTGGAATGGGTCTTATTGGATCAAAGCAAAAAGTTCATATTTAAAAAAATTTAATTTATAAAGATTAATTAATAGTGTACGTACGGCTTTGTTGTGACTGGAGTTTATTTTATTTGTTTATTAAGAAAATATCTTGCTGCAACTTACTTAACCTCGTACCATTCACAGATAAATATACCATTCTAGGTGTTGAAACTAGCCCCTTCTACCACTGCGTCAGTACTTTTTAATTCTATCTTCGAATTTTATAATATATCATGACTAAAGTGAAATGGCGTGACTGTTCATTTGTGTGCCCATACTCATCCGTCAAATGCCTGTGCGAGGCTATGGGGAAGTGCCTTGTGTTTCATTAATTTATCATTATTAATCATTTATCATTATTGACTGAGCCACCAGCTGGCAAGTAAGTTACCAGTCGCTGATTGGCGAACGGCGTGTTGGCATGTTGCTGGTCGTTGACACTGTTTTGCTGGCGTGTCCCGACTGCAATATATAAACAACCTGTTAAAAAGAAATATGAATTTTTGTTTTAAATAAAGCAACTCTAATATGAAAATTTCGCTTGCTCTCAGAACAAAACTCGCACCGACAGAGTTCGACTGTTTCGCTAGTGTTGATCAGGTACTACAACTCCATCAACAGACCATCTTTTTTGGATAACTATGCAAATGAACACTATAAATTGTGTGTCATGTTACACGTGAAAGGGCCTTTGATTGGGAAATGCAAGCTCGTCTTCTATATTCCGCCGGTTTAGAGTCAGCCTGTACAACGGACGTTACTGAGTACAGTGGGACTGCCTAGTGTAGCCGGAACCAACAGGAGGGCGTGAAGAGCAATAACGGAGAACAAAAGCACCGGTGTTCTTGTAGAGGGGGGGGGGATGTAGGCGTCTCGCTTGTAAATCGCATCGAGCGCAAGTACACGTACAGAGAGCTGAGTGTGCTAAGTACTCGAACACTAAATTAACTTAGCGCTGTTCGAATACTAAGATTCTCGATCTGCAAAAAACTTCCGACAACGAGGACGGTTTTATTGCTTCGCCGGCGCACAGTGCGAGGACGCTTCAACCAAGGGGGCGCGGGTTTTGCACAGTAAAACACGCAGCAAAGTGGATTCCCGTCACAGCGCATTGGTACCGCAGTATCAACGTAAAAACTGGTGCCTCACCAGGCCGCTTGCGACGGCCGGCCAATAAAGGAATATCTACGGCAGAGTAGGCGAGTCGTGCGCGTGGTGTGGAAGAACAAGACTTCGGCGACTGGAAATAAACAAGTTTTTTTACGCGCAGAGTATGCTTTAATATCCTACTTGCACTCTTCGAGATCTACTTCGCTTACTGGCAGCGTGTCTTTGTGAGAAGACTTTTCTTGCCTGACTGGAGCAATCAGTACTAGGTTACCTACTCTGACGCTGTAAATCCATGATTCACGGGCAAGCACATACCACGCTTGATACAGGTTGTTTACGGTAAAGTGAGCACTTTTGAGGCCCTAGTTACTGTTTTCCCTTTATAAATTTTTTAAATCCTTTCACCACTTTTAAAATAAATATTACCATATTAGTAATAAACATAGTGTATATATTTCACTGGACTTGAAACTTAACGTCTAAGGCTACAAAACATATATTTATTGACTATTATTCCAAATGAGAGGGTTTCATAAAGTGCTCACTTTACCGTGAATAATTAAAATCATCCTTCCTAGNTGCTCACTTTACCGTGAATAATTAAAATCATCCTTCCTAGAAAATAGACCTCAGCTTTAAGTGTTTTGGAGCACAACAAGCCGTGGAATATTCTCGCGATAAACAGTTACCACTACATAATGTATACACACTGAGAAAAAATGTTTTTTTTTTTTAAATCAGACAAAGTTTATTTGGCGCAACCATATTAGCTGTTTGTGTAGGGACAATTAAATATTTTGTTGTTGAAAGCAAATTATTATGTTGTTCTTATTTGGTTGCCCCAAATAAACATTTGGTTGGTGCAACCAAAGAATTGTTTGGCTATGCGTACATTAAACAGTTTCAGTTAATTTATAAACAAATTGGGAACCCGACTGAAATTAGAACTTATATCGTCTGCACCTGGGTGCCACGACCAAGAAACTTCTGCTAAAGTGATTGTACATGACGTTGGAATGTTTTAAATACACGCGTTTCAAATATTGGACAACGTACGCAAATAAATATTTCAAGTTTTACAGCTTTCCTTTTTAGTTTCCTGTTCAACTTGTTCTATTAGGATGTTTATATCATTATTATGCATCAACAAATGCACAAACAAAAGCTGTTATTATTCTAATTGTCCCAAAAATTGCAAAAAAACTCTCGAGCTGTATTTTCGAACGAAAGCAACAAATATTTTGCTGTCGATTCAACAAAATATTTTGTTGACAGTCTAATTTATTTTGGCCCAACACATAGGTTTTGCTTATTCAAACATGTATTTTTTTTATACGAACGAAATTTATTTTGTTGCTTTTCAAGTTTTCTTTACTCAACAAAATGTTTTGTTAGAGATACAAAATATATTTTTGGTCATATACAAACAAATATTTTGTTAGCCTTTCTCTCAGTTTGCATTAGTGTCTCCAACAAAGCCTTAGTTCGCTGCAAATAAATTCCGTGTTAAAAATATATCGCACGTAACTGAACGTATTATTCTGTTGACAAATTGTAGCGATATCTTTGCTTACACAAAATATTTATTTAGATACTATAACAAATAAATATTTTTTTCAAAAAACTATTGTTTTAAATGAATTATTTGGCTCTGTGAACAAATTTAATTCATTTGTCTGTGAACACATTTAATTCATTTGGAGGAACTGAGGCTTGGTTGTGCCAAGCAAATGTATTTTAGCTGAAAAAAACGCTACGAAAACAAGTATAATTTGGTTATTGAAACAATTATTTTTCTCAGTTCAAGGTGAACTGTGCTTGCATATATATGTGTGTGTGTGTATATATATACATATAAAGAAAATGTTGCCTCCTAACGTATTTACAAATCCAGTTGTAAGAAACATGCCTCTCGACACATTTTCATGCCCAGTGTGGACAATATCTACAGTTGCACAATAAGTTTATATTTGGCCGGTTTTGTACTCTGAGACCGTGTTCCAATTCGGCTTGAGTTTGATGTTTTGCAATTTGTATTTAACGTTTTTTAATTTTATTTCGGAATACCACGACATTCAGCTGTCCAGCTACAAATATTTTGTTCTGTCATGGCTCCAAAATTAAAACTCTACAAAATCTTAAAATTAACAGCAATTATTATTGGAATTTGTAAGCAGGCTGTTTCAAATTTGAAATCTTGACATAGTTACTATACAAAAATTGTGCAATGAGAAAAGCCCTATTTCAAGAACATTTCAGCAAATTGATTTGTGAAATAATTATTGTTAGTATGATACGCGTTTGTTTATTCCAATAACCTCGCCTGTATGTGAATTTAAATGTTTCAAAACGGGAATAACTAATATGGCCAGGATTTGGTATTTTGTATTTGGTAATTTGTCATCTTCAAAGTAGACACAACGGAAATTGCAAAAACCAGCAATTGATTTTGTTGACAAAATTGAGTCACGTGACCGTTTTATTAACGAAAAGTTCCAACTGGAACACGGCCTCAGAGGCTTAATGCCCAATCATCTTTTCCGTGGGTGTCCTATTTGTAAACCGTTCTACTGCTCTACGTTATTACTGGCTAATATCACTGACCGCCTAACACGAAGCCTACAGCTTACCGGTTGTGAAAACGAAACAAGTTCTTTGTGATCTTAAATACGGCACGCGTAAAAAAAAATTGGTTATTCGCAACACCTGAACTTGTAAATAGAATGAGGGAATGAAAAGGGAAAATAAGTGGCGTCGAGAAAACTTGCCCAGTGATCGTTGACTGGCGTGCCCAAGGGCACTAACTGTTAATTTTCCGGGACTAGTAACGTCTTGTTTCGGCAGCTGTCACGCCAATCCCTTAATTACCGACTGCCGGCCCGTCACTGCATATTGTCGTGACGAGGACTTGGCCACGCGACGTCGCACGATCCTTTGCGCTGCAAGTGGTTTGACGGCAGCGGTTTCCATCTCAAGGTCGCCGTGCGAAACAGCTTGAGACTACGCAGCAGATGGTGTTAACGGTCGTCTAACCGCGAGCAGCGAAGGTATATGCCATTCACGGTAAAGTGAGCACTTTTGAAAGCCCTCACATTTGGAATAATATTCAATAAATATATCTTATTTTTAGCCTTATGCGTTAACTTCCGAGTGCGGTGGAATGTACACACTGTGTTAATTACTTACATGGTAATATTTGTTTTAAAAGGTGGTTAAAGGATAAAATAGGGCTGAAAGAAAAAAGTAACTAGGGCCTCAAAAGTGCTCACTTTACCGTGAACAGCCTATACATTGCCAAAACATAAACCTTTCAGACCCAATTTAATTTATAATATCAAGTTTTGTAAATCACAAATTTTTGTATGCACAATCTACATAAGTCAACACAGTTCTTGTTGTGTTACTACAAACAATGACCTGTATAGTCCATTCACGGTTATTTCACACTTTTGTGAAGCCCTGCTAAAGTTCTACTTCCATGATATTCCTCCGCCTCGTGCAAATCAAGCTTAACCGAGTCCAGAGAATTTGACCGAAGGGACAACGCGCCACATTCGTGCGCACTCAATGTAATAATATTTTGCATAAGTTCTACTTCTTACTAGGCATTAGTAACACACCTATTTTCTCAATGTTTTTATTTATATTAATTATAAATGAAATATTATGATTTACAAATAACTGGTAAATAAAATTTTATTTTAACAAAAATAAGGTGTTATGTTAACACATGTATAAAGCGCTTGTGATACATGACATATTTAGAAAACAACCAAACACGTCATATACGGGGAGAATTTTCAAATGTTTGATTCAAACGTGCGAAGAAACCGCGAATAGACTATATTATGTAGTCTATAGTAATAAGAACCACTCATATCCTAAAACAGTTGTACGATTTACAAATCAAGTATCCACAGAAAGATCATTGGCCACTGAGCCTCGCGCTGTACAGTATCGACGAAAACAGCTTTGGTGTGCGTTATGAATATAATTGTGTACACTGGGTTGAATGGGATATTCAGTAAACACTGGAGACTGCTAACATTCATTACAATAATTGGGCCTGACTGACACTGTACCCAACGAACTATCAGCATCTCGCGGCAGCAACCCCGACCAGGAAACTTTTGCCACCTACTATCCCTCCCCCTCCCCCTTCTCCTTCCACAAAGGGGACGCGGTGGCTGAGTGGTTAGCCTGCTCACCTCCCCCCAAGGCGAGCCGGGTCACTCACAGATTTTTGCAAGTTGGAATCGTGCCGGACGATGCCGCTGTTCGGCGAGGTTTCTCGGGGATCTATCGTCTCTCAAGACCTCGTTTTTAAGAGCAGCTCAAATCTCTCAACTACTAACCCCCTCACCAAAAAAAAAATCAAAAGACAAATGAAAGTTGGTATAGTACGGACCAAGAAATGCGAGTCTCATTAAACGAATCGACGGAAAAAAATGAATGCTATTATAAGGAGCACCTGTTTTTCTCGAAAATATTCCCCATTTTGTACTCGAAAACACTTCAGTCTGGATTCACGTGGCAGCTCAAGCCACGCGTTTTAAGTGCCTACCGCACCCGCGAATCACGCACGTATAGTGTCGGAGTAACTTAATTCTGATTGTCCCAGACAGGTGTATAGAGTGTGGAGAGATTTGGACGGCTGTCTTGAGAGCCGATGAGGGTGAAGTGAGGTGAGTATAGAGCAGCGCCGGAATTCAAGGGTTAGGGAAACGGGAGATCCCCGAGAGAACCCACTGACCATAGTCATCGTCCGGCACGATTCCCTCTTGCGAAAATCCGGGAGCGACCACGCCGCAAATCGAATCCGATTCATCTAAGTGGGAGGCGAGCAGTCTGACCACTACACCACCGCGGCCCCTCCCTCCATGTCAGTTAAGAGAACGTCTTCCCACAAAGGAAAGTTACAAGTGTAGGATATTGAAGTATAGCCTGTGAGTAAGGCTACATATTTTCACGATAAATAGGCGGCTGTAGCTATTACGGTTGTACCGCAGCTTATATTTGAACACAGTTTAGCTCGCCAGGATTTAGATCACTCCTTTTCAATTTAACAGGAGAGAAAGAGAGTTATTTGCGATCTGGATTTATCTGGATCTGATTGCGATGACGGTTGGAAAACAGCTACGGAGATGCCTTTCTCTTCGAGTGTATGTAGGTGACTCTTGCAGTTACTTGCAACATCTCGAACAATTAATTAAAGCGTATATGAAAGGAGTAGTAGAAAAAAACCAGAGTTTCCTGGGCAGTACTTTTAATTTACTTTCCTTTCCTTCTAACTGGTGTCATTAGACAGCCGGAGAGTTCAAATGCCAATGCGACAGTAGGCTGCACTCAACAAACCTCCCTTTACACGTTCTACATTTGTGAAAAGCCATTCTCTTCCACGTGGTTCGTCTACGCTTTTAAGTATCTGTAGTCAGGCCCTAGCACTGGATTTGAAAATTAAGGAGGAAAGGAAGGGCCTGGATGGGACAAAACTCCAAAACTATGTATCTATAAATAAATATAATATTACAGTACACTCGAGTTATAAATATATTCAAGTGCCTAAGAAAATAGCATTGCTGTAATAGAAGTTGGTTAAAACTGAAACTGGCGGTCTCGCGAAGATATAGGCTATTCACGGTAAAGTGAGCACTTTTGGAAGCCCTCTCATTTGGAATAATTGTCTATACATATATTTTATTTTAGCCTTAGACGTTAACTTTCAAGTGTGGTGGAATGTACATACCGTATTTATTAATTACATGGCAATATTTGTTTTAAAAGGTGGTAAGAGGATAAAAGATTGCCTGAAGGAAAAAGTAACTATGGCCCCATAAGTGCTCACTTTACCGTGAACAACCGATATCATTAATGGACTACGAGTAAAAAAGGAACATTGAAAGGTGCTATTCTGCACTCTGTAGGATATTTCTGGACTCGTTATAGTGTTGTTTTTGCTACATCTCCACGTTTAATAAATTTATTAGCAGTGTGTAATACTATTGAAAGCTTTCTTGGTAATTCTGAGGTGAATTTCTTTATTTTTGTCATCTGCTTCGTCTTTTTTTCCAACCATAAACTTTATTGACTTAAAAATATGAAATGAATTAAAATGTCTTGTTTTTTGTAATATACCATTTTATTTTATTTCCTGCAAATTATTGAGGGTTTTTTTTATAAACCGTACACGCTTCCTTTCCTAGTGTGCATGGCCCAGTGTGTTAGATATTGGTTTTTCTTAAAAATAATCCAAATTCAGCTACACCTGGCGTTCAGCAAAACGTTTCCCATTACCTAGCTGGAATCTAAAGTAAAACGAGAACAACCACGTAAGAGGAACAATCATTTCAAAACAAAACAAAAGGCACTAAAATATGGCTGCAAAATATGGTAATACAATGACATTCTCTATCCACAACCAGAGGACAAAAAATAAACGTCCAGGTATTAGCATTTTCTCGTGTATGAACGGAAACAGACCGTATTCTCCTAAATGTAGTGAGTGGTTACTCGTTTATTTGCGGTTTTTTGTATATTCGTTGCTGTAACTTGTCTCATATGTCATTGGGTTGTCATTTGCTGTTTGTCGTTTGTCATCTTCTTTGATTTACATATGTTGAACTGAATCATATTCTAATGTTAGTTTTTGCGTGTTTTAGTTTGAAATTGGATTTTGGTAAATTTCTCGTTTGTAACGCTTGTTCCCATGTGTTGAACACACAGTAGCAGAGNTTACATATGTTGAACTGAATCATATTCTAATGTTAGTTTTTGCGTGTTTTAGTTTGAAATTGGATTTTGGTAAATTTTTCGTTTGTAACGCTTGTTCCCATGTGTTGAACACACAGTAGCAGAGGTTTTTTTTCTTCAGTTCTTTAATTTATTTTTGCCCTCAGCGAGTTCCAAGTGCAACTGCAGGACGATAAAATTTTTAAGTATCGGAGGAGGTTACAGACACCAACAGAAAAGTTTTCAAAATCATCGGTTGACTTACGAACCGGCAGTTTCCAGAAACGGGTCTGTCAGTACCTCACGCCGCCGTCTTGTGCGAATACTGGCCGCTGTAGCTTTCAAAGCTACTGGGTGCTTCAAATTAATGTAGATCACTCTGTGATTACGCCCACAATCAGCCAATGATATTATTATACGTTTTTTTAATGGATTGTCGGTAACACAAGTTCTCGTATCTGTATACATATCACAGAGGACAAAGCGACAAAGTTTCTTGTTAATAACGGAAGGTTGGTCATATTATGACGGAATAGAGATTTGTGCAAAGTGCTTATTTTTAAAGCCATTTAAAAATGGTCGGAAAACGGCATTTTTAATGCAGTTTTTATAGATTTATCAATTAATTTTCCAACAGTGTTGAACACTAGGACCTTTCATTAACACTTTATCTATTTACTGTTCAATTAGAAATGATCCACGTGCAATAATGCTTGTATAATCATCCGAGTCCTGACAGACTGCATCACTGATTTTACTGCACTGAAAGTTAAAAGTACACTGAGAACAGGTCTGGAGGTATTCTGTTGCTGGCTGATGTCTCTACGATAATCTGTTTCCTCGAGACGTGTGGTCCACTCGTAATTCGCCTACATATAACCCGTGCCAAGACAAAATCACCGGAGTGTGAAAGTGAAAGGGTGCTACAGTTATTTAAAATGTAGTCACGGACTTCTTCTACAGGTCAGTGAACTCGCGAATTCTTCAGGTATTTTACCCAAACGTAGAGACCTGAAAAATTCGCTAATTCATTTTGAGACATGCTATAATTCAAAACACGTATGTTGATATAACTTTAGCTATTGGTGCACACGGTGTTTGGCACCTCTTGGAGAACGCTGGCCCAATCGCCGCCTTCCATTGTGACAGCAGACAACCAGCGTGCATTTGATATCGGCATATTTGTACATAAAACTGTAGAGTTTAGCCTGCAGGTCATTGAACTCGAGAATTTTTCCGGTCTCTACCCATACAGGGCAGTGGTGGTGTAGTGGTCAGCCTACTAGCCTCCCACCAAGGCGAACAGGGTTCGATTCCCGGCGGGGTCGCTCCCGGATTTTCGCAAGTGGGAATCGTGCCGGACGATGTCGCTTCTCGGCGGGTTTTTTCGGGGATCTCCCTTTCCCTCTCCCTTGCATTCCATACTCAGCTCACTTCACCCTTATTTTCTCTCAAGACCTCGGTGTTAAGAGCCGCTCAAAACTCTCTACACCATTCTGATAATTTCACAATTTCATTTGACCCATACATGAACCAAGTGTTCAGATCTGTTCCAATGTTAACTTTACGCATGGTGGAAGAATACATGATGTGGACACAAGTAGATATTAAGCAGGGCTTTAAAAAGTGCTCAGTTTACCTTAAGCAGCCTTATATACAAGCGAACAGCTATAGTTAGATACCCGGAAATTTTGCGGATTCATTCGGCAACAAGCTGGATTCCATGCACAATTCTTTTGTGCAGTTGAGCCGCAGTTGTTAGTTCATGGGTTGTCGCTCCAGTTTAACCGCAGACTAGGTAGCACGGGGTTCGGTCACGGTTTTGCTTTCTGGTTCGTTATTGGTCGAAAGTCGTCCAGAGCTCTTCTAATAAACTGTGTGGTACACCTGCTTAACGTTTGACTTGTCCTCAAACGAATTCGCGAAATTTCTGAGTCTTTGAATATAGGCTCTGTCCGGCGTTATCGACGTGCATGTGACCCAGGCATTATACGTGCCGGCGGCGCGGGCTTTGCCACCTCGGAGTGCTCGCAGAGGGCATGGTCGAGCTCAGTCCCTCCGCTAATTTACATTCGTCTGCCGGCCGCTCGAGCGCGCATGCGTCGCCCACTCTCGTGATCGCCCTTCCTCCGCCGCACCGCTCCACAGGCCACTTCCGCCGCACCTCTCCACAGGCCACTGAGTACCTAACGTTACAGAGGTGAATCAGAGGCTGTTTATACCGCGAACCCCAGCCGCACGCGCCAGGAAAATGACGTCGCTGGCCAGCAACTTGTCTTGATCGTAGGGATGTTGAGATCAGATAAAAATTATCGATTTTATTTATGTTGGTTATTTATAAAAGTATCGTTTTAAGAAACGATATTTCTAAAGAAAAATATGTATTTTTGGTACATCGGAATTCGAAATTTTAAGTATTAAAGGACTTGACAAATGTGAAATTGCTTGGAATATTACATATCGAGGACAAAATGCATTACAGGGAGATTTGGCGCCTATTTTTTGCTCATGTTGCCAAAATTAACAGCGCAATTTTTTAATTCAGTTTTGTAATTAAAACAAAGCTTATTAAAGCAGCAATTTAAAAATATTTATTTTCTTTACTAGAAAAATATATTGATTTCGATGAAATTTCGTTGAAAAATATCGACGAATCATATCGATAGATCGTTGACATAATATCGATATTTTTTCAACATCCGTACTTGATCGCCGTTCTCCAATCAGCGCCCAGTAACCTACTCGCCAGCTGGCAGCCCAGCCGGTAGGGAAACTTTAGCAACATGCAGTAGCCAATCAGACACAAGGCCCGTTCCTAGAGGCTCGCGCAGCTAATCAGCGAATAAGGAACCGCCACGCGATTTCATATCTGTACACTTATCTACTCTGTACTCCCAACTATCCACGATGTAAAATCATAGTTTCCACTCGTCTGGAAAACGTGCAAAACGGAAATGACAAGAGTGGAATGGAGGGAAGAGATATGGGTGATCTTAAAATCGGGGTCTTCAAGGCCGATGAGGTTGAAGTGAGGTGAGTATGGAGCAGCGCCGTAATACAAGGGTGGAGGAAACGGGAGATCCCGGAGAAAACCCGCCGACCAGCGGCATCGTCCGGCACGATTCCCACTTGCGAAAATCCGGGAGCGACCCCACCGGGAAACGAACCTATTTCGTGTAGGTGGGAGGTGAGTAGTCTGACCACTACACCACCGCGGCCTCCAATGACGAGGCATTTTGAGCACAGTAGTTGGATGTCAGTGAATTCCGAGATATGCAAACTATATGTATCAGCTTTTCTATNACAGTAGTTGGATGTCAGTGAATTCCGAGATATGTAAACTATATGTATCAGCTTTTCTACCATAGACTATGCACCAATTTAAACAGACTTTGTGTTACATGCAAGATTTTTTTGTAAGTACGTGTCGTTCTCTGATGCCCGTCAGTTTGATTTTTACATGGTTACTTTGGTAGCACGCCTATCTGCCGAGAGGTGCAGAAACTGTTGTAAATCAGATTACTCACAACCAGTGGCGTGTGGTGAAGTGTTGCAAAGTAAGCTGGTGCTTGCTCAGAGCTGTACACACTCGGCGCATGCAGCAGAAACCAGTGACCAGAGAGGTGCTGGGAGAAACTGAATGTATTGCGGCCACTCACGAGAGAGCGGTGAGGCACCCATTACACACGTCCCGGGACGTCAACTTCACTATCAAGTCTAAGTGGCCTATGTGTAAACTAGCACATAGCAAAACACAGCTTACCTTGCAACAGTTCACCACACGCCGCTGCTCACAAAGAAGACGCCCAAAACACTAGGCACAGATTCCTTGCCGTGTAGGTACAGTATCGGCCATAATTTTCAATTTGCAACACATCCACGATCCGTAACACGTGGACTGAACGTGTTAACTTACATGTAGCACCCACATTTTTGTCTGATACTTCGGTTCAAAGCCGGGAATCTTTTTTTCTTAAGGTGGCTGCGTGCCCAGGCCACTAAATTGTGTGTTGAAAATTGAGCAGAAAACGTCGTTCCTATTACAAAACTGCTCGACGTGCTGAAGCACGTATACGTAGAAATGGCATTTAAGAAACGCTGGATGTGTGTATACAAATTTCAGGTTCTCAATTTTATCTCGCCAGTGAAAATGACTAAATCGGGTGTTTTCAGGTCGTTTTATGTTTGAAAAATTNTCAGGTTCTCAATTTTATCTCGCCAGTGAAAATGACTAAATCGGGTGTTTTCAGGTCGTTTTATGTTTGAAAAATTTCGGTACGGGATCTTTAAATAGGTATGGAGAAGTGAAGCACAGTTTTATCTTTAGTACTACCGTGATAAATTACATGGTCTCCGCTGAAATTCACATACAGGCACGTTATCGACGGGAAGAAGGTGCGTCAGTTCAGTGATTTGCCCCTAGAGGCTACGATGAGGCGTGATGCGTATGCGTGGGTCGCCCTTAGTGCTTCCGTGATTCTAGGCTTTGGACGTGCTAAATTCGTCCGGCCAGGCAGCCACCTTCGACTATGATTAGAAAGTTAGGACTACAGTCATTTTTCATACATAGTTTCCTGCTGCTAAACGTCTACGTGATTTAGAGCACATGNCTAGAAAGTTAGGACTACAGTCATTTTTCATACATAGTTTCCTGCTGCTAAACGTCTACGTGATTTAGAGCACATGCCTTTTTGAGGCTAAACCCCAATATAGCGAATACTTCACGTTAAATAAACCATAACGAACAAAATAATTCCAATAATGTACTCGTAATGATTAACTATGGAAAACACGGTGTTTTCCACGAAACAGAAATCTTTTGAAATCATGGTAAAAATTATTGCGATTCTTTTACATATTTTCGATTTATTTGCTTCTATTTTAATTAAGTTGTCTAAGAAGAAATTTTTTCTTCTACTCGTATTCGAAAAAAAAAAATCTTTCTAATTTACGTAGACAGAAACGAAAATTTAAGAACTTGATTTTTTCCAGGTTTGTTTCGGTTTATGTGAATGTTCAACTTTTAAGGTTGCGGATTTGAAATGTGGTTTTCAAGGCGGCCTATTCGTAGGTGCTTTATTTTAATGGCGAAAAAAGACGTGTCTGTATTTATGTCTTTCCGATTATTTACGCTGGTACATTTCAAAGGTCGNTTATTTTAATGGCGAAAAAAGACGTGTCTGTATTTATGTCTTTCCGATTATTTACGCTGGTACATTTCAAAGGTCGCACTAAATCACGCCCGGCTGGCCACCCGAAACTCAGCTGTTGTTCCCGAAGGCGTAAGTTGACGCAACAGGCACGGTATGGTCTGTAGCTGCGACCGCAGTGCTGTTCATTAGCATGCGTTTCCTTCCAAATTATGCTGTCAAGATTTGATTTATTTAGATTTACCTCNTTATTTTAATGGCGAAAAAAGACGTGTCTGTATTTATGTCTTTCCGATTATTTACGCTGGTACATTTCAAAGGTCGTACTAAATCACGCCCGGCTGGCCACCCGCAACTCAGCTGTTGTTCCCGAAGGCGTAAGTTGACGCAACAGGCACGGTATGGTCTGTAGCTGTTACCGCAGTGCTGTTCATTAGCATGCGTTTCCTTCCAAATTATGCTGTCAAGATTTGATTTATTTAGATTTACCTCNTACCGCAGTGCTGTTCATTAGCATGCGTTTCCTTCCAAATTATGCTGTCAAGATTTGATTTATTTAGATTTACCTCGAACATTGCACACCTCCTGCAAAAAAATAAAAAATAAAAGGAAAAGATTCTGTTTCATGATAGGGGTTACACCTGAGTAAAAAAAAAAATCCATACGTAGGTGGTTCTTGCTGCAAAACCAAACAACACAAATCGCTCACGTCACAATTAAAATTCCAGTAACGTTACTGACACAGCGAAAACAAACTCTCGACGGAACAGGACCTGTAGGTCCAGACGGGTTCCATGTTTGATTGGTTAAGTTAGTTTTTATGCGTTTTGTAATGATTTTTTTTNAGGACCTGTAGGTCCAGACGGGTTCCATGTTTGATTGGTTAAGTTAGTTTTTATGCGTTTTGTAATGATTTTTTTTTCTTTCGGAAAAGCATTCCTTCGGAAAAAATTCTGTATTTAATTAACATCCTAACCATCGATGCATATAAACGTCTTGGTAGTTCTGCTTAATATTGGCCAAGAAATAGCTTGTACCACACTGTGAAAACANAGGACCTGTAGGTCCAGACGGGTTCCATGTTTGATTGGTTAAGTTAGTTTTTATGCGTTTTGTAATGATTTTTTTTCTTTCGGAAAAGCATTCCTTCGGAAAAAATTCTGTATTTAATTAACATCCTAACTATCGATGCATATAAACGTCTTGGTAGTTCTGCTTAATATTGGCCAAGAAATAGCTTGTACCACACTGTGAAAACATTTCTGGTAAACTTCCTAAACTGTAATGGAAGTTTTTAACCTATACAGTGTATGGTAATAGTACTATATGCAGGGCTTAAAATATGGGAATATTTAGCAACGCTTCTATACAAATTTGGAAACTCCCCTGCGCATTTGACTCTTTCTCGAGCAACTGTAGGAACGTTACCATGGATACGTAGGAAAATATTTTACCATTTGCGCTTTGTCACTGTACGTGTACACTAAAATTATAAATTTACAAATAATTTCTTAGAGTGCAGTTTTTGTAAATTGAGAAAGAACAGTCGTAGATAACTAAATTTAAAAAAAACTCTCGCAGAAAGATGGACAACAAGAATCGCTAACGTACGCATAACCAAAAGTTTGTAACTTGGAAACTTTTGCGGACCCAAATATAGTTATTTTACACCTTAACATTTTATCCTGAGTATACTCGCTTACGTCTGACATGTTGCAGACCAGGTGGAATAATGATCAGTACTGTGCAAGTTCGGAAGTTAGCGCCAGTACAGACATGAGCTTTCCCTGGGCAATTCTATTGGTAGCTACTGACACACCAACTGTTACATAGTTGGTTGCTTCTTGAGCCACGGATCTACTAAAACCTTTTCCATAGGTTCCGAAGTGTAGGTTGTTATAAGAAACTCGCAAGTACCGTTCAAATCAAAAATGTCTTCTTTTTGCAATACCTAAAACGAAAAAATTAACGTGTACCTTAAGGGGTTAAACATAGAATATAAATTTGAAATGCATGTGATTATAATGCATTGTACCATCGTTTGTCGTCAAAACTCGTTTTATTCCTCTACGGCGGTGACTAGAGAAATTATACATGCTCCTACTGCTCCTTTTAACGGCAGCCGATAAAAAAATAATGCTAATTGCACGTGCTGTTAAAAAGTNTTAAAAATAATGCTAATTGCACGTGCTGTTAAAAAGTTGTTTTTTTTTTCAGCAACGATATTTATATGCATCATTCTGTAGTTCATTCAAGGTTTATGCAAATATTTTTCCACTGCCACTGAGAGCCAACGTTAATGAAAAGCAACGACTATGCGATCATCTGACTGAGCTTTATGCATTTCACAGCTGTATAGAGGAGGCCTTCGAATGGCTGCTTGTTTAAATTCCCGATTTTATATCCGGCTAACCAATGGACACTTTCATACAATTTTAAATACGGCAGTTGCTCTTTATGTGGCTTCTAACCTCTTTTTCCATGGTCTAACAGTAATGCTTTAGTGGTCTCTGCCCCAAAGGCCGTACAAATATTTCCCCCCTTCTCATTAACTAATGGACTATGTAGTTTGTATTTTTACGTCATACAAAATATAAAATTATTTTTTCGTATCGTGGATATTTAGTAATCGCACTTCGTTTAAATGTTACTGGGTACGATGTAGCGATGAAAAATGTCTTTATATTTAAATGTCTTAGCGAACAATTTTATTTCAGGCATTATTTTAGAATTTGACACAGTCAAGTTATGGCACGTAGAACATNAAATGTCTTAGCGAACAATTTTATTTCAGGCATTATTTTAGAATTTGACACAGTCAAGTTATGGCACGTAGAACATAGCATAGATAATCGTGATATATTATTAGTGCAGGATGGTTTCAGTGTGTTAAAATGGTTACACAAGTTAAACGTTAACAGTCCCAAGCATGCTTTGAACTTCGTTATCCCCCTTAACAACGTGTAAAAATATTATCTGTATGTTTACAAGAAAGTCAGTGCAAGAATTTATCCAAACACATCATAAATAAACGGACTCCCATAATTTGAGTCGACATATTTTTTTCCTCAAACATGGGTCCTTTAACGGAACTTTCTGTATTTTTCGAAAGGTTACATATGAAAAGGGATGGGAAATTTTCGCGAATTGTTTTGAGGCTAAGCTAGACTTCAAAAACTCGCATATTTGAGCTACTTTTACGATTGGCTCATAGTTAATTATGGACACGCCGTGGATGACTCTGGGCGAATAGCAGACCTGCATGAAAACAAACATCGAATTGTGTGCTGNTTAATTATGGACACGCCGTGGATGACTCTGGGCGAATAGCAGACCTGCATGAAAACAAACATCGAATTGTGTGCTGTCAATTGTCAAGGATACAACTGGCTACTCACTATGGCGGTAGCCAATCAGCGAATAGCTGAGGCTTTAGTGCACAGATGACTGCCCAGTCCAGCCTATAAATATCGTGTAACTCGTGAAATTTTCGTGTCCCTGCTTATGAAATAATGGCGCTAGAAGANGTGAAATTTTCGTGTCCCTGCTTATGAAATAATGGCGCTAGAAGAAATAGTTAGCGTATTTGCAGTTATGTGTAGAGACCTGAAAAATTCGCGAGTTCAATGACCTGCAGGCTAGACTCTACAGTTTTATGTACTAATATTCTGATAGAAACTGCACATTGGTTGTCTACGGTCACAGTGGAAGGTGACGATTGGACACCGTTCTCCAGGAGGTGTCAAACACCGTGTGAGCCAATGGCTAAAGTTATATAAACGCACGTGTTTTGAATTCTAGTTTGTCCCAAAATGAATCCGCGAATTCTTCAGGTCTCTAGTTATATGACGTGCATAAGTTTTCAGTTTTGCTTCCTGTGTGAAGTGGCGCTGTGTATTACACATGACTTGCACTGACTTTGAATATTGTAAGATTATGACGAAGTGGCTTGTATGATTTAACTGCTGTAGAAGTGATGTCTTTTGGGTTATATCGACGAAGAACACATTTATTTCTGGGCAGCTGTCGTACGCGACACACAAAGCTCCGCATTTCCTCAACATTGCTCTTACTAATCACAAACCACGCCGAGGAGCGGGACCGCGGTGGCTAAGCGGTTAACATGCTCGCCTCCCACCAAGACAAACCGGGTTCAATCCCCGGCCGGGTCACTCCCGGGTTTTCGCAAGTGGAAATCGTGCCGGACGATGCCGCTGGTTGGCGGGTTTTCTCGAGGATCTTCCGTTTCCACACCCTTTCATTCCAGCGCTGCTCCATACTCACCTCATTTCACCCTCATCAACTCTCAATCTCAAGACTCCGGTGTTAAGAGCCGTCAAAATCTCTTTACTCACTCACTCACGTAGAAAAGCCACCTTTCGCTTCCNCCCCCTTCACCGTAAAAGAAAGCAATGCCAAAACGGGTCGCTGTATGTAAGGAAAACTTTATAGTGATTGTACTTGAGTGCTGTGTGCCAGACACAAAAGATAGCGTAGTTGAGGGGCTTCGGCATCCGAAGTGCTGAAGAATGGACACGTACGAGGAACACACAACTTGTTATTTATACGTCTTTCACTTTCCCCCACAGCCGCACACACCAACATAGAGAGTGAGTGAGTGAGTGGAACGGCCCAACGTTTCCAGCATTTGCGATGGCCGGGAAGCCTGCTATTACCCCAGCTCGTAGAGACTCTCTGCACTCGAGCTGCAAGCTGCAATTCCTTTCTCTTCCCTTNGGAAGCCTGCTATTACCCCAGCTCGTAGAGACTCTCTGCACTCGAGCTGCAAGCTGCAATTCCTTTCTCTTCCCTTGGCTCGATCAGCCGTACGATCACCGTGATTGGAGGTTTGAGTCTTGGTGCCAACGATACTTCTCGTGCGTGCCGCACACGCTAGTTTCACTCGACAGTAATTTTTTTTCATACTGGGTGCTAACGTTTTCCCAATAATAAGCTACAAGAATAATTGCTGGAAATGTTGTGTTGGTTTTATTTTGTAAGAACAATGTGAATTTTTGTTCTTCTGCAAAATCTTTTCTTGTGAAAATCTTAATAAGAGTATATTTGTGATATTAAACATTTAGNGGAATTTTTGTTCTTCTGCAAAATCTTTTCTTGTGAAAATCTTAATAAGAGTATATTTGTGATATTAAACATTTAGGCTTGTATTTCAACTTGCACTATCGAGGAGTAGAAACCAAATTATTTGTATAGTGCTCTTGGAAACAACTATAATGAAAAAATAACACAGGAAAAAAAATGCTTTAAATTATATTCGCAAAAAAATTGCCGGCTCCGAAACTCAAGTCCGTATCCTTCGCCTTACAATGGCAGCACTTTTTAGCAAACGCCCATCTTAACACCGCAGGCCTTGATCTCGTTGTAGGCGTATGATTGTATTTTATCAACTCGGACAAGAATGTAATCATCTTGCCTCTTGGGAAGATTTGGGCGGCTTTTAACATCGAGGTCTTGAGAGCCGATGAGGGTGAAGCGAGGTGAGTATGGAGCAGCGCCGGAATGCAAGGGCGGANTAACATCGAGGTCTTGAGAGCCGATGAGGGTGAAGCGAGGTGAGTATGGAGCAGCGCCGGAATGCAAGGGCGGAGGGAAACGGGAAATTCCCGAGAATACCTGCCGACCAGTGGCATCGTCCGGCACGACTCACACATGCGAAAACCGGGAAGCGACCCCGCCGGGAACCGAACTCGGTTCGCCTAGGTTGGAGGCGAATAGTCTGACCACTACACCTCCGCGGCCCCTAGGAAAGAACATGAGGTTAGAGATTTAGGCGATTACTGCACTTCAGAAGGATATGAAGTGTCTGCAGGTGTATTGAACAGTTTCACAGTTGGAGGTTTGTAATTGCAGAATATGTGATTTTATGAACTTCGCGTCGGGGTGACAGTTGGGCTACTGGCATTGCAAACCAAATTATCAATATATTCTGTTCGGTTGGCTACCAAAATAACTGAGGAGGTGAAATATACATATCAGCGTTATTGCATGAACTTATATTTCATGGCAAAATAATGTAAAAGGCAATGAATTTTTACACTAGAAAAAATCTTACCCATTCCCTGGCCAAAAAATAATGGCATTATTCAATAGCACGTCATTTTGTAAGTACGTCTCCTTGTTTTGAGTGAAATAATAATTATAGAGCACAATTGTTTGTAACGTTGCCTTAGTTATTTAAAGTAATTCCTGGTCATTACACAGGGTGGCTACTCGATCTTTAAAACCTGGAAATCTGGAAAAGCCAGGAAATTTTGTAGCTACAGGATAAATTCAGAGAAAGTAAGCGAATTTTATGAATAACCTGGGAATATTTCGTAAGCAAACAGTAAATATTAAATTTGCTATCGTGAAGCTACAAGTTAAAGAACTAAAAATAGTGGGACAACTAAACTGTAACTGGTTGCAGAAATGACACTGGAAGTTGATCATATCGATGTAAATATTAAGTATATAAAAATAGCTATGGTTCCGTAATTTTGAAGTGGCGTTCAGTTTTTTTGTAAACAATCGTACGACTATGATTTAGAGCCGACAACACTTCGGGCAACACCCAAGGAGTGACACAATGTTGTAATAGTAAATGTATTTGTAATTCGCTAAAACTTATGAAAGTTTCAGAATACGATTTCCTTTCATCACCACGTGAGCAGCTTGGATGGGCAAACAAAAAGTAGAATTTTGCTTTATGTAATTTTATTTCATTGTAATTTTTTCTTATCCATAGGACGAGGGAATTTTTTTTGTATGCATTTATGTTTACAGTCACTTCTAATAATATTTTTGAAACATAATTACATTTAATTTTCCTTATAAAACATTAAATAAT
Organism: Clitarchus hookeri; assembly: GCA_002778355.1. NCBI lineage: Eukaryota > Metazoa > Arthropoda > Insecta > Phasmatodea > Phasmatidae > Clitarchus > Clitarchus hookeri. The sequence continues at coordinate 763,355 of NQII01000321.1, read as the reverse complement.
TTATAAAAACCTGGAAAAGTCAGGGAATTATTTTCAGCTTGAAATAGCAGCCACCGTTCTACAGAAAAATGTTTTAGCTGTATTTATTATAAACACGGCACAGTTAACGTTATAGAAAATACAGTTTACAAAGAAAAACATTGTATTTTTACAAAGTTTTGTAAATTTTAAAAGCATTTCTCATTAAAATTTACAAAAAAAATTTCCGTGAATTACGTTGAGTACCTACAAAATTAAAACCTATTGAACTCAGCATTTTACTAGTGCATTTAATTCCTGTTGTCGATAGGGACATGAAATTATTGCAGGTTCAACAACCTGTAGGAGAGATTCCACTGTCTCTTGAGCTCTTGAACTCCAGTTATCTATCTGTCCGTCTCCAGTCGGTAGACAGTTTTACCAAGGACCAAATTACACAGGGTTCGCAAAATGAATTCGAAAAATTTTAAGGCGCCTAGTTATCGCCAGTTACAAACATTCTTCGAAAANTAAAAGCATTTCTCATTAAAATTTACAAAAAAAATTTCCGTGAATTACGTTGAGTACCTACAAAATTAAAACCTATGGAACTCAGCATTTTACTAGTGCATTTAATTCCTGTTGTCGATAGGGACATGAAATTATTGCAAGTTCAACAACCTGTAGGAGAGATTCCACTGTCTCTTGAGCTCTTGAACTCCAGTTATCTATCTGTCCGTCTCCAGTCGGTAGACAGTTTTACCAAGGACCAAATGACACAGGGTTCGCAAAATGAATTCGAAAAATTTTAAGGCGCCTAGTTATCGCCAGTTACAAACATTCTTCGAAAANGACACAGGGTTCGCAAAATGAATTCGAAAAATTTTAAGGCGCCTAGTTATCGCCAGTTACAAACATTCTTCGAAAACTTTCGTTGTAAAACAACTGCAGTAGCCAGTAAGCCTTCAAAGATCCTCGTAATGAATGTCATTCTTAGATATTGTAAATGACTTACTGATTCCAGTTGTTAGTGAATCTTTGTAAAAACGCGGACGTATATAGCTGAGTTGTCTGTGTCACGGAGATGTCTCTCAGTGTCGCTGAAACATTGTCAAAACTGAGTACCTTTTTTGCAAAAGACTGCCGGAAAGTAACTGGNAGATGTCTCTCAGTGTCGCTGAAACATTGTCAAAACTGAGTACCTTTTTTGCAAAAGACTGCCGGAAAGTAACTGGCAAAGGTAAAGAGTATTAGGAAGATTTCTCTTCGGTAAAGGTTTTTAATTTTAATATTACAAATGCATTTATTAGTNCAAAGGTAAAGAGTATTAGGAAGATTTCTCTTCGGTAAAGGTTTTTAATTTTAATATTACAAATGCATTTATTAGTTTATTTTGGTTTAATTTATCTATGAAGCTGATACAAACATTTTATGCTTCAGCAGGTCGTGGAATTTTGCTTTAATTAAGATTGCTATAGCTGCACAATATATATTAACGTAAAAGAGATGTGAAATTAATATAATTTGGGAGAGGAGTGTAAGTACAGATGCTATGTTGGTACCCAATCCACAAAATTTGTTTGGTGGGAGGTACAGCGTATACCTCTGTACCCACTGTTCCTGCACCCCTACTCTTCCTCTTCGTGACCTTGTTAGCAATAACATTTAGATAAACGGGGATTAACTGACAAATACAATAGTTTGAAGTTTACTCTATTTGCAAAGAAATAAATCTTGAACTCTGTAACATTTTGCACAAGAGTTTCACAGTGTTTTAATACCAAGTTTTTAATTACAGGTTGGCCTTGTCAGTCACCTTAGGCTTAGAAGACGCCTGATATCGTGAACCCATCATCAAGGTGATTCTTTGGTTAAAATGGCTATAAAGGTCATACAACACCCAGACTACTTTATTCACGTGATTTATTTACTCGCCACACTTTACGTCCGTGAACACGCAATTTACTCATGCGCACGACGAGCTAGGGTGTAACTGCAGGCCAAGTCACCGTCTGGGACTCTGTCCTGGGACAGTCCGCTGCTTCGGTGATCAGGAGAGGAAAAGACATTGGTTCCCATTTTGTAACCTCGCCCCATGATGACTTCGGTTACTAGGGCGAGCGTGCATCTTGAGGGCTGTTCTCGGCGTGGGTCCATAGGCCACGTTCAAGGTGTTGCCAAGCGTTATATAGTTTCGTAGTAGCGCAATTGTCCGGAATACTGGTTAGAGGCGATCCGCTGGCGCTTCGGTACTATGTGTCACAAACTATAATTGTTGCAATGTGTTTTGGATTATTCACCTAACCTGACTATACCGGTGTGTTGCTACAGTTTGCTTGACTTTCCCCCTGTGACATTATTCATAAACGTGCTGGTGGCTGAACACACAGCTAATACTTTCTAAGTGCATGGCCATGCGGAGTAATGCAAGCTGCCGCATTGGAATGTNTGGTGGCTGAACACACAGCTAATACTTTCTAAGTGCATGGCCATGCGGAGTAATGCAAGCTGCCGCATTGGAATGTACATCGCATAATTACAGACACCCTGTTCATCCAACCCCAGCTGGAAGTAGTGATCAGGCTTTGCCCACCGTCTTGGTGGTCGTAAAAGTTGAGTGAAATAATAATGATTGTATATCATGAATGGCTTCCGTTAACACCTGTCCAAACAAGTTACACTCTTGCAAGTGAGCAAATATTGTATATTTAGGCCCACAAAATGTAACCTTGTGTATCTACAAACGTCTAAATATATACAGGTATAAGTAATTTGGAGGTAGAACAATTTTTTTTAGTCTACAACGACCACCAAAGACCCCTGCCCTGTCAAACTAAACACAGTTTCAGTTACATTTAAGAAATACATAATGTTCCGAAATTTGTAACTACGCCACTTATTGACAAAATTACGTTCTACGAAATAACCTTTGCACATCCCGTCAACACTGTACGACTGAATATAGGCCTATCCTATTAATTCGCACCTTGCAGTTGGTATTTAACGTGGTACCATAGCTCATGCTGAAAAAAATAACTAAACAAAGAACTTAAAAAACCAATAATTTCAAAATAAAAGTGAAAGTTAACATTTGTACACCAAAGTTATATTTTATAAAGCAACGCTTAAACATTATGAGCTGCGATTGAAAAACAATATGCAAAGGATAACATATTTTTAACATAACAGCCATCCAGTATACTGCCAGATTGTACAAACAAATTTCCGTAGAATTTCGAATGCTTATCCTTTTCCCTTAAACAATTGTGTGGTGCCCGAGTGCTAATTTTTGGGCCTATCAAAATAGCCTCTAAGTTTTCTTCCTGTTTNTGGTGGCTGAACACACAGCTAATACTTTCTAAGTGCATGGCCATGCGGAGTAATGCAAGCTGCCGCATTGGAATGTGCATCGCATAATTACAGACACCCTGTTCATCCAACCCCAGCTGGAAGTAGTGATCAGGCTTTGCCCACCGTCTTGGTGGTCGTAAAAGTTGAGTGAAATAATAATGATTGTATATCATGAATGGCTTCCGTTAACACCTGTCCAAACCAGTTACACTCTTGCAAGTGAGCAAATATTGTATATTTAGGCCCACAAAATGTAACCTTGTGTATCTACAAACGTCTAAATATATACAGGTATAAGTAATTTGGAGGTAGAACAATTTTTTTTAGTCTACAACGACCACCAAAGACCCCTGCCCTGTCAAACTAAACACAGTTTCAGTTACATTTAAGAAATACATAATGTTCCGAAATTTGTAACTACGCCACTTATTGACAAAATTACGTTCTACGAAATAACCTTTGCACATCCCGTCAACACTGTACGACTGAATATAGGCCTATCCTATTAATTCGCACCTTGCAGTTGGTATTTAACGTGGTACCATAGCTCATGCTGAAAAAAATAACTAAACAAAGAACTTAAAAAACCAATAATTTCAAAATAAAAGTGAAAGTTAACATTTGTACACCAAAGTTATATTTTATAAAGCAACGCTTAAACATTATGAGCTGCGATTGAAAAACAAGATGCAAAGGATAACATATTTTTAACATAACAGCCATCCAGTATACTGCCAGATTGTACAAACAAATTTCCGTAGAATTTCGAATGCTTATCCTTTTTCCTTAAACAATTGTGTGGTGCCCGAGTGCTAATTTTTGGGCCTATCAAAATAGCCTCTAAGTTTTCTTCCTGTTTNTCCTTAAACAATTGTGTGGTGCCCGAGTGCTAATTTTTGGGCCTATCAAAATAGCCTCTAAGTTTTCTTCCTGTTTTTGAATGTTATTAAGTCGTGACCTACAGCTTTGAGCCAATTAAGAGAGCAGAACTTTAACCCCTTAATAATTATGCAAAATCTTTATCACAGGTATTCAGTCTATTTTATACTAATAGCTTATAGAACATTGCATAGTTTGATGCAAAAGTTGTTCATTGGGGCGAGTTTCTAACGCTCAGTTTGACTGGCAGCAACCGATTATATATAATAAAAAAAAATAGTGTGCCATTGGTGGATAGGAACATTGTCAGCAGAATGGCCATTGGTTTTGATAGAGCTGATTTATTTACGCTCATAATAATGGCCATTTCTTGTCTTTTTTGTAACATTCCTTAACTAAACATATTCGGGATTTTTTTTTTTTTTTTTTGGAGTTCTTTGAGTACACGATTAGTTTTAGTGGATTCATGTTTCGTTCTCGCTGCAGTAAAATCATAAAACAGCTTTTCGGACAGCATGTCTTCTGTGTAATACACTGTTGTAGAAAGGGTTTAATAGGACTGCAGAAGATTTGGAACAGTCGTAAACCCGAAGTAGAAGGTTTCTTTCCTACCCGCTCGTTCAGCTCACTTGTAAACGTAGAGAAATTGATTTATTTCCCACCCACTCGATCAGATCACCTGTAAAAGTGGAGAAGTAGTTTTCTTTCCTACCCGCTCGATTAGCTCACTTGTGAATGCTGAGAGAAGTAGGCTCCTCTCCCGCCCACTCATTCAGCTCACCTATGAACATAGAGAAGTAGGTTTTGGTCTTACCCGCTCATTCAGCTTACCTGTGAACGTGGAGAAGTAGGTTTCGTTTCTACCCGTTCGTTCAGCTCATATGTGAACACAGAGAAGTAGGTTTATTTTCTACTCGCACGTTCAGCTCTCCTGTGATCATGAAGTAGATTTTTTTCCTACCCACTCGTTCAGCNTAGGTTTATTTTCTACTCGCACGTTCAGCTCTCCTGTGATCATGAAGTAGATTTTTTTCCTACCCACTCGTTCAGCAAATCGTGCTTCAGGCTTGCTTCCCGTGCCAACCCAGGTATATTTGAGGATCGCAGCGTGGGGCTGCCAGGTAATGAGGCGGGGCGAGGTTGGCTGCCCTGGATCTCAACCCTCCCGTGAACACCTGCCGATCGGCTCCGTGGGGGGATTTCAATCCCTTCTGCAGCTCCACGGCCAGGCACCGGCAACTACAGTCAGTCGGCGGTGGTAAATGCTCGCAGTCAGGCGATTGGGCAGTAAAGATGCTTTCCGCTCCCCCGAGCTACTGGCCAGAGCTCACGCATACATCATACGTAGATTTTTTGTTTCTTCCATATAAAGCGTGACCAATATTTTGTTTTTAAACCCCATAAAATAATAATCTTTGAAGACTCTGAACAGAGAGTTATAACATAGAACACGTAATCCATTAATACATTGAGACCCACAACCGTGAGAGTGCATAATGTATTGTTACATTTCATTCCATACGCACGCGAGCATCTCTTTTCTGTGTATAACGAAGCAGGTTGCTTTTGTTAAAGGTTGGTTTTGTCTTCTGTTTATAGTAAAAAAGCAACAGTCAACTGGATACATGCATGTTTTATTACAGTACGGTAATAATTTTATGATCCTTTTCAATCCTACTTAATGTATTTCTCACATATTTTCTTTTCCCAGAAACTGTACGCCTTTATTTTTCACCCTGACAAAAGCTGTTTTAACATGTGACATGGACAATCGTAACATTAACATGTACTCGCGACGGTACCAGTGTTTGCGCATTATTGTAAGTACAAAATATCAGAGACTAAAGATTTCTAGTTAAAATTAAATAATCATTTTTATAGTCGCTCTTATTTTGTGTAAAGTAACGCATGTTTTACGCAGTTACAGTTTAAAGTATGCTAACCGTATAGTCAGCACTTATCAAATCTACATTTCAAGTAAAAATCACTACCCATAACTACGTAAATACTACAATACACACTGGCACGTAGGCTGCCCGTTAAGTTGGCAGCCAATTAATAAAAATAGTTCCAAGACTTTGCGTTTTATTGTGGCCTAATGTTTAAATTTATTATCACTGGAGTTAAGTGTTTCGTGTTTTAATACACATTCGAGTCAAATTTGCATATTGATATCACATTTACATTCCTGTTAATTCCATTATTTCATTTCGATAAAGTGTTCAGGCCCGTGGCAGTGTAAATTGTACATATGGTGGAAGGCTACCAAATGAGAAGAAAAGTATATCCTAAGCAGGGCTTTCAAAAGTGAACAGCCTTTTACTTGCTGAAATGTCAAAAACTGAAACATCGCCTCAATGTTTAATTTATCATTTCTTTCTTGTTATAGCTTAATGTCTAGAAGCAGAATAAATTCTTCTAACAGTCAGAAGCAGGGAAATAACCGACAATGGCCTGTATTAATAAACTGTCCCGTTGTTCGACTGCAGTGATTTTGAAGCTCTATTGGAAATGAGGAAGGCTGGACAGGGAATCAAACCCTCACCCTTCAGAATGTGAGAACTGTGAGTTACCACTGTGCCACCTCACTCAGTCGCTGCAGTAGAGTATAATGGCCAAAAAATTTCCGGTGTTTACTTGTGCCTATATAATTTTCCTTTACGGAAGCTTCGTTATATGATCGTTAAAGGATATTTTTTGACATGTATGACACTGGCGTAACCTCTCTCTGTGCACTATTTTTCTTATATGCTATTCACGGTAAAGTGAGCACTTTTGAAAGCCCTTTTATTTTGAATAATAGTGAATAAATATATTCAATTTTAACCTTATACGTTAACTACCGAGTGCAGTGGAGTATACACACTGTGTTTATTACTTACATGTAAATATTTATTTGAAAAGGTGGTTAGAGGACAAAAAATGGCTGAAAGTAAAAAGTAACTAGGGCCTCAAAAGTGCTCACTTTACTGTAAACAGCCTATATTTGATTTTTTTTTTGTTGTTATGAAAAAAGACTGATACTTCGAGAATGTTTTATTATTTAACATGCATCAGGGGATGAATTCACAAAGACTCGTGATACAAACAACGGGCAGGGTACGTGATTGCAACGTCGTAGAAGTACGCGGGACAGTTACACTCTTCGCACAGGAAGTAGGTTTCCTTCTCCAAAGAGTCATTGGCGACTTCCGTCTGCGTGCAGATGGGAGAAAAGCTAACGGTGAAGCAGGGTTGGGAGTCGTCTTCAGTCAGGGTCCACGGCGCTTCGTCGAGGAGGCTAGGCGTGGTGACGTCGCACACCCCGGAGTCGGTGGATGGCTTGCACATCTCGTCGGCGTGGTGGTCGTCGTCGGTGACCTCCGTCTGCGTGCCGACAGAGGAGAAGCTGGAGGCGAAGTAGGACCGCGGCGTCTCGGCGAGGACCTCCGTGGTGGAGACGTCGTGCACTCGGGGTTCGCTGGTCGGCCGGCTACCCTGCACCGTCCTGGGCCCGTCGTACAGCGGCGGGGGCTCGAGGGAGACGGGCCACTCCGCGGGGAGGTTCTTGTGGTGGGTCTCCAGGTCGGCGAGGAACTCGCTGTAGGTACTGGGGCGGAAACAAACAAAACAGCCAGTAACAATTACAGAGTTAAAAATGAAACACATGAGATTATGATTTACATCAGCAGAGGGAAACTTCACCTGAGGAATAGGTTTGGAAGAGTTTCCCAGAGTTGCTCAGCTGTAGCGCCAAGAACCACATGTCTGGGCCTCATCGCGATTGCGCACTAATCTCGGATCACAGCTTAAGTGCGTGTTTCTTGTTTTGTACATATAAAGAGCACAATTGTATTAACACGTGTACTTCCTTAAACAAATGTCTGGTTTCACTTGGATACACGCTTGAATAAAATAAGACTGTCAATGGAAATGTTGATGTTACATGTGGCAGAATGATAGAAAAAATGAGGAGTAAAGTAGATCCAAAGCAAGGGCTTTCAAAAGGGCTCAATTAACCGTGAACAGCCTATATAGTCCATTCACAATTACTTCAAGCTTTTCCGAAGCCCTTCTTATGTCTACTTCCAGGATATTACTCCGTCTCATGTAAAGAAATCTTAACCTGGCCTTGGAAATTACAGCCAAGGGACAGCGTACCACATTCGTGCGCATTCAGTATAATAATATAATTTATAGATAAAGTATAAGTAAAAGTTCAATGTATAAAACGCTCGTGATACATATTTAGGAAACAAGCAAGTACGTCATGTGTGGGGTTATTTTTTAATGTTTGATTCAAAAAATGTGAAGAAACTGCGAATAGGCTATAGTCTTGGTTGTTAGTTAAATATGTCATGTATCGCAAGTGTTTTATATATGCGTTAACAAAAAAAATACCTTACTTTCTCTTAGATTAAACTTTTACCTATAGATTTTATCTATAGATTATAATATTTCATTTATAATTAATATGAATAACATAGAGAAAAAGTAGGCGTGTTTGTAATTCCTAGTAAGAAACAGTTGTTTTGTAAAATATTGTTAAACTGAGTGCGCACGAATAAGGTGCACTGTCCCGTTGGTGTGATTTTCTAGACTCTGATAACCTTTGTCTACATTAGGCGGAGGAATATTCTGGAAATAGAATTTCAGCAGGGCTTCAGAAAAGTTGGACGTAAGCGTGAACGGACTATACAAGGAAGTAAGGCATGACTTACAACCATCCGTCGCGTCGGTTGAAAGCGATTCACAACAATCCGTCGTCCGTCATTCCTTCCATACGGCAACATTTCAGCGTGACAACTTAACATCGTGATCTTTCTTTAGTTGGATGTATATTTTGGTTGGAAATGCATTTTTAAAATATAATTATTTTGGGGAAATAATTTTTTTACGTCATAAGAATTTATACTGAATTATTGTATACATTTTAAGTTCCTGAATTTGCCACCAAAGATACATACACACATATCCACCGCCTTGCATTTTATTACAAAGTGCGTATTCGCGTCTACGGAATGTCTTCAGAAGGCGGTGGGCCATCCGTCCGTCGAAAGTTAAAAATTGAGAAATATGTGACGGATTGACGGATAGAAAAAAATTGCCTTGCAATTGGTTGAAGATCACGTGACCGCTGGACGGACGGGCGACTGACGGATGGTTGTGAGCATAGACTGCATATAAGGTAGACCGATCTCGCTGGCTGCGCACAATCAATCTCCGTGTCCCAACATTGAACTGCTTTTCTGCCAACACGTCTAGCGAAAACGGCATGGTATGGACTTTAAGCTAGAAAACTGATTTGTAATGAAGTGCTTAAACATGTTTTTATACTTCATCTAAAGAATTTGTTATGCAGTTCCACTAAATTCAAATTGGTAAAAGTATTTTATTAATATAAAAGTGCATGTCATTTAAAAATTAAGATATAAACAAACACGTTCATCACTGTTGACCACGTGACTTTGAGAGTTGGGTTGGTGTGGGGTAGGTGAATGCTGGGTACATGCGCAGAAGACGAATAAGCGGTCTACCTCATATTTAGTCTATGGTTGTGAGTCAACGTTTACCTGGGGCAGCGCCCCTCGTCGTAGTAGTCGCGGGGCGGCGGCATCTCGCAGTCGACGGCCGCGGCCAGACCCTGCAGGTGGTCGCC
>NQII01000321.1:700633-735066 GCA_002778355.1 Clitarchus hookeri | reverse complement strand
ACACACACACACACACACACTCCTACGTCTATAGTCGCCGGGTACACGACCTGTTGTTTCCCTCGCCTTGCCCACTCTCCTGGCCATTTAAACCTCCAGTCAGTGTGTCCCATATGTAGCGTGCGTGCGTGGAGGTTAGCGACCCGTATGTTGGTCGGAACCAAGGCAACTAGGCGGGATTATACCGCGGTGCTTTGCCATTGCATTTGCGGGATGGATGAGAAGAAGAGGGATGAGAATGGAGCAGCTCCGGAATGCAAGGGCGGGGGAAAGGGGAGATCCCCGAAAAAAAACTCCACCGACCAGCGGTATCGTCTTATTTTTAAAAATTAACAAATCGTTTCATTTCATGATTTTAAAGACTTCTTGAAGTAACATTTGGTATTTTACTTTATTGTAAATTATCTCTTTTTGGTTGTTTTTTAAATTGTTTCTATGTCCCAAAAACATTAAAATTGTTATTTTGACTTGCCATTATGCAAAAGATATGCGGTCTAAAACTTTTTTATGCGAGGAAACACTACTTGCAAGTAATGTATAAAAGTTGAACAGTATTTATAAACTAATTTTTTTGGTGCTCAGCACTCCTAATGATTTTCTCTGTATAGCGGACGAAGCAATGCCCAACCAATGAGGGAAGTACCATCGCGCATGGAAGATGTTACTGGATTTTTGATAATGTATTCGGTGTTCTCATAAACAACCCCTGCTAGTAACCGGGAACAAAAACACTTTTCTGTCGGTCTCAATATACGGCAGAGCGTTATACCAATATTTGAACAGTTCCATATTTAAAAAATTAGTTCGTTCCAATGCCTAAAACGGTTTTTTTTATGTGAGGCTATAAGGGTTAATGAACAAACACGACGCAAGACAGATTTATGCTGAGTGAAAGGTTTGTATCAGCCAACAAAATCCTTGTTTGTATATGGCCAAGCATATTTTTAGTAGCCCCCAACAAAATATTTTATTCGGTTAACGAAACTTGAAAATTAACAAAACTGATTTTGTTCATCTAACAAAATACAAACTTCATAGTAGTACGATAAAGTTCCTTCTGGTCCAGGATTTCAGGATTCGGAGTTCGGAGTTGTCTGCCATGACGTCACAGGCAGAGGTCGCGGCCGGTGGCCTGGGATAGTCACGTTATCGATAAAATTACCTGTTTCATCCCAAAAATTACTTTCAAAGTTAACCATTTTACCAAAAAAATAACTTTTTTCACCAAAATTCAAAAAAAAAAAAAAAAATTAAGAAAATTTATTTGAAGCTATTTGAAGCAAGAGCCAAAAAATCCTCAGTCGAGCAAGAGGATTAGAGGCTCCTAGAGGAATGAGCCACTTAATCCTCAGATCAGGAGAGGAGGATTCGTACTTTGAGCCAAGTCAAGGGAACCGGGGAGGATCAGCGGATCTGGACCCCTCCCCCGACACACATCCTGCACATACCCCGTCCACGCCCCTCTTCACTCCACACCACACCCCCTCCAAACCCCACCCACTGGTAATTATTATAANCTTTGAGCCAAGTCAAGGGAACCGGGGAGGATCAGCGGATCTGGACCCCTCCCCCGACACACATCCTGCACATACCCCGTCCACGCCCCTCTTCACTCCACACCACACCCCCTCCAAACCCCACCCACTGGTAATTATTATAAAACATCGGAAAAATCTAAAAAATTGGGAAACATATATTTATGCCACCACCCTCGCCTCACCCCCTCTCCATCCCCCACCAATCATAAAAAAGACAGAGAAAAATCGCAAAAATCGAAATAACGTTGTTCTTAAAATATTTGTGTTATCATTTAAAGTGCTAAAGTTGAGTAATGAAATTTTTCCTTTTTGGTAATTCATAATAACACAGGTATTTAAAGCAGAAATTGTTTCGTTGGTACCTATCTTGGTGCGATCGTGTTCTCCATATTTGTGAGCGGCGGTTGATGACCGACGTTGCGGCGAGCTGGTGTTTACACTTAATTGCGCCGCAACTGCCTCCAAGAGGAGACATGCGTACGAGCCGGGGAAATTTGCAAGTTCACTGTCCTGTGGGTTCAGCTCCGCATTCCTGTGGATGCTCGAGCCACTTTGACTCGCTCGCTGGCCGCTGCCACAAGAAAAACCACTTTCGTTGGTAGTCTTTTATTTGTACGTTTTTGGTGCATGCAGCCGCGGAGTTACTGAAATATTATCTGATACATTTTTTAAAATGTAATATGCGAGTATAAACTTTTGAATTCTAACCTTGCAATAAATAAACACACGAGATATTTTTGCTTCTCTAAAAAAAAAAAAACAGAAGCCTCGGGAATAATTTTGGTTATTCGCTGGCAACTTAATTGGGAGGAAGCTATTAAACTCTACGTTCAAATGTACGCAGTCAGGGGAATTAATGTTTTTCAAAATTTGAGAACACTTTGAGGACTNACATCGCCGTGGTGCGTGTCGTAACATAAAGGACGTCGACGTGATGCGTGGCATAACATAAAGGACATCGCAGTAAAGCGTGGCATAACATAAAGGATGACGCAGAACACCGTGATGAAGTGTGCAGCATAACATAAAGGGTGGTGCCGAACACTTCAACAACGCACGCAACCTAACATAAAGGGTGGTGCCGAACACTTCAACAACGCACGCAACCTAACATAAGGGTTGGCGCCGAACACTGCGAAAAAGCGTGCAGTCTAAAATAAAGGACGCTGACTGACAATTGTACGCATGCACGCACACATACATAAACAAACATGCATATATATATATATATATATATATATATATATATATATATATATATATATAGTGCTGTTAAACAGGTTTCTTTCAAGAACGCTGCAGTTCAGCAACTACAATTTCCCCAACTGGAACTTATTTTCTTAATGAAACCACTCAAAATGAACAGGATTGAGTTTAAATCATTTTACACGGTAAAGGACATTTGATTAGGTCATATTCAGCTCAGAACGTTATAGTCCATTCACGGTTACTTCCAACTTTTCCGAAGCCTTGCTGGAGTTCTACTTCCAGGATATCACTCCGCCTCATACAAACAAAGCTTAACCGTGTCTAGAAAATTACACCAAAGAGACACCGCACCTCATTCTTGCGCACACACTTTGATAATATTTTGTATGAGAACTATTTCTTACCAGGTATTACCAACACAACTATTTTCTCCCTATTTTATTAATATTAAGTATAAAAAATATTATAATGTACAGTTAAAATATAAGTAAAAGTTCATTTTACTAAAAATAAGGTACTATTGGTGGATGTTTGAAAAGTTTATGATATTACATATTTAGGAAACAACCAAGCACGTAATACATGAAGTGATTTTTCAAAGGTTTGATTCAAGAAGTGCGAATAAACCGCAAATAGTAGATGATGGCCAGCCAGTAATGCATACTGTATACACAGAAAGAATGTCCNTAGAAGTGCGAATAAACCGCAAATAGTAGATGATGGCCAGCCAGTAATGCATACTGTATACACAGAAAGAATGTCCGGTTTGTTGCGGCCCAATAGGACATGGGTGAGAGGGACTGGAGAGACAAAAGAAACTGGAGTTACTGCATAACTGGGTGCAGTTGACTCCCTTCTGACTCGTCTTGGGTGCCAGCAAATGCGTGCAGACCTCAAAGTGTTCATCAGCTTTGAGTGAAGGAATATTTAGGGCCAGCAGTTTTTCTCAAAATATTTACGTGCACTCTAGACTCAAATAGCGCACGAATATTGGCAGCAGTACAACCTCAAGGGCGCCTGCGACCACAACACCAGAAAAAACAATATTCCACGCGCTGCATGCTTTCGATTTCTTTTGGTTAGGGGCCGCAGATTGAACTTCACAGACCTCAGTATACTCGAGTCGATGTCGTTTGTTTACTGTCTTCTTGTGGCTCAGGAAGGACAAGTTTATTTTGTGGCTTGGTTGCGCCTAATTTGACCATTTTATACTTAAATTTTTTTCTTATTGGCTCAGAGGCTTAACAGGGCGTAATCAATAAACTGTGGTTCAGTGGCAGAAGCAGTACAAATATTCAAGGGTATTCTAAACCTAGCATGCCGCCCAATAATAACGTGAAATTTGCATGTCTCAAGTTACTGGCCGAATGTTATTGCGAGAATACCTTTCCTAACTGACTCGGCTAATCAGAATTAATTAGGCTACCTATTTTGGCAGTGAACGTCCGTGATTCGTGGGCAGTCCGCTGAGGGCGCGTGACAATTAAAAATATACAATCACGAGAGTGGATCTGAACTAAAGTGTTTTGATGTACACTGGCAGTAGAATGTTTAGGCGACGAACGTGTGCCGTACTCGTGTCGAGCTTGCTTCTCGCAACCAGCGAGCAATGAGTTGCGCGTTCATTTAAGTGAGCATTAACTACACACAAATGAGAGGTGCAGACACTTCAACAAATCAGATTTCTCGCAAGGAATACCCTCAAAACACTGGCCACTGATTCTTTGTTGTGTACAGTCCCAACAGTAAATATCGTTAATGTACAANGGTGTGAAAAGGGGGGGGGGGGCTGGGTGTGAATCGTAAGGACGCCAGTCAGTGCGCAAATCACACAGTTGCTGGATAACTCTGGTGACACCCGAATTTCGCGAAAATATTTCCGCCTAGATAGATTTCAATAGTTTACTGACACTGCAGCCAGTGAGAATTAACTTACTCCGTTGATGGAAACCTGTGGTTCGTGGGCAGATACCTAATTTGCGTAACAAGAAAATCATCCAATCACGAAAGTGAATCTCAGCGAAAGTGATTTGAGATACAACTAGTCGAGAAATCTTTTCGCGAGATGCGGGTGTCCCTACGGATAACATATCAAGTGTGAACTGTAGTCGTGTCGTCGAACGAGTTCGCAGGAATTTCCGGGTGCGTACTAAATGACGAGGGGCAGCGGCCGACATCGGCTGCAGCGCACGCGCGGGCACTCACGCCACGCGAACGGTCGTAAAACTCTGGGCGCGATGCTTTTAACACGAAGGCAAACAGCAGTGGCTCTCTCGTCCCTCAAGGACACGGCGAGCGACCCGCCCCTCGTCGTACGGGAAAATTGTTTGAACGAAGCGGCGAGTCGTTGACGGTTGTTGCTGCTCCTTCGCTGCCTGCTTATAGAGGTACGCGAGGCGACGCCCTTTTCGCAGTAACTCTCGACACGCAGTCGCAGAATAGCCGACGTGTACAGAGGCGCAACTGCTACGCGTATCCCGGGCTGCTGTCATAACTTAGAAATAGCTAACTTAGAAACACATAGGATATATTTTTCTAACTTCTAAGTTGTGTATTTCTACTCTACGACTGTTCTAAGTTGTGTGTTTCTACTCTACGACTGTTCTAAGTTGTGTGTTTCTACTGTACGACTGTTCTAAGTTATGATAGTTCTAAGTTGTGACATTTCTAATTTATGTGATTCTGCATTGTGTGTTTCTAAGTTACGGTAGTTCGAAGTNTAAGTTGTGTATTTCTACTCTACGACTGTTCTAAGTTGTGTGTTTCTACTGTACGACTGTTCTAAGTTATGATAGTTATAAGTTGTGACATTTCTAATTTATGTGATTCTGCATTGTGTGTTTCTAAGTTACGGTAGTTCGAAGGTGTGTTTTTATAAGTTGTGATAATTCTAAGTTATGATTTTCTAAGTTACGACGTTTCTAAATTATGTGATTCTGCNGTGTGTTTTTATAAGTTGTGATAATTCTAAGTTATGATTTTCTAAGTTACGACGTTTCTAAATTATGTGATTCTGCGTTTTGTGTTTCTAAGTTATGATATTTCTAAGTCGTTATCGTTCTAAGTTATGATTTTCTAAGTTGCGATGATTCTAAGTTATGTGGTTCTGTGTTGTGTGTTTCTAAGTTGTACGTTTCTTTTGTAAGACCGTTCTAAGTTGTGCGCTTCTAAGTTATAATTGTTTTAAATTAGAGCGTTTCTAAGTTATGTGATTCTGCGTTACATTTTTATAAGTTGTGTGTTTCTAAGTAATGATAGTTCTAAGTTGTATGTGTTATGACTTTCTAAGTTACGTGGGTATTATTGGAAAACTGTTGTTTGTGGTGTGGCGAACGTTTTGATACGGTTTCAGCACCTGACTAGCTTCTTACTTTGGGAGCTAGAAGCTCAAGTGTAGCAGTCTTGACCTAGAGCTTACTCTATAGCCATTTTTAGAAATCACATTATTCAGCTTTGTTCATTTCCCAGTAGATTACATTTTCGTTAGTGATGGGAGGAGTGACAAATTTGTACCTGCGACATGTCACGACCAGCGACACAGAAGTAACAGGGCAGGGCCGAGTCACAGCGATATAGTTCTGTAGCTTCCAATTACGTAATACGCTACTGTTTGCACGTCGCTTTACAATGACTTAACGAGCAACGACATGCCATAAATGTTAGGCCCCTATTAGCAAAATAAATTAACTGTTTCTCTACGTCCACTATTTGTTTTCATAATACACTACTNTAAATGTTAGGCCCCTATTAGCAAAATAAATTAACTGTTTCTCTACGTCCACTATTTGTTTTCATAATACACTACTCATTTAAAAATTAATTTCGTTTAAAATAATTGTTTTCCTCATTATAGGAAACAAACTTTAACACTTTCGATGGACATGTGGGTTCTAATCTCACTATTCCGTTCAAATGTTTTTATTATGACNGGAAACAAACTTTAACACTTTCGATGGACATGTGGGTTCTAATCTCACTATTCCGTTCAAATGTTTTTATTATGACAATTTTTGATGGTAACAAAATTAATTATTTTTGTTAACATTCTTACGATATGATCTGCCATTTACTCTGCACTTTTAAGTATAAAGATTGGGTTATTTCTTCCTGGAGTTCAAATTTGGAAAAACGCATAATTTTGGCGAACAGTAAAAGTTATTTATTATAAATAACATGTACTTTTAAAAATAATGGAACACTTCATTTTTAAATTTTTTGCATAGTTCTATTATTTTCTNATTATAAATAACATGTACTTTTAAAAATAATGGAACACTTCATTTTTAAATTTTTTGCATAGTTCTATTATTTTCTTATGTCCATTTCGTTTCATATAATCAGCCAGCGACACAATAAAAAAAAGCCGGTGTCTATTGCAACAGCAGGTATGGTAATTATTCCCAATATTACTTGATTCCAGTAAATTGCACTTCATTTGGTTTCGTGTTTTGGCAAGGCAAAGTGATGTGAAATATTTGTTTCGAATTCACGTCTTATTTATTCCCAACAGAGCGACTGGCACTACTCACATCGCGTGTCGCTGCGTAGTGTCACAGGCCGCACTGCCGTCGCCGTGACCTGCGGGTCACGGCGACGGCGAACGGCGACGGACTAATCTGCTCCGGTGACAGACGGTGACTCGGAGCGCTTTGAAGCGTCTGGCGTGGTCGCAGCGACACTAAAGGGTCGTAATAGTTTTTTTTTGGTTATGTTGCTCGCTGGTTGATAGGCTCTCTGCGAGCTCCGGGGGCGGCTAGCGAGAGCGCAGGGTCCGTGACATTTTTATTATGTTAATTATAGTGTCGCACCCGAGAATTATGCCAGATAGGTTGTGTTTCCCCGCAAAGAAGCGGGCTAAATCGCTCGTCTTCAGGACATTGATAAAGGTGACAAACAAGAGCGAACCGACTCACGGCTTTGGGCATCCATAAGGAAGAAAAAAAAAGTGTGTTTAATTCCTAACTTTACCTCATAAAGAAACAGTAAATTTCTAATTAATCACAGACGAGGTGGTAGTGTAGATGTGCAAGTCTCACTAGAAACTAGAACCTACTGAGGTTAAGGAAAGCGAACATCACATTATTATATTCATATTTGCGACGTCTGCACATCTCCGGAAATACAGCGGAGCGCCAAGAATTTTCTGCCCGA
Organism: Clitarchus hookeri; assembly: GCA_002778355.1. Classification (NCBI taxonomy): domain Eukaryota; kingdom Metazoa; phylum Arthropoda; class Insecta; order Phasmatodea; family Phasmatidae; genus Clitarchus; species Clitarchus hookeri. The sequence goes on along the minus strand of NQII01000321.1, from coordinate 727,168 downwards.
AAGTAGTTTTACAAGTAAGTGATGTTGCCCCACAAAGTCCAAACCCAGCTGTTGTTTTTTATAAACACGCGAAATTATATGTGCTTTTTCTCGCCTTCTTTCGTGACATAGAAAATGCGAACATCATGTGCCTAACTTTGGTGGGAACATAATAATTTTTTTTAAGCTGAGGTGTGGGATATTTTAGTCAGTTTGCAAACGAGTATTTTATTGGAGAAAATTCAATAACTCTGAGATGTTAATTCATTATCTAATTTGATGTTTCCTTGCTTTGCAAACATGCAGGTAGCTGACTAACCGGTTACCAGTTAGTCCATACGACCCCGAAAAACGACCTTTCACACTCCCCTTGTAACAAACGTAAGTTGTAGAAGTAAATTGATATATGTCAGTCGGTTAATAGTACGTGTTGGCACTCACATTTAATGTTAAATAATATGACTCTCAATGGAAATTACTGTTATTTATATTCTTAATTCATATTGTTTTAAAGGTATGTTTTATTTCGGTAATTATGATATAGTTATAAAAGCTATGGGCGTGGGCGTGATGCACGAGTGCTAGCGATATTAGTTGGAGTCTCGGTCGGGCTTTGAATTTTTTTATAATTACCGAAACTGTTTAATGGACGTAGAGCCAAACATATGTTTAGTTGCACGAAACGAAATCTTAGAGTTTAGGGCAACCAGATAATAACAACAAAATATCTCATTGCTACTATAGAGACAGTCAATTTGGTTGCGCCAAACAAACTTTGTTTTATTCAACAAAACATATTTGTCGGTGTCTGTGACGGCTCAGACCCCAGTGATGCTGCCATTGACTTCCCGGCGTGAAACAGGCAAGCACGTAGACTTCATTAAGCTACGCGTAGAGCCAGTGATATTTCGTGAGAGAAAGTGTCGACATACAGCACACTTGTGTGACGTTCACAAACGCCAGCAGTTTACTCTGTGTTCGAATAACTGAACTGTGAGTGCTTCACTCCTGTCAGAAAATTGTTTTTTCCGCGTAACGTGCAGCAAATAGCAAGATGAAAGTGGTCGTTGCACCCAACAACATGTGCTTAATATTTTCTGTGAAGTATCGTCCCTAATCCTAAGGTACACATGGCAGAAATGATGAATAATAGGCTATAAGGAGGGTGTGCACTGTAAAACAAATTGTATTAAACTTTTTACATTGTAATTGAAGTTTTAACCCACACGCAGTAGGGAAAATATACAACATATCAGTCTGCAAATATATAACTGCTACTATAAAATGTTGGGAACTGTGCTACTAATTTCACTCTTCCCTTAACAAATGTAGGAAAACTAGCATGTATGTATGGGAAATTTTTTTTGTACCTTTTGTACTTTTTCAATGCGCTTTTACATAAGAATGTTGATCAGCGAACTTCTATTTAGTGCGTGACAGTGCTTTTAGTAATGTCAAATGAGTCTTTAAAAAACTGTACCTATTCGGATCACTGTATTTAATAAGCAAATTCAATTAGTAGAAATCACCATTTAATCAGGGAGTTCATTCAGTTTCAGATTTGTGAACTGGAACCATCCCATGTGTTCTCAGTCTGATGACTGAGAATTGGAGCATTAGATTGGTGAACTTTAAAAAAATAAGTTATTACACTGGTTCTCAAGTCTGGTGATAATCATTGTTTGCAGTTTTCAATGTTTCAGTTTTACCGCAAAAGTTGTATATCATTTCATCAATAACTAAAGGTTATAGCCCATTTACGGTTATTTCCAACTTTACTGAAGCTGTGCTAAAGTTATATTTTCACGTTATTCCTCCACCTCTTGTAAACAAAGCTTAACTAAGTCTAGACAAATACACCAGAGTTACAACGGACTGCATTTGTGCGCAAACAATTCAGTAATATCTTGCATGAGATTGCATATTTTGCTTGGAGATGAAATATGGATTTATAGGAAACTAATTGGTACAACTGGAAATTTTGTATGTTTTTGGTCATGTAGAGTTTGTGTATAATGCATAAATGACAATAAGGCTAGTTTGACTGAAATCGGTTCAGTGGTTCTCATTTTGCAGTAACATAAACTCAACACCACGTAACGCACACTAGTTCTACTGTGCGGTGCCGCGATTAGCCATTAGAAGAGATAACAGCTGCGCAATTTTTCTAAGTCCATGATCTTGAGATAACGTGCAAGAGTGGTGTAACACCCCTATTTTATCTATGTTTTTAATCGTATAAATTATAAATAAAATAAAATAATTTATAGCTAAAATGCAAGTGAAATTTCAGTTTAACCAAAAATAAGATACTTTTATGTTAACAGAAGATAAAGCGCTTGTGATTTAAGAAACAACCAAATACGTCATACATGGGGTGATTTTCAAAGGTTTGATTGAATAAGTGTGAAGATACTGCGAATACTCTATAGTATGTTTTAGTGAGAACAGCTTTATCGACTCTTTTGGACACCTGAAGAGCGTTCCCAATTGCTAAAGTATATATGCGGCTTCTTCACACTTTTTTAATCAAACCTTTGAAAAATTACACTATGTCTGACGTGTGTGGTTGTTTCCTAAAAACGCCACGTATCACAAGCATTTTATACTTGTGTTATTATAAAAGTGACTTTCTTTTTTGGTTAAATTGAACTATAAATTATATTTTATCAAGTAATTATAATATTTCACTTACAATTAATACAAAAAAAAACAGATGTATTGGCAATGCCTAGTAAGAAATAGTTCTTATTGAAAACAATATTACACTGAATGCGCACTAATTCGGTGCGGTTTCCCTTTGGTGTAATTTTCTATGCTTAGTTAAGCTTCGTTTGAATGAGGCGGAGGAATATCCTGGAAGTAGAACTTTAGCAGGGCTTCAGAATGGTCTGAAGTAACCGTGAACAACCTACATTCCCCGCGCCAGCGGCAATCGGCGTTACTCTTCGCGCACACCTTTCCGCCTTCAGTATAAGCCCATCCTCAACGCGGATTAGAAGACAAGCAGGTGGGACTATATCTCACGTTCCTTACGACTGCGGCGTAGAAATTCCTGGCCAGTCCACTCGGAGAGATGCCTAGCGGTCGCCTTTGATCGCTTCGGCGACGGGAACTATTAAAAAGGCAACGATACAGCTCGCCCCTGGGCCGCTGACTCCGTCGAGCGGCGGGGCGATCGCGCGACAGAATGATCTTCCAAGCATTCTGCCCTCGGTTTCAAATTGAAATGTTTCCATCCGTGTCTCTGGACCGTTGACGACCCACGTAAACTACCGTCACCCGAAATCCCAGGACATCTTAACAACTTTACTGCTTCCCGCGTAATTTCGGCTCATTTTTTTTTCCACGCCGGTCTTAATTATTTGTCTATACGTAACCACAACTCTTCCCCTTCTCTTCCTCCACCCGTTCTATTTTTATTAGACTCTGAAGAGCTGAGGTACAAGTTAAATACTAGTTTTACCACGCCAGCTGTGGTATGTTTCGAAACACGTGTCTTGTTGAAGTGCGACGAATTAATTGTTTTCCTCATTTTTTAAAATATTTGTTTCACATAATGACAAGAAGCAATTGTTCCTTGCAAAAATGTTTTCTGAGGTTTTTTTTTAAACGTAATTAAACCGCTGTGCAGCTTTACGACCGGAAAGTGCGTTTTCAATACAGCTTAGTTGTTGGTAGGCGCGTCACGGATTGGCAGTACCAGAGTAGCCAAAACGTTACTGGACGGAGCTAGCTACTCGCCTTGGATAGTATCCATTAGCCACAGACGATTGGTGGAACTGTAAATGGTACCCTGGAGTTTAAGAAAAAAATAACAGCGTTCTATTTGAGACGAGATGCTCTGATTTCTCACGATTTTATCTAGTGTTTGAGAGTGTAGTGGAGAGATCTGGGCGGCTCTTAATATCGGAGTCTTGAGAGCCGATAAGTAGGGACACCCGATTTTCGCGAAAATATTTTACGTACCAGTTGTATTTCATAACACTTTACTTAGGATTCACTTTGGTGATTGGACGGTTTCCGTGTTACACGTCTGACGTGTCTTTCGCGCGAATCACAGACGTACAACATACTTCGATTGGTCAGTCAGGTCTGAAAATGTCTTCTCACGTCGCCAATAAGCGAAATAAAACTGCTGGTACGCCCACGCGTCATTGAAATACAGCAGGTGCGGAAATCTTTTCGCGAAATTCGGGTGTCTCTACCGATAAGGTATGAAGTGAGATGAGTACGGAGCAGCGCCGGAATGCAAGGGCCGGGGGAAACGGGAGATCCCCGAGAAATTCCGGCGACCAGCGGCATCTTCCGGCACGATTCCCACGTGCGAAGATCCTGGAGTGACCTCGCCGGGAATCGAACACGGTCCACCTTGGTGGGAGGCAAGCACTCTATCCGTTGAGCAACCATGACCCTTCTCATGTTATGGCGTACAAATTTAAAAGTGTTTATACATTCCCGTTGCTTTTATAATTGAACCAACGCTTCTTTATCCCGTTCCCCATTGTAAGACTATGGTCCAGTTATAAATACCTAGCAAAGCCAAAAAAAAAGGGGTTGGGGGGGGGGTGATTTTTCTAATCCACAAAGTATAAAAAATAGCTGACGATAGCGGCAGCATTTATAGACTTTTGGGTTAATGAATGAACTCGCGAAATTTCTGTCTCTCTAAGAACGACGCTCTTTTGTTTTCAAAATGTGAAACGAATTTAATTCTAGAGTCGTATATAAATTTTCCCGTCATGCAAAGCGTTCTAATAAACAAAAAAAATTTTAAGCTGTGCTTATCTTTCAAGTTAAAGAAAGTTATTCATCTTGGTTTTGGTACATTTGCGAACATATCCTAACTTATATCTAGAAGCAATTATTAGTTGTTTGGATAATGATCTAGTGACTATGTTAACTTTAAAAAAAAAATTGTGCTGGCATATTTTTACATTCCGATTACCACTATTTATTTGCGAAATGCTAGTTTTTATCATCTTTTCAAATCGCGTATTTAAATTACGTACAGTAAAACTCTGTTATGACATTTCTGAAGAGACTGGAAAAATTCATGCTTATTAACCAGGAAAATTTATCAAAAGCATTGAATTACACATGTGTATATAGACAAGGTGTAAAATTAATGAACGTATTAAGCAAGAATCTACTTGAAAAGGAAACTTCTTAAGAGGGTTTTTTTTTATTGTTGTACGGGTCTTAAATGTCTGCCTACGAGTCACAGACGTTCACTACCGGAGTAAACCTAGCTCTGATTGGCCAAGTTGACTGGCTTCTCTCATATATACGAGGCCAACAACCAAAGGAAACTGCAGATGTTCAAGTAGGATGTAGAAATGCAGCGTGCGCAAATATTGAGTGCCCCTGCTTATCACGGATGTATCTGTTAGCGACTTGGTGATAATGAACTGGTATGAGTGTTAATTTTCATTCAGTTACTGGAAAGGGAAAAACAGTCATTTCAATCTACATCTTCCCTACGGATCGGTTTAGGGGACTAGCAGATGTTCAGCTTCATTAACATGCTAATTTATTAAGTGACAAGGTGAAACTGCAATCTTCATTCTCCCAGTCAGTAAGCGAATACTTGGTACACAACTATGCTGAAAAAGGATTTGGGGGGGGGGGACAAGAATCACGTATAGCTGGTTCACCGCTAATTGAAAACATCTCAAATAAACCTATGAAATAAAACCTTCTCTGCTTTTTATTGCAATAATTTTAACGCAAACAGCGACAAGAGTTTCTGCAGTACTATTGGCAGCGAGTTAGGTATAATAGTCCCGTATCTCAACGTCTTATTAAAGCGGGGAAATTTAAATTAATGGCCACTGAAAAACAACTTTTCTTTTTTTTCGTGTCCAATCGTATAGCCAGTGATTTGTTTTTTGCGAAATAATCTGAGCGCAGGATCGTTTCCAAGTCGCTACACAGACACTTACACTTTTTTTTTTCTTGGCGTTGACTGCAGTGGCCATGGATTAACCACTTCTTGCCTGTGTAGTCGATCTATTCACGACTCATTTACTTCAGGGAAGAATCTCCGCTGCTCGCATGCGCACAAATGCTACGTTCGAGGAAGAAAGTTGACCTTACGTAAATTCTCTAACTTGGTTTCGTGATTACAACAACCAAACCACTGTACCAGCAACATAATTTTCTGTTAGTTTACTACGGTTCTGTTTGTTGCAGTAAAAAAATCCAAACAACGCGTAAGTTAATCTGTTGAAGGGTATATCGGTTCCATAGGAGGAACAAAACGCTATGCTGTAGGAACTATATTCGTAGTTGCAGATACAGTCGCATGCAAAACCACTCCATACAGTGCAGTTGCAATTACTATCTACGTCAACGATTACCTATATGGTACCATAAACAACCAATCTGATAGTTTTCCCTGTATTATTAAGTTGGGTTTTCGAGTACAGAAATTTAATCCCTACAACCCTGTTTTTTTTTACAGTGGGGATGTCAAAAACTTATACGTGACTTGGAGATCTGAAAATTTGATTGTGTATTGCATGTCGCCATGTCTTTTGTTCACTTATCAGCACATAGACCGTTAGATTTACCGATGAATACTTGTAAATGGCCTGCTACCTTCAATCGTATGGCCATCTTCACATCCAGCTATAACAACAGGGAGCCGAGAAAAAATCATTTTTCATCAGTTTATCAAGGACATTCACTTATTTTGTGATCGAGGGGTGTTTTTCTGCTATACGATATTTTTGAGGGACATATTTTTCATCTTACGTCCCTTGCGTACCAGGTTATATAATTACTATTTATAAAATTTTAACATCAGGGAATTAAAAAAAAAAATGCCCGTGTGGTATAAGGGCACCATGTTAAATGAGTTGACGAAATTTAATAGAGTTATAAGTACATCAAGTCGTCAAATATTTTTACCAAACATCTTTAGTGCTGCAATAGGGGAAAATTTGAGTTAGCGGGAAGGTTTCGGGACAAACTGTTTTCATAACACTTTATGGTTGTTTATTTTTCTTTGTTTGGTTATCTTTTACCACGTGTTGACTGCCCACGCATCAGGAAAGTTCATTGCCGAAAGATGACGAACTCAGCTAATTATGAGTGGCCTGGTAAAATTCGGAAATGTCTTCACGTGCAGGAAGAAGCCAATGGCAGAATATGAAACGTGCCGACATGTGCGCATATAGTACACAATTGCACTGAATGTCTCACTTCATATTCGTATTTAAAGTACAATATTTAACTGGTCGCCACTAAAAAAATGCATTTATATTTGTTTCGCGTCATATAGGGTTAGAGTTACCATAATACAAACACATATTTTTGTTTCTATCAGTTTCGTAGCGACGCGTGAACGATATGCTGATAAACACAACTATTTATCGCCTGAAAAGTTGTCCTGCTTATTACATCGCGGTGTTCTGTGAGCATGTCTGAAATTTTGCTTATATTGCTGGTCATCGTTTGTGTGAAAGTAATTTCCCCATTAGACACGGTCTGTGAGCATTGTACTTTTCTAACAACAAACGTAAGTGAGTCGCTTGCCACGTAAAAAAAAATTACACTGCTGGACATTACGTAAAACTTTATTTAAACCATCACAAGCTGATACTTAGATTATAGTACAAATGAGTAGTCATTAATTGTTCACGCATAGAGGGTACATTGTTAAGCATCCGCAAAGTACGCTCTCAATATGGGGTAGGTCCTCCTCTCGCGATACGGGCAGCGATGCGACGAGGCATTCCATCATATAGCCGGTGGATAACGTCGTGAAGCACATACGAAGATGCTTCCTGCAACTGCACGCGTAGATCAGCCCGTATTTGGGCAGGTGGTTGACGGTGGTGCAAGCGTCGTCCCATCTCCCATACAGATTCAATATGGGACAAATTTGGAGACCCGAAGGCCAAGAATGATGTCCACATCTTTAAGAGCCCGTGGGATGATGCGGGCTACATGGGAACGAGCATTATCGCTGCATAGCAGTGTTCGGTACCCTTCGCAAGAATAACAGAAAATGGGGCCGCTGAACCTTATTGGCATGATCGCTGTGCTGTCACCGAACCTTCAACAACCACGAGACGTGACCGGGAGTCGTAACTCATGGCACCCCATACCATAAAACATGGTGTATGGGGCGTATTGCTTTCTCAATTCAGTGCAGGATTGTTGCGTTGCCCGCTGTGGCGCCAAATCCTTTGGCGACCATCGTCTGCATTAAGACTGAAGCACGACTCATCTGAGAACACAATACTTTGTCATTCTCCTGTCCAATTTCGACGTTCCTGGCACCATTGACGGCGTACTGCAAGACGCCATGGCTCTTGTTGAGACTGGCAAATGCAGTGCAGGCCTCACAGACTGTAGGATCTTTCTGGACGTAGTGGCACGTTCTGCTACTGCACGTCGGCGGATACGACGATCTTCTATATCTGTAGTGCGTCTGGCAGGACCAATACCTAGGGCCAGTGACTTTTCGCGTAAAAATCGGAGCACACAGTAGACTTCAACACACCTCAGCTGTTGTTATGCTTCCATTGGCTGCTGGTGCCATGTCCGTCTTTGACCAAGCTACTCAGGACTAAGTAACTCCGACATTGAACCTTCGTGATTAGTGCGCAAACGGTTAACACGGGTCAGAACTTTTTTAGCCAATCAAAGAAGTTGGATGACCCTACAGTGCTTTAGACTGTATCTTGTCTCGAAATATTTTCGCGAAATATCACTGCCCCTACCAATACCTACCGTGCGTGTCGTACAACCTGTAGTCCACGTCTACACACATCATGTTACAGTGGTTTCTGCATGGCCAATATGAATGGCTGTAGGATGAGCCGACCATCCGTCTTCGGGCAGTCCGACCACACGACTCCTATTCAGATGAGTCTGGACGGTGATATTCTTCGCGAGCACGACACCGTAGAATACTGATTTGCCTCGCAACACGCGTACTTCTGCCTTTCACTGCGACGTCGCGTTAACCATTTGCATTGCGCAATTGGTACTGCCCGCGGTCTTGACTTTATTTCCATGGATGAAACGTCGTGGGTGCATCTATTTCCATGTCCAGCAGTGTACATCAACCTGTCGCAGAACAGGTAAGTACACAGAAGTAAAATGGGGCGTGGCGGTTCCTAGAATGTGCGCTGATTGGCCGCGTGATGCTCCGGAAGTGAGATTTTGTCTGATTAACCTTAGAATGTTGCGAAAGATTCTCTGTTTATTGGTTTGCGTGCCATCTGGCCAGTAAACTACCAGACGCTGATTGGCGGACGGCATTGATCCATGTTGCTTACCAGTGACGTCATTTCGCTAGCGCGTGGGGCTGGAGTTCGCGGTACGAAGGTGTGTTTCACTTGCGTATTCTTCAGTATTTTTTTGTCCAGTCATAAGAGAAAAAAAAGGGGGGGAAGGTGATACGCTCGTTTGGAAAATATGCTGTCGCAAAAGATTTTTGCGACATCCCTCTGCCTATATGTATCGATACTAGTCATTACTTTGAAGGTGATGTTATTTTTATATNAGATTTTTGCGACATCCCTCTGCCTTCTGTAAGGATTCACAATTGACAGAAGTAAGAAACTAAAAAAAAAAAAAAATTACTTTACCAGTTATAGATAAAACACATTAGCGGAATATCCATGCATGTTGGTAGCAATTCGTAACTGTTATCTCAGCATGAATGCTGGAAACATGCCAATAAAGCAAAGGATGTGCAAAATGAACTTGTCTTAATGGCATCTCGCAAAACGCGAACTGCAAATATTGTCATCTCCATTTTGCTCGGTATTAAAATACGCACATCGTGGTGCGGCATGGAAAGATTAAAGAACAGATTTATTGAAGGGGCAAAAAAAAAAACATGTTTGTAAATGGAGAGTAGTCTCTCACCAGTTTTGAGCCTTCTTTTTTTTTCCCCCTCCGTCATGAAAAATAATGCACTAAAGCGCTTCTGACAACAGGAAAAACTTGCCATGGGTTGGTCAGTCTTACGAAACGAAATAAAAAGTAAAATTTAAGATGTTGCCATTCTGCTAGGTTCCACCGCTTTATGTCTCAGAAAAAAAGTCACCAGTTACGTTATCTCACGCACAATATATGGAAAATAAAACTGACCTACTGCATGTACATACTACAAATCAGTTGAGAAAATTTAGTGATAGCGAGGCAGCGAGTTAGTAGGATATATTTCAAGCACTTTTATGTTCGGGTTTCAATTGAAGTTCCTTTTATTGACAGTAGTGAATGTACAATCAACAATGTAAGTAACAGGTTGAATAAATGAAGAGAGAGACAATAATGTCGTGATTCCAGCGAAAATTGTTTTTGGATAAAGCGTACGTAAAGTTGGCCCGCCTGAAAAACAAAAGAGGACAATCGGCGAAAGTAAATAATAAACGCGAGGGAAAAGAGAATGAAAGCCGTCACAGCGCAAGCGTCGTGTCCAATAATAGTTATTAGATTTGTACAAGAAAGAAAACATACTTGTATTGGTAGCATGAGAATACGGAAATTGATATGCACAAGTGCCCAATAGAGCAATCGCAGCCACAAGCATGGTGGTGCCATGCAGGTCTCACTATGTCAACCCGTTCTGTCCCTGCTTCCACGGTCGAGTACGTGTTGCACGTGAAGGATACTTATGGCCGGTAGTGCACACAGCAAGGAATCAGTGTCCAGTGTTTTGAGCGTCTGCCTTCCGAGTGATTTGCTTTGCCAACGTTTCTACACCCCTCATTTATGAATAGTTAGGGGCAGTGATATTTCGCGAAAAGATTTTGAGACAAGATACAGTGCAAAGCTCTGTGGGGTCGTCCAGCTTCTATAATTGGTTAAAAAAATGTTCTGGCCCGTGTTAACCGTTTGCGCACGAATCACGAAGTTTCAGTGTCAGAGTTACTTAGTCCTGAGTGGCTTGGTCAAAGACGGACATGGCCCCAGCAGCCAATGGAGGTATAAGAACAGCTGAGGTGTGTCTGTAGTATTGGAATATACTGTGTGCTCCGATTTTTACGCGAAAAGTCGCTGGCCCTGTGAATAGTTAATGCTGATAACATAACGCACGCAGCGCGTTGTACAAATTCGCGGTTTTTCCCACACTTTTTGAATTAAACCCGTGAAAAGTCACCCCGTGTATGACGGGATTGGTTGTTTTCTAAATATGCCATGTATCACAAAACTTTTTAATCTTGCGTTTACATAGAAACATTTTTTTTTTGTTAAATATAAATTTTATTTATAATATATATTATTTTATTTATAATTAATATGAATACAAACAGAGATAAAACAAGTGTGTTGGTGATGCCTAGTAAGAAATAGTTCTGATGCTAATTATTATTACACTGAGTGCGCAGGAATGCGGTGCGCTGTCCCTTTGGTGTAATTTTTTATACTGGGTTATGCTTTGTTTGCATGAGGCGGAGGATTATCATGGAAGTAGAACTTTAGCAGGGCTTCAGAAATGTTGGAAATAACAGTGAACTGATAAAAAAATATTACGTGACTGCGACAGTTGAGCTCAAAAATTATTTCTTGATCGAAAGGGTTAATGAATATAATCAACCTGGATCTGATACTATCATGCTCAGCGCAGCAGGATAGTAAATGAATGAAACGTAGTATACGTTTATAACTTTAGTTATTGTATTAAGAGATATTTACTTAACTTCAGCTGTGCCGAAGATACTCCTTAAATGCTTCAAGTTAGCTTAACTCTTTCAACCGTACTTCCCACGGTAAGAGTTAACTTGTTACAGTGTAGTGATTTAGGATTTTAATTGTTCTGAGCAAGGAAATAGAGCCCAATAAACTCAGTTTTATTTCGTGTGAGTGAAACCATTTGCAGATCATACCTCGGGTATCATTTAGCCCGTATGTCCCTGATAGTATTTGTTTTGCACATGATGAACTATAATCCATTTACGGTTACTTCGCACTTTTCTGAAGCCCTGCCAAAGTTTTACTTCCATCATATTCCTCCGCGTCGTGCAATCTAAGCTTATTTGAGTCGATAAAATTACACCAAAGGACAACGCACCGAATTCGCGCGCACTCAGTTGTAATAATGTTTTGCATGAGAACTATTTCTCAGTAGGCGCTACCAACGCACAAGTTTTCTCACCATTTTCTTTATATTTGTTATAAATGAATTATAATTTGTAAATAAAGCACAGCAAAACTTCAATTTAACGATAAATAACATACTTTCATGTTAACAGAGGTATAAAACGCTTGTGATAGACCTGCATGGCATATTTAGGAAATAACTAAACACCTCACACTTGTGATTTTTCAAAGGTTTGATTAAAAAAGTGTGAAGAAACCGCGAATAGACTATATACATAAACTGGAAGTGATCGGTAACCAATGCAGAAGTTTTTCTCCCATGGGTTATTTGATTTGTGCAAACTACTGCGCTTCTGTTGTGTGAATATTTAGTGCAATTAACTCCGAGAACGAAGTACACCTTTAACTTAGAGGAGTTCGGCAATCAGCAGCTGTTTCACCGCTGCATTCTTAAATATAGTCTATTCGCGGTATCTTCACACTTTTTGAATCAAACCTTTGAAAAATCACCCCATGTATGATGTATCTGCTTGTTTCCTGAATATGTCACGTATCGCAAGCGTTCCATACATCTATTAATATAAAAGTATTTTATTTTTGGTTAAATTGAACTTTTACTTATATCGTGTCTACAAATAGTAATATTTCATTTATAATTAATACGAGTGAAAACAGAGAGAAAATAGGTGTGTTGGTGGCCGGCCGCCTGGGTAGGCCGCCGAACGGTGTGCAGAGCTCCAGAAGAAAACGAACGTTTTATTAAAAAAACTGCCCAACGTGTCTGAGCGAAGTCTGCTTACGCATAGCATTTAATGAACGTTACGCGTCTGTATACGTTTTTCAGTTCCACCTTTTTTTTCTCTCTCTAAAGCATATAATTCAATAGATTTTAATACATTGTTTATTGGGATTTTAAATGAATTACGGATGAAGAAATATTATTCCTACAACTGCGATTTATTTTCCGATGTAGGTAATTTCATTCCACGTCAGGTAGCTCACGTTACCTGTCCCTTATAATTAGTATTATAGGTAGATACATCTGTTTTCCGTCTTTACATGCAAACAAGAGTTCAATAATCTAGGTGCCAACTTCCAACTTTCCTTTTGTTACTAGTCGTGCCTCTTTGTGACATAATAGGTAAGTACACAGAAGTGGAATGTAGTAACGGTTCCTTTGCTATTGAGTGTATCCGTTCGTTGATTGTCTGTGAGAGGCTCTAGAGCGGGCCTTGTTTCTGATTAGCTACTGCGCGCTGCTAAGCGTTCCCTATTGGCTGCGCAGCTGGCTGGCGAGTAGGTTGCCAGGTGCTGATTGGCGAACAACTGTTCCAAACAGGTTGCTGGCGGGTGGCGCCATTTTGTTGGGATGTGCCGGTGGAGTTCACGGTATGACCTGCTTTTTCAATGCTGTATTTTTTAAGTATTTTGTGGTTTGACATCGGAACGTAGCGGGCATGTGCATTAACCCTTGGGGATTTATGCGCGAATGTAACTCAGGCCACATTTGCATGAATACGTCTATTTCCATAAAACGCCAAACTAACTAAATAAAAATCAAATTTTCGTAAGATTTCTGAAAATAACGCCTTGTACTCTGCATCCTGTTACATACGAAAGAACATTTTTGTTTCAAACACTGTCAACTCGAGTATCCATTCACGGACATCCGGTCAGTAATGAAAGATTGGTGTGTTGGTTAAAAACAGAACAGCAGTAAGTGAGAATATAAACCAATATAACAGGGTGTCCCTCATGGGTTGATATAATCTACTTTCTTATAGCTCGTATTTAATGCTTGTAAAAATGTGCCGACTTTAAAGTTTTAATGAAACGCCGTGCAAACATCGGCGGTCGTCCACATCGCTGGAGACTTTTCGTGGCAACGTGACAGATGCGTGTGCCGGCCTCTTTCGCGTTAATACCAAGCAAGGAACCTTATCGCCGTCATCCTTCAGAGCTTCCAAGCGAACGACTGGGATCTTCGCAGGAACTGAAGTCAATCGATCGAAGCCTCTCCAACCTTCGCCCGTATTCAATCACTGCTGTCTCTCTCAATCGTTTCCACACGCGCTGCCGTGCCACGAGATAAACAGTTGCGTAGAGGCAAACGGTTCGGCGGTCCTTTTCATGTAAGCGTGTCAGTTTCAACACCGTGCCTCTATGACGTATGGGGAAACATTTATTTATTTACACCCTCCCCCCCCCCTTGATTTTGAAATCTTACACGCTCATATAATATATTTTATTTTCAAGACCTTTAAGAAAGGAGCGTAAGGTGAAAAATTTGTCTCTCGTAAAATAGTGATAAACACATTATTCGTTCCGCTGTGGTTATTGGTAGATATGAATATGCCTTCGCCCTTAAATATAGCGGCTCTTTACAAATAATTCGTCGGTACATCTGATGTGTTCTCTATGGACGAGTGAACAAGAGAAGAGTCAAAAGGACACGTTTGACTGCAAGGTCTTTTACTCTGCAAAGGACATTTAATTGGGGAAAAATTAACTTACATTGGCTGGCGACCAGCCAATCATGAACGTTGTAGCATACCGTAAGCGTGTCCGGCGTCACGAAAATCAGTAGGACGGCGGTGACTAGGAACGCGAAACCCAATAGAACATGTGATCCTGAAGTGATGTGCCAGCAAATATGTGCAGACTTCGAAGCATTGAACCCTCTATCAGGTAGCACGGGGGTTCGGTGCTTCTTCGTTGTAGGTGCGTTGTTGGCTCAGCAGCCTGAAGTGCGTTTCCTATAAACGTGATCCTGTAGCGGATATAACACCATTCATACCTATAGTGCACACTATTGTGCACGTAACGCACACGAGGGTGGTTTTTGGTTCGTGCTGTACATTGCGAGGCCCAGTGGCCCATGAGCGCCTCTGCGGGAAGCTGATTCGTAAATCGTGTAACTAGTCTAGTTTATGATTGGTTCATATTACTGCAGCCGGGCACAACGCCTGTATCTCATTGGCTGTGGAAACTAAACAAGTGTGGTGTCGACAAAGTACAGAGCGCATCATTAAATTTCTCGTTTACAAGTCCTGGTACTGTTAAATTGGGCTTGAGAGGGTTATATCTATACGTGTTTGAAGTCTTAACTGATCTTGAAATTTATTCGCGAAATTTTCGTCCGCTTTACATATGAAAATGAGCATTTTGCGAATTGATCTGAGGTCAAGCAAAACTTCAAAAACTCGTATTTTCGCGTTACTTTTGCGATCGACTCATAATTTATTAGACAAGCTGTAGACAACTGTGCAAACCTACATTAAAACAAGCGCAGTGTCTCGTGCTACCTTGCCAAGGATAAAGTGGCTACTAACCAATTTATGAGCATCTGAGGCTCTGGTGTACAAAGGACTACGGAGTCTACACATCGCTTAAATGTGGAAATTTTCCTATCCCTACATATGCATAAGTTAATAACAAAAATAAACTGCTGACGTGTGTAATATAGTACCGATGATCCGATAGATACCATATGATCACATCTCTTCAAGGAATTAAGACAAAGAGGCGATATTTCTAAAAGCTTCCAACTGACATTATGTTTAACGATTTATTCAAATACATAAAGGATTTTTTTTTCATTATTGAAATACTTTGATTCAAACGGGCTATATATTTAGGGTTACCAATCCAATACCAATGACGATATTTGGTTAGTTTGTTCGGATTTAGACTACGGTAAGGTGGCGACGGCTTATGTTCTGAAAGCAGATGCGCATTACAAACACACCTGTTTCCCCCCTGTTTTATTCATATCTGAAGCGGTCAAATATAACCTTCATGTCCATCATGTAAACAATTGTCCGTAGTCCATTCACGGTTACTTCCAACTTTTCCGAAGCCCTGCTGAAGTTCTACTTTCAGGCTATTCCTCCGCCTCACGTAAACAAAGCTTCACCAAGTCAAGAAAATTACACCAAAATGGGAAGTGCAGCGTATTTCTGCTCACTCTGTATAATAATATTTTATAAAAGAACTGTCTCTTACTAGCATTACAAGCACACCTGTTTTCTCCATATTATTTTTAAGTTAAATGCTGTAATTCGTATATAAAATTTAAGTAGGCAAAAGTTAAATGTATCCAAACATAAGGTACTTTTTATGTTGGCGGAAGTAAATAACGCTTGTGATACGTGGCGTATTTAGGAAAGAACAAGTCACTTCATACAAAGGTTTGATTCGAAAAGTGTGAAGAAATCGCTAGTAGACTATACACTGGGTATGGAAGGGTTAACAATCTCCGGACTCCCATCACGAACGGATACTCCAAACAGCTTGCGGCACTGCAGCAAGCACAGCCTTCCTTCATTACTTACAGTTTCCGGCGACTTAGTAGAGATGAGCGTAGTTGTGTTAGTCTTTTTGGTGATGCTCTCGCAGTCCTTTTATTTAACTGGTCACAGGGTCTTAACGACTGATGCAACACCACGGCTCTCTGGTTAGAAGAAAATAAAAGAAGTCCCTATTAACGTCCTCTGCTGAATGCCATTAAACGGAGATTAACATCCACAGTAAAATTGTAGCTTAATAGCTCAGTTTGTCCTGCCTGTAACTGCGGCCTGCAATGCCTGTAAGGCTCTGTTCAGTGGCTTGCAGTAAATCTAGGCCATTTATGTCGCGTTGTAACGCCATGAGCGTAATTACAAATAAAAGTATTTACCGGATCTTCTTTACTCTCTGGGGTAAAAAATAGCTAGCAATGAAAGTTTAATAAAACAATTTGTAATTGTTTGTCAGATACCTCACATTGGCCATTAATTGACTTTTCCTTGCACCTGCTTTAAACCTTTACGTTTAGTAAAACATGTCCTAGTATGCATATTAAGCACAAACATATGCACGTTTATTTGGCAGTTGTCTTGTTCACAAAATATAACTTAACTGTAATTCTTAGACTCGACAATTTTCGCAAAAATATTTTGCAACAAGATTCAACATTATGTTACTTTCAATATTTGAGGACAGCAAACTATCTACAACTAAAATAAAACTAATATTTTATGATATTATCTTGTTGGAGATATTTGAATTACATGCTAACAGTCTACTTCAGCGGTTTTTCTTTTTTTTATTTATTTAAAAAGTTAAAATAGTGCACAGGTCAACGAAATTAAGGATTTTTTTTTTAATGACGACCCGATACAATAATAGGCAAAGGAAATTTAGGTAGTTTCAGATAATCGCTTAAAAAAATAATGCATATTTGTAAAGAAAAAAGGATCGTTTCTGAGCAACAAAACTCGTTATAACGATTTTGTCGCCTTATAAAGTATGTATCAAATTTAACGTATCCAAATACAGTTGCATAGTTAATTATTTTATTTGCAATTGTCAGTCGCATACATGACTAGATATTTAAAACAGTTCTGCTAATTACTTGTATTTTAATTAACGTAAATATTCAGTAATAACAAAGTTGGAGTCTTGCTTACAATACAAAATGATACATTCATCACAAGTAACGCTTACTTGACGCACCAAAACATATTGTATTCCCAGACTGGATTTTTTTAACCCATGCAGGTAGTCACGTTGCATATGAGTGATACTTATGTCCGTTTCTGTACCCAGTTTTCCTTGTGGATTATCTAACTTTTGGAAATTTTTACACCTATTTGACACGAATGGTTAATGCCAATATCATCAAGCACGAAGCTCGTTGTTCACAGGTTGTAAGACAAATGCTAAACACAAGTACAGCGCATACCAAAAAATTACTTCGATTGCAACACTTGAACGCAGAAATTAATGGGCGAAAGAACGGGTTAATAAAAAGGTAGAGGGGAATTATTCTTCCCAGATATCAAAATTAATGGAGCAGATAAAATCGGCAGAGAGAGAGAGAGTAGATCATAATAATTCGATCTCTCTTCGCTCACTGTTCTCATTCTGTATTCGCTGAAAAACTGTATTCATGTAGTGATTTTTAATCAGTATGCCCTTCAAGTTGAGCTTTTGAGAGAGAGATATGTTTGATGGTATCTGCTTCATGCACCAGAATTTTGTGGAAAGTAGGTGGCACTGGATGTAAATCTTTTAAACTCTGATGTAATTATACTGTGTCTAACGCGTATTTCTGAAACTTCAACATCTCGCCCTTGTTTTCCAGGACTTTGCAATGTCAGATTACACTTGACGTCTTCGTCGACCCAATCTTTGTGCAGGCTATATCTGTGTTCCCAACCGAGACATTTTCTTGTAACACTTGAATCAGTTTCGATCGAACTCCATAGAAAATCTGATAAAAAAATTCCTCTGTATCCCTTTCGCCTTATAAATTAAATTCGTTTCGCAAAAATTAAAATATAATTTCTGATAGATTTTTATAAAGAAGTCGAACGTTGCCATTTATTGACATAAGTTAAAAGCATATCTAATCAGTATTACTGAACTGAAAAATAAATGCACAAGAAACATTCAGTGAGTCACGAGTGATTGTAAGCTAATATTTCATAAAACTGAACAAAAAATGTATGTCCTACCCATGCAAAAGGCGAGAGTGTTATTTTTGCCCATTTTCTTGAAAAGTCGCAGCAAAATTTCGAAATACGAAAATAATAGCAATTCCGTATAGGTATACTGCAAGTGCAGAACAATACCATTTAACCCTAAAACACTTAACCGTGAGTATACCTACTCGTTTATTTACGGCATGCTGCAGAATACGTCAAATCCAGAGCGCGGCTGTACGCTGTCAGAATCTAGCGCTAATACGGATGTAGATTTTCCCTGTGCAACACTATTGGCAGCATTGAAACTCGAACAAGCAGCCTTTGGATTACAGTCGTAAGTACTCACCACACAGCACTTCGTCAGCCTAAAGGTTTTTAATAAAATTCGAAGGACTTAAATAAATCACTTTTCAGTACGACATGTTAGTTACCAAGTTCCGTTTCAGCTCAAATTATCTCTCTACACGCCAGGCAATATAAGTTAAAAAGCATTCTTGAAATTAATTTCAACATTTTTCACCAACTGTATTCTGTAATAACGTTCCCCATCTACTTTGCGTTTCACACACGCTAGTCTTTGACACCGATATTAAAAAACACCAAACAACATTCACATTTAGGAAATAATTTTTACTACTGTTGAACAAGTATGGTTAATATGCAGTTAACGTAAAGTCATAAGGTATGACAACAGTGAAAAAGAGGATGGAATCCATAAAAAACAAGATCATCGCCGAGACAAGAAGAAAAGTTGCCTAGATCTCTTCTGGATTTCTAAGTTGTCCAACAGCTTTTTAGGTGTCTAGGGTAGGTCATTAATATACACTGCCGGAGGGAAAAAAAATACTTATTTTTTTTTTCCTGAGACTAAACCTGGCTCGATTTTATTTCCTAAGCATTCGAATAGTCAGTTCTTCGTGCAAGTTAACAAAACATTCACAACCGAGTAGTTTTCCTTTATACTCTCTCCTCTTTCCTTTTTCTCTTCTACTACTCTATGTGACACCGTTGTTAATGGACGTCGGCGTGCCAGTTGGTTTAAGTACCAAACAAATTGGAAAGAATGCCAGTCGTACTTGGAGCCGCAGAGGGGTGGTTGAAAGGAACATAATGATCGAAGGGTGGAGTCTGGTGCTCGTGGGAGCATCTCCCTAAAAGCCGCTCTACACGGAACACTTTAATGTAAGCTGCATTACGCGTCAAGAGACAGAAGAATCACGAAAATAAATAAAAAAATTTGCTACAACATATTGTTGATAACTTTCCAACCAATTTACTTTTTTTAACCCATTGGGTAACCAGTGTACACGATTGTGTACATAACACACGTGTAGGGAATTTTTGGTTTGCACTGTACACTGCAAAACTCAATGACCAATGCTCTTACCTGTGAGTACATGATTCGCAAACTGTCTCACTGGTATAGGTTATAATTTGTTCATATTACTGTAGCCGAACATACACCCTACAGCTCATTGGCTGTGAAAACGAAACAAGTGTGATGTCCACTTGAGCACAGCACGCATCATAAAATTGTTTGTTTGCAACATCAGAAACCGTAAATTAAAGTGGGCCTGAAGGGGCTAAGGTTGGTAGATAAAATTTTTTTTAACTCTTTAAAGTCCTTTATATACCAATAAGAAACCTTCTGCTTTAGAGTGTCAGATCCTATTCGGCCCAAGGAAATGGGGTCGCAGCTTCATTCGTGCATGGCAGCCAATAGCGAAAAAGATTAAGTTGTCGGACATGTGTACGGTACGTTGAATCCTAACAAATGGTAAAAGTTCCCGGGATAAAGCATTGTTTCTAATTATACGACATTCGATACCAGGTGAATTAAGCCACCCCTATAACTTCCTGAACACAGGCGACTTGAAACGGTTTAGTTTGCGTTGTACTTCTCTCTTCCTCGTTCAATAACACGTTTACGTAGTAGTACGCTGATCAAACCCTCATCGTCTTTGCACAACCGGCCAAGTCAGTTACTGTTCTCAACCGAGATACAACCGAATTACACAAACTCATATCAAGGGTTCAACTTTTTTTTAGAAAAAAAAGTTTTTCCTTAACAGATACCATGCTGCGGAGATGGCACCCTCTTTCCCTTCTTTTAGGATACTTTAATTAACGATCTACCAACCCTATGATTCTAGTGTCATAATCAAATGTTTCCAAGTCCAGTTTTAACTCGTAGGCTGCATACATGGCCTATTCGTTACCCATATAGCACAGAGACATCCAAAGAATATCTGAGGGATGTCACTCCCTGGCATTCAGGATATCCAAGGACATCCAATATGAGTAAAGTTACATTCAAAAGACTACCAAAAGATATTCAAATATCCGCGCAATATCCAAAATGTGATTTAGATATTTTGGATTTCCCATATTAATTTTTAGATGTAGCCACTTACCTACAGTAATGGTCATTGGTGGTTTTGTAATATCTAGGGGCAGTGATATTTCGCAAAAAGATTTCGAGACAAGATACAGTCCAAAGCACTGTAGGGTCGTCCAGCTTCTTTGATTGGCTAAAAAATCTTCCGGCCCATGTTAACAGTTTGCGCACGAATCACGAAGGTTCAGTGTCGGAGTTACTTAGTCCTGAGTGGCTTGGTCAAAGACGGACACGGCACCAGTAGCCAATTAACGTATAACAACAGCTGAGGTGTGTATATAGTATTGAAGTCTACTGTGTGCTCCGATTTTTACGCGAAAAGTCACTGGCCCTAGTAATATCTAATGGATATCCAGTACGTGGTACAAACTGAAATATCTACTACTGGATATCCACAGGATATACATTAGAGATTCACTGTAGGACTCGGGTGACTTTTAAATATTGCGGATATAATTAGGATATCCGGTGGATATTCTGTGCAATGTAGGCAGGTACACTGACCCGTGCCATGCGGCAGCGTCACAAAGTAAATAAGGTNTCCGGTGGATATTCTGTGCAATGTAGGCAGGTACACTGACCCGTGCCATGCGGCAGCGTCACAAAGTAAATAAGGTACACAGAGACAAAATGGTACGGCGGTTCCTTTGCTGTAAGCGTACCCATTCTCTGATTGGCTGCGCGAGGCTCTGGCAATGGGTCTTGTTTCTGATTGGATGCAGCATACTGCGAAAGCTTGCCTACTGGCTGGGCTGATAACTGGTGATCAGATTACCAGGCGCTGATTCGCGAACAGCTTTCCAACATATTTCTGGTCGGTGACGCCATTTTGCTGTCGTGTGCGATTGGAGTTCGCGGCATAGACGATTATTTCCCCTCTGCATTCTTAACCCTCTGAAGAAAAGCTTGAAGTGAGCTGCCTATATTCTCCGTTAGAGCAATATCAGTTGCGCTGGTCTATGCATTTCCCATTGTCATCGTACTAATGGTCCTGGCCACACCGGGCACGCTTACCTGTACTCTCTGGCGTTATATTATTGGCTGCCCTTCGAACAATGGGGTAACGCGTTCACTTTGTGCAAATTACTGTTTCGCGACAGATGCAGCCGGTTTTACAATCCATCGCGATCATCCGAGAACTCATTAAAAATAACATTTTTATTCTTCAGAAATCAAATGTTGACTTGTTGCAATTGTTAACATGTATCCCGATTGAGTCCAGCAGAACAGCAAAACTAAAAGTGTGAGGTTAGTCTTCGAGAGCAAATAAATTTCTATATAAACACAGCCCCGAGAGGCCGCGGTGGCTGAGCGGTTAGCCTGCTCGCCTCCCACCAAGGCGAACCGGGTTCAATCCCCGGCCGGGTCACNGGCCGCGGTGGCTGAGCGGTTAGCCTGCTCGCCTCCCACCAAGGCGAACCGGGTTCAATCCCCGGCCGGGTCACTCACGCATTTTCGCATGTGGGAATCGTGCCGGACGATGCCGCTGGTCGGCGGATTTTCTCGGGTATCCCCCGTTTCCCCCGTCCTTTCATTCCGGCGCTGCTCCATACTCACCTCGATCACTCCCGTCGGCTCTCAAGACCTCGTAGTTAAGAGCCACCCACAATCTCTTCACTCACTCACGTAGCCCCGAGTATATACGTGCATACTCCTCAAAGTGTTAAGTACTCTAAGACAGAATTTTTTTTATATTTTCCTTACGCCACTAGATCGCACGCCCCGGTGACCTCCGTGTTCAAGATTGAATAGTTCATTCGCTGTGTCCACGATCCGTTACGTGATTCACGCGAAAGTCACTTTTGGCCGACGCAGTACACAGCGACGTTCCATGTGGATAACTAAGACCACCTGATTTTCCGCGAAAAGATGCACGCGAAGGCTAGACTCCAACGTCCTATGGTATACGTGATGTTTTCCTTTGGTCATCGGCCACGCGCCTTTGTCGAGAGACAGTTCCTTACCTGGCTGGGCCAATCAGAATTAGGTAACTCCGACATTTAAGTGCCCATGATTCCAGGCCAGACGTATGCGAGGCGAGACAGTTAAGATCATCCAATCACGAAAGTGAATCTGAGCTCTACTGTTTTTGGAGTACAAGTGGTCCTGAAATCTTTTCGCGAAAAACATGTGGCCCAAGGGATACCTAATCCGCAAATCGTTATACTACTCTGGATTATTAATATTACTAGCCGAACAAGAAGTCCACAGCTCGTTATTTGTCAAGCCAAACAAGCATCGTTTCAGCTTATGTACAGCATGGATCAAAATATTACTTTTGCAACACCGAAACCGTTGAATATAGTGAGTTTGAAAGCTTATAGTTTGACCTCGAATCTCCGCAGCTGTAGTCCCGAACAAGCCACGGTTGTGTTAATTTGTAAGCATCATGTAAGTAACAAGTGAACCCCTTCCGAACACGGGCCGCGGTGGTGTAGTGGTTAGAATACTCGCCTCCCACCTAGGGGGGCAGGGTTCGATTCCCGGTGGGGTCACATGTGGAAATCGTGTCGGACACATGTGGAAATCGTGTCGGACGGTGCCGCTGGTTGACTGGCCTTCTTGGAGATCTCCCGTCTCTCCCGCCATTTCATTCCAGCTATGCTCTCCTCGGCTCTCGAGACATCGCTGTTAAGAGCCGCCCAAACCTCTCTCACTCGTTCTCCTTCCGAACAGTCTACTAGCATAGGGCGGGGTTGCTAAATAAAGTCGAGTGGAGAGGTTTGGGCCGTTCGGAACAACGAGGTGTTCAGAGCCAATAAGAGTAGAACGTGGTAGAAATGGAGCAGCACTGGAATACAAGGGCAGGAAAAACGGGAGATCCCCAAAAAAATCCCGCCGACCAGCGGCATCGTCCGGCACGATTCTCACATGCGGTCCCGCCGGAAATCGAATCTGATTCGCCTCGGTGGGGTGTTAAACAAAGCAAAAAAGTCCAGTGTTATCTTTTGGGGAATATATATATATATATATATATATATATATTTCGAACTAAAAACAACGGTTATAATTTTTGGAAGCCCCATTCACAAGTATATTACGGATGGATAGAAATAGTGTTCGCTTTACTGCCTCTCTGGACTTTACTAACCGCAACTTGCTCAAGAAAAGTGATTATACGTAAATTTACACAACACAAATTTACCTGCTTCAAATGAAGTAGGTGATTAGTGCAATTGTCTGATCCACATTAAGCATGTAAATAAGCGTGAAGCAGAGAGTCGCAGATTCGCGTTTAATCAGTTTTCCGGCAGCTAATTTCGTTTTATAAAGTTCGGGGAGGAATTTGAAGTTGATAATATTTAGTACAGTCGAGTAAACACGAGCATAATCATACAAAATATCTGCAAGGAAACAAACAATGAAATACAAGAAAAGAAAATGAACGTCTCCCAGCTCAATACAACAATTATACAACGCAATCGATACATTTGTTTGTTATACCCGCCATGAACTAAACGTTGTAAAAATGGCGTCTGGCAGGTGTTTTCTGGTTCTTGCTGACGTCATTACGACGGAATAAGTAGTGCGAAAAGTAAAATAGTTTTTTAGAGTTTTCATTGCCAGAATTAATGTAGGCCTGCATAGTATTTGGATAATGTTAACATAAGAACTGACTGTCAAACGTAAATTGCCAGTATGATAATTATTTCGTTATTTTCTCGTATTGTGTGCGGCTAGTCATCCAACTGACTGGGTCGATGTTTTCAAAATGTCTGTGGTTAGTCTAAAACAGTTAGGCCGCATAATTTTATCGCAAAGTTAGGAAAAGCTACAGTATTTTTAAAACTATACAGACTGTAAATATTTTTGCTATAAACAGAGATGTTAACACCTGTAGACAAGATATACTTCAAATCTCGTATACTTGTGTTACTTTATCTGTTTGTCCACGACTAATCTGACACTCCTGAAAGACTGCGTTGGTATTAAACCATTCAGATCTAGTGTACACAACTGTACATATAACGTACAGGAAGGTTATTTCAGGCCGGTAATGTACATTGCGATGCTTATTGCCGGAATCANTGACTTACATGACAATATTTATTTAAAAATGTGGTTGAAAAAAAAAAAAAAAAAAAAAAAAAACAAGAAAATGGAATACACGTCTCCCAACTCAATACAATACAACAATTACACAACGCAATCGATAAAATTTGTTTGTTATACTCACCCACATAGGTGCGCTGTATCTTACTGACGTCATTATGACTGATTCGTAAGCCGAGTTGCTGTCTTAGGATGTTAATGGTTCTTATTTCTACAGCCGAACACAAAGCTTACAGCTCGCTGATAACGAAACAAATGTCGTGGCGGCTTAAGTACAGCACGCATCAAAACATCTCTTGTCTGCAACACCTGAAACCGTAAAGTGCGTCTGAAATGATTAAACATGCAACAAATTTCAGGTGCTATCTTGGTGTACCACCGCGACAGCTAGTAGCCAACGGGCAGTTGACACCTGCTTGCACTGTGCATTCTAGCACGTAGGTCACTGAACTCGAGAATTTTTCCGTTCCTAAGCTAGGGCAACCTGTTTTTCGCGAGGGAAAAAATATATATGCGCAAACTAGATTTTAATATCCTGCGAGCACACTTGCAGCATTAAACATTCCTTTGGCTTTTTGCCACATATCTTCGCGAGAAGAATTTTTTTTTTTACCTTCCTGGATCAGTTGAATGTTAACAAGCAAGTGTTGTAACCTTCAAGTTTATTATAAACACTACGCTACGTAAACAATTTTGTATGTTTTCTAAATATAATGTGTTGTAAATACACAGTATTTCAGCTCTCGTAGTTACAAGAACATCTTTGACAACTATTTTTCAAAGATGGTACCAGAAGACTAGTTTTCAAAGAATGGTTTGTTAACGAGTACAGTAAATTTTTACTTCGCGTGATTCGGGTGCAGGCAGCTGTTAAGTACAACTTGTGAATTTTTTCGCGAGAATCATGTACCCTAGTCACAAGCCAGTCAATCAAACAGCGAAGCGTAAAATAAACCTGTCGGACTGAGCACATAAGTTTTTTTTGTTTTAATTACGAAGGTTGTTATTATCAATATTAGTGACTTTAAAATAATATATAAAAGGTTTTAACAAATTTTGAAAAGAAAATCAAAATAAATTTTTTTTTTTAATTTATCACAGATTTCCGTTTGATTTTCTTGTACTTGCATAAACACATGTCTTGACCAATGAAACGATATCCGAGAACGTTTTTCTTTACCAAATAACTAGACACCTGAAAAATTCGCTGATTCATTTCGGGACAAGCTAGAATGCAAAACACGTGCGTTTATATAATTTCAACCATTGGTCCACACGGTGTTTGACGCCTCCTAGAGAACGCTGGCCCAATCGTTGCCTTCCACTGTCATAGCAGACAACCAATGTGCAGGTGATATTTGCATATTTGTCCATACGACTGTGCCGTCTAGCCTATAGGTCATTGAACTCGCGAATTTTTCAGGTCTCTACAAATAACACGTCAACATATTTGTTTCAATGAGTGGCAAGCATTTCGTGAAGAACGCTTGGTGGCGTGTACGGAACAAACTGGTCTCCGTGTAAAACAGCCTTTAAAGAAGCAGGCGGCGTGGCTGCAGCATGTCG
>NQII01000321.1:665753-700196 GCA_002778355.1 Clitarchus hookeri | reverse complement strand
CCAGGAAGGGGGAAAAAGGAGGGACGGGAGAAGTGATGGGAGGTATATAACTGCCGAACTTAATTAACTGGATATAAGCGAGAGAATGGGTTGGATAAGGGCGGAGGTGTAGGGGGAAGGGGGGCACAATAAAGATTGGACGGGGGGGGCATAGGCTGTCAAACCTTGGGGCTCGTAACAAATAGCGGGTTCGGGGCATCCAGGACGTCGTAACGATATTTCTTTAACGACCGACGCGCGGTCGGAAACGGCTAACGTCCTGTCGTCACGTCACTGATGGGCCTCGAGTGGGACCGGGGAGCCATCTTCCCCCCGAGACCGTCTTGGAGACCGGCGTCTTCCGCTGCGAGAGCACGGGCGTAGTCCGTTCGCGGTCTCTTCACACTTTTTGAACCGAACCTTTGAAATATCCCCCCCCCCCTATGTGTGACGTGCTTAGTTATTTCCTAAATACGTCGTTTGTCGCAAGCGTTCTGTACTTCTGTTAACATAACAATTCCATATTTTTGATTAAATGGAACTTTTACTTGTATTTCATCCATAAATTATAATATTTAATTTATAATTAATATGATTTAGGTAGTAAGAAATAGTTATTATGCAAAATATTATTACACTAAGTCCGCACAAATGCGGTGCGCTGTTGCTTTGGTGTAATTTTACATACTTAGGTGGAAGAATATCCTGGAAGTAGAACTTCAGCAGGACTTCAGGAAAGGTTGTAGTGACCGTGAATAGACTATAACCAGGGCCAGTGACTTTTCGCGTAAAAATCGGAGTACACAGTAGACTTCAATACCATATACACACCTCAGTTGTTGTTATACCTCCATTGGCTGCTGCTGCCGTGTCCGTCTTTGACCAAGCCACTCGGGACTAAGTAACTCAGACACTGTACCTTCGTGATTAGTGCGCAAACGATTAACACGAGCCAGAACTTTTTTAGCCAATCAAAGAAGTTGGATGACCCTACGGTGCTTTAGACTGTTTCTTGTCTCGAAATATTTTCGCGAAATATCACTGCCCCTAACTATAACGCTTATTCCAGCGTTTCCCAAGCTGTATTCCGCGGAACCGTTTGGTTCCATCTAAACATCATAAGGCTTCAGAAAAATCGCCCAAAAATAAATATTCGGAACAATAAAAATATACATAAATAATAATTTATTACCGTGGTAATTGTGAGCCAACTTTTCGACCTCTGTGTTATTTCTGTAACGAGGTCACTGTGTATTCGGTATGTCTTCCTCTCCGCCTCTGTGAGAAAATTCTTCACGCTTCGCGAACGATTCTACTGTTCCGGATAGGGCAAGATTTAATTGAATCCCAGCACGTTCGCATCCGCCTCAAGTTAAACTAGCAGACATCCGGACAATGTTCGCTTGACGACTATGGGCGACCATGAAAGGTGGAAGTGTGGAGGACTTGTCCTTGAAATTGTTTAAGTGTAAACGAGCCATATCTTTCCGCTTTCCAGCCCCCGTAAATAAATATTTCATTAAACTGTTTTGTTATTGTGGTTCCTACTTCTTTGAAATTTGGTAAGGGCCAGTAACTGAATACAATAACGAGTTTTTTATTCTTGCTTATTAACCCTCTATTATTGTAATTAAATCAATTGGAAACACTCATGCAACTTGGCAGTTATAGGCTATTAAACGTAAAGAAGCACTTTTTGAATATCTATTTGGTTTAATAGTCAATGAACATATTTTACTGTAGTCTTATACGTTAACTTGCGAGTCCGGTGAAATATATACACTGTGTTTATTACTCACATTCATATATATATATATTTATTTATTTAAGTGGTGGAAGGACAAAAAATGGCTGATGGGAGAAAAGTAACTAGAACCTCAAAATTGCTCACTTTACCGTGATTAGCCTATACATATAAGTACACTACACATTTACTTACACGTTGCACAGACGCCACACCACTTTGCGAGTTTGACGAATAACTGCTGGTAGGTGCGTGCCAGTCGTGGCATTTTGCGCGAAACAAACGAGTCCATTAATTTTTGTAAAATAGGTGTCTTCCGCTACTCACAGTGTGGGTGGGCGAAGGAGACAGGAAACATATTTCCTGCGTCCACGCCCCTTTCCTTTTTCAAACCAAACAACAGGGTTTTGCTAATTTTTGAGAAAGTATTAAGAATGAGTTTAAATATTGTATTTTAGTTAAATTATTATTTCAACATTTCGATCGCTGCCGACGTTATATTACGTCATCTGACTTTAACTTAGTTGTATGGAGTTTCGCCATGATATTTCAACATCCGCATTCTTTACAGACACGGGCGAGGAAATATTACTTCGCCTGCACTTTACATGAGGTTCTACGTAAAAGAGTAACACTCAAAGTATAAATTACTGAAATGAATAGGATGGATTATACATAGGGCTAGTGACTTTTCGCGTAAAAATCGGAGCACACAGTAGACTTCAATACTGTATACACACCTCAGTTGTTGTTATACCTCCATTGGCTGCTGGTGCCGTGTCCTTCTTTGACCAAGCTACTCAGGACTAAGTAACTCTGACACTGAACCTTCGTGATTCTTGCGCAAACCGTTAACACGGGCCATAACACTATTTAGCCAATCGAAGAAGCTGGACGGCCCTGCAGTGCTTTGAACCTTATCGTGTCTCGAAATCTTTTCGCGAAATATCACTGCCCCTAATTATACATTATTTGACATAGGAAAGAAGAAATGATAGGAACACTTTCAACTCGACATTATATTGGTAGAGTGCCAGCAAGCAATGAAAGTTTTTTTAGTGTATGGACCAACAGGACGGTTGTAAATGCGAATATAGAGAACAGCAGAACTGATGGTGATGCAATCGTGAATATAGAAGACTCAATCCTAGCGTGTCTCAATCGCCAGTAAATCTGTACCGCACCCAAAGTATTAAAATTTGCACTTTGTATACACTTACTGGATTTCAAGACAAGCTAGAGTTGTGTAACTTCTATCGACCATTACAGAAATTATATCCATGTTGTTCTCTGTTTTCCCTTTTATTACCTTCCTATTAGCAGGGGTTGGAAAATTTCACGAATTCGTCTTAGGAAAAGCTAGGCATAAACACACGCACTGTTCGGTATTTTTTGCAATTGGATCACCGTTTGTTAATTATAAGACATGCCCAGGTAAATTCTGAGCCAGTAACAGACCTGCATTACTGAACCACGTGCCACTTGGTCTGAGGTAAAACTGGCTATACTCTGAGACAGCAACCAATGAACAGAAAACTGAAGCTCGGGAATACAAAGCAACATCAAGTCTAGCCTACACGTCGTTCAAAACGCGAAATTTTCTTGTTCTTAACTATTGGTTAACACCGCGTTTGGCGCGCATACTCCATTGAATAAATTGTATTACTGGTCAGCTCTTAGCCAATTAAATGCCAGGTGTTTTGTCTCCCAACCAAATATCCTTTCATATATAGACTAACAGGCAATACA
Organism: Clitarchus hookeri; assembly: GCA_002778355.1. NCBI lineage: Eukaryota > Metazoa > Arthropoda > Insecta > Phasmatodea > Phasmatidae > Clitarchus > Clitarchus hookeri. The sequence goes on along the minus strand of NQII01000321.1, from coordinate 696,724 downwards.
ATCTATACTGTACATTTCTGTTATGAAAATAATTTTTTTATTGGTGGTAATTAAGTTTGGTGTGCTTTGAAGTTCTTTGAAAATCCTGAAAAGCATTATACTAAAACAATGAAACTACCTCCACGCGAATTTTTTTTCAGAGACAGTGAACATTCCCTTTTTAGTATAGCCTAGTGATGGCACGATACTGAAAAAACCCGATACCGATGAAGGTTCCGATATTTAGGATTTTACCAATCCGATACCTGTAAACCGATATTTTCATTTATCATACTGTAAGCAGACATTTGTAACTAAAGTGTTTGAGAGAAAACGGCTGCCTGGAAAAGTTTTGTTTGCAATAAGCTAAATTGACTTACTGCTAAGTGAGATTTACTTTATGCCCGGTACATCAAAGCATAAAAAAAAAAAAGTTTAACATTATACAAAATTATATCTCACTACAACATATCACAAAACTAAGTTAAAGTTGCAAAATGGTCGCTAGTCTACAAAAAATATGCAAAAGGACAGGAATGAAAACTATGCTAACAAGCCACGATCATTTTGTTTACTTTAAGAAACGTATGTCAAACATAAGACTGCTTTACCAAAAATAAAAATGTAATCCGTGAAGCGAAAAATAATTATGGGCATGCACAGTCTAATTTGTTTTTATCATAAAGAATTTTTTTTTTTAATTTTTAAATTTTTTTATTTAATTTTTTTTTTAATTATTGTATATTGATATTTCAAATTATTTTGTTCTTTTTAGTCGTATTGCTGCAGCCTGATGTTAAGAGTTGGGAAAATTAAGTGTGCAGCAGAGGAGAGAAAATACTTGAGGTTAGAATGGCCATTACCGATGTGCCGATATTTTAGTGCCGATCTCCGATAATGGTAAATGTACCGATAATACCGATATCCGATACCGTATATTGGGTATCGGGCCATCACTAGATAGCCCGAATTACAATCGGGAATAATGTGCTAAGTGTTAATTTTTTTGAGGTACACATTAATTTTTCGTTTTAGATCTTGCAAAAGGATACATTTTTGATTTGAACAGTACTTGCGGGTTTATTATAACAACCTACACTTCGGAACCTATGGAAAAGGTTTAAGTAGATCCGTGGCTCAAGAAGCAACCAACTACGTAACAGTTGGTGTCAGCGGCAACCAATAGCATTGCCCAGGGAAAGCTCATGTCTGTACTGGTGCTAACTTCCGAACTCAGTGCCGATCATTATTTCACCTTTACTGCGACATGTCAGACGTCAAAGAGTTTACTCGGGTTAAAATGTTAAGGGGTTAATATTATTTGAAATTAGGCTTTATGCATTAGAAATGTTTCATGGGCCTTCGGCACCCCAATTTGGTTTGGCACCCTACGTGGGCTCCTTAATTCACTAACAACAAGGACCGATCCTGGGAAGTCAGATGCACGAACTCATCAAAGTACACAAAGCACTAATATAACGGCTGCACCCGTTACAATTATAGTAATCACTACATGCCAGAAAGATAATGAACGCCTTAGAACTTTATCCCGAGCATGCTCGTTCATTTACGGCATGCTTCAGAATACGTCAAACCATGACTGGTGTTCGCGGTCAGAAATTAGCACCAATAAGGACACAGCTTTTCCGTAACAGCATTGGCAGCTGCTGACACATAACTGGCTGCCGCTTGTGTAATACAGCAACAGAAATTCTTCTCGTAGTTTCCGTTGTATAGGTTAATATTCGGTGTTAAAAAGTACTTTTCAGACAGAAAATTTCTTCTCTTACAACCGCAGATACTAAAAATTGATGTGAGATGTGAATGATGTAATTAAGAGAGACTGGGACTTAACAAGACTCGTATATTGTGTCTCTAAGCATGTGCGCCACTGTTCGACAAGTCGTTGCGGACACTAAGAAAAACGTCATCAAGAAGAAAATATGGTTGTAGGAGCCAAATTTCTCTACCCATAACCCATCTAGACTGTTAATAAATAGGAATAGCTATCAAGATGGCTGGGGTACAATTTAAACATTGTTGATTTAGATAGCAATTGTAGCAGAACTGTATGTTGGGGTATTGTCTGTGATTGTATCTGTAATTATGGATATAGTTCCTACAGCAGAGCATTCTGTTCCTTCTACAGAACAGGTAGTTCCTTTAACAGGACAACTTCAGCAATATTTGGATTGTCTCTGTAACTAACAGTACTGTAATTAAACTAACGGGACATAATGTTGTTGGCACAAAAGTTCGGTTGATACTATTCTAAAGCCCCGTTTGCAGAACTATTATGTCGTTCCTTCTCTGCTGATTTTTTTAGTGTATACATCAACGGTTAAAGTAGTACCGAATCTCATGTTATGTATTCGAGAGTCAAGCTGGCTTCCTTAAAGGCGCCAGACAATATAAAATGGTAGCTGTCTGATTATATATAACTAGGGGCAGTGATATTTCGCGAAAATATTTTGAAACAAGATACAGTCCAAAGCACTGTAGGGTCATCCAACTTCTTTGATTGGCTAAAAACGTTCTGGCCCGTGTTAACCGTTTGTGCACTTATCACGAAGGTTCAGTGTCGGCGTTACTTAGTCCTGAGTGGCTTGGTCAAAGACGGACACGGCACCAGCAGCCAATGGAGGGATAACAACAGCTGAGGTGTGTATATAGTATTGAAGTCTACTGTGTGCTCCGATTTTTACGCGAAAAGTCACTGGCCCTATATATAACAATGAAGTCTAGCCTACGAGCCACTGAGCTCGCGAATGTTTCTGGTTTATGTTCACTGCCAAAAAAAAAAAGTAAATAAAAGCAATCCCATTCGTATGTCGTTTTCCTGCTTCAACGTATCAAAACAGAACTCTGTTTTTCGACCACATAGTATTGCGGTTTGCAGTTAATTGAGCAGTTTTAAAATAATAATCGCTTGACGAACTGCGTATGTTTTGACTTAACTGACGGGGTAGTTACAGTTCAATTGGAGGCAAAATACAAGTTCAGTTTAACCAAAGATAAGGCACTTTTATGTTTACACAAGTATAAAACGCTTGTGATATACTACACGTTTAGTAAACAACCAGACACGTCAAACATGGGGTGATTTTTCAAAGGCTTGATTCAAAAAGTTTGAAGAAACCGCGAATAAACTATACGCACAAGCAAACAAGTTCTTATTTGCAACACCATAAATTGTTAATCAATGTGGGAATGAAACGGTTATCAGTACTTGCATCCCTACGGGATCTATGTGAGAACACAGTACCTGTAAAAGCGAAATATTTAGTGGGTAAGGTGATGGAACTATCACTCGATTTTTAAGTATTATCGCGCGACCATTTCGGAGAGTGGCATGCCATTATAAGCNCCCCCCCCAAAAAACAACATAATTTTATGTTGAAGTTGCCAGAATTCTTGAGACCATAATTGAATGAATGATTTCCAATGTATCCAAAACTACTAGCTAACAACAAAAGTACGAAGCACGCGGTTTAAGGAGGGGAGGAGAGGAGAGGTGATAAACACCAATACTTCGAAACTTTATATCAACTGTTACCTGTCCAACGAATAAAACAAGATTAAATTGTTACCCAAGGCAACGTATTTAAAAAGAAGTATAGAGTCTGCACGTATGAACTTAACGTCGAAGTTATTTACTATTCACCGGACTTTTTTCCGTCCTTAGTACCTAAATTAGCTGAGTTTTCATGTGAAGCAGTTCGTACAAATTTTCTCAAATATAATGAAATTTTTGGACTCCTTCAGTTCTTGCGCGGAATTTTGGCCTTACCAAACAAAACTACGTAAAACTTCGGGCGAACCAAAAATCTTTAACTTCTCTACAATGGCATCGGATGGTCTCCTTTACTACCCAATCAGCGCCAGTTTTATTGTCTCCTGCCATCACATTAGGGATTTTAATTTTACACCTCTCTCCTTCTACTCATTTAGCGCCGAACTCCTAGTTATCTTTATGGACCTCTAAAAGATCCATTAAATAGGCGAGCTGGCTGACTAAGGGACGACTGACGCAGACGAGATTCGCCGTCAAATGGCCCCAAAACTCTGAATACATTTGAATTGTGGTTGCGTCACTGAATATATTGCAGTCGATGCAGGCGAAACACTAGGTATTGGAGATGTCACCAAAAACATTTAAAAAAAAAAAAAAAAAAAAAAAAAAAAACTGACTCATGAAGCGAAAGACAAGCTGCTCGGCATTCTTCCAGATAAACATTGTCTGCAATTGTTCCTATAATACCTAAGGAAAGATATTTCTCGTGGAAATGTACGGTTGCCAAATACCCAAATAAACTAATAAACACTATAACTTCGTTTTCGTGTCGTAACTCGATGGATATATTTCAAACACAATGTAAAAATTGTCTAGCGTTTGAATTATAACAATATGACAATATTCACAGGCCTATTGTATAACTTTATTTCCTTTAAATATAATTAGAGACGTGAAGAATTCGCGAGTTCACTGACCTGTAGGCTAGACTCCACAGTTTTGTGTACAATCGTAAAGATATCGATTACCCATTGGTTGCTTGCTATCACAGTGGGAGGCGATGATTGGGCTTAAATTTTGTTGCGTGTTTACTATTGGCTCAGGATTCTGCATGAGGTGTCAAACAGTGCATTGACCAATTACAAAATGTAAAATGAACTTACGAGTTTTTCAATTCTAGCTTGTCCCGAAATGAATCTACAAAATTTTCAGGTCTCTACATATAATACATATCCGTGGTGCTCTACAGAAAAAAAAATGCATATAAACAACGCTGAAATGCTACGCGTATAGGAAAATACTAGGCAATGTTGGACTGGAATGGAGATGTTTGGGTGGCTCTCAACAGTGAGGTCTTGAGAACGGAGCAGCGCCAGAATGCAAGAGCGAGGAAACGGGAGATCCCCGAGAAAACCCCACTGACCAGCCTCACAATGCCCACGTGCGAAAATCCTGGTTACCCCGCCGGGAATTGAACCCTGTTTGCCTTGGTGGGAGGCGAGCGCCTAGCCGCTACATCTCTGCATCTTCACCCGGAAATGCTGTCAACTTTCTGTGTAACTTCCTTAGGGTTCACTTGACAAGAGATTCGAAATGAAACTGAATGTTTGTAGCGTTAACATTTATTTCAGTAGCCAGAAACAAAATAATGCCACGTGTCACGATATTATGGACGGTAGAAAGAAAATACTACCATTAGTTAGTTGGAAATTAATATGTAAGTAACGAAGCATAAAACAAACTGCCAATTGTTGAAAAAAAACTACACAAATTATAGTTTTTTAAAAATAAATATTAGCTCAAATGGCAAAATATTACATTGCTTACACTGGTTTTATTTGTAGCTAATATTTCTTTACTTAAAACGTTGGGAACGTTTTTGTGCTGCAAAATACCCTCACATAGTGAGGACAGATTGCGTTGTGTCTGCATTATTTAAAAAAAAAAAGTAAATGTATTCGGGTTTTCACACTGTGATCCAATGCGCAAAAATAACAATGTGGACTACTGAACCCAACAAACGTGATAGCAATCAAAGACAACGACATATATTTTAGTTTGATTAACTTAGATAGCAAAATAATTTGTCAGAATTTTATTTGTGGATTAAATGATTCGATGCTATTTTAATAAACGTCTTAACCAACAATATCGAGAAAAAACGAGGCGAAATTTTCGTTATGATTTGTCATACATCCCCTAAAGTCTATGTAAACGAATATCATAATGTGTACTCTATTCAGCTGCAACTGGCCCAATAGTGCTGATTGCCATCGTATTAATAAAATAATTAATCATGGTAAGTTTACAGAAAACTATGTACATTCACATTATTGTAACTTTTCTCCTTGAAGTGCTGTGGCTCATACACGAAAGCCTGTAAATTCAGGACGTCCTATATATACATCGCGTCCAATCTTCCGTATACCTTCGCAGAAAGGCTGGCATATTCTAATTTGTTAAGTGGGGACCTGAGTTGTATGTAGAACAATGTATGACGTTTATAATTTTCATAGCGCTTGATGTACATGGGTTGTGAATTCCATTGTTTTGAGTCATTAATTTTCCTTTGCAGTGTAGAGAATTATCTTATTTGTAGCGACGTCTTCAGTTCAGCTGGGCGGNTTTTGAGTCATTAATTTTCCTTTGCAGTGTAGAGAATTATCTTATTTGTAGCGACGTCTTCAGTTCAGCTGGGCGGTGGTGACAGAGCGGTTAGCCTGCTCGCCTCCCACCAAGGCTAAAAAGGTTAAATTCCGATTGGGTCACTCCCGGATTTTTGCATTTGGGAATCGTGCTGGACGATGCCGCTGGTCGGCGGATTCTCTCGGGGATCTCCCGTTTTCCCCGCCCCTTCATTCCGGCGCTGCTCCATACTCACCTCAATTACCTTTTATCGGCTCTCAAGACATATCTTTGCAACGTTACGAGAGCGGTGTTGGTAATACATAGACAAAAAAATATCTGTTCGGACCAGGAAACACTTTAAGTCTCGAAGTCTAAGTTACTATTGCATTATGTGTTAACCCGTTCGTTCACACATTAATTTCTAAGCTCAGGTGTTGCGATCGTGCAATGTTGTGGCATGCGCATTACTTGAGTTCAACACTTTTCTTACAACCATGTATACATCGTGCTGCGTGTTCGGTGATATTGGCATTAACCAGTCATGTCATGTGCTTGTTTTCTTACAGGTTTGCTATTGGCCCAGAGTCTTTCGCGGTGTGGCTAATAAACTATAAGCCAATCATAAGATTTACACAATTATAAGTGTGTTTGGAGTCTAGCTTGCCCTCAAATCCCTATTCGTAGGCAGTAAAAATTAGCGAGAAGATTATAGGAGAAGCCATTCGTAGGGAAATGTGATTTTCGCGATAAGAGCGTTAGACAGGCTAAAATTCAATATACTGCGTGTACACTTGGACATTTCCTTGACAGGGACAGGAAAATTCCGCTACTTGATCTGAAGGCAAGCTGGACTCCAAGCACATGTATGATTGAGTAACTTTTGCGATTCGTTCATAGTTTATAGGACACATCCAATGAATCTGAGTCAATAGCAGACATGCATGAAAACTAGCGCACCGAATCCCACGCTGCCTTGTCACGTATAAAACTAGCTACTCGCTGAGGCGGTAGCCAATGAACTAATAGGCCATTACTTTAATTTACACATAACTTCGGAGCCTGGCCTACAAATCATTCAAACAGTGAAATATTCCTGTCTCTAGTTATTGGCCTCGTGTCTTTGTGAGAGGACGCAGTATCTGCCCGAGCCGACCACGATTAGATTGCTCCAGTAGGCCTGCTGAACGCCTGTGATTCGTGGGCGGGCCCCTAAGATGTGTTGCAGTTAAAACTTCCGATTGCGAAAGAGGACACGAGCTAAATTGTTTTGAAATTTAACTATACGGGAACTACTTTCACGAAAATCGTGCGTGGCCCTACGTATACGGCTTATCTTTAGACAACATCCAATAATATATATATATATATATATGTGTGTGTGTGTGTGTGTGTGTGTGTGTGTGTTTTCGCGTGCATATAAAATTTAGATATATTTTGCACCCATCGTGCTTGGCGAAACACCATCGGCTCTATGCGTAGCGTGTATTTTTAGGCAAGCCATGTTAGGTGCTTAAGATGACGCATTTCATTTTGTTATGGGTAGGGGCAGTGATATTTCGCGAAAAGATTTCGAGACAAGATACAGTCCAAAGCACTGTAGGGTCGTCCAGCTTCTTTGATTGGCTGAAAAAATGTTCTGGCCCGTGTTAACCGTTTGCGCACGAATCACGAAGGTGCAGTGTCGGAGTTACTTAGCCCTGAGTGGCTTGGNTAGAGACCCGAGAATTTCGCGAATTCATTTGAGGAGTTTGTTAGCCATACCCAGGACGTGACTGAGCTAATAACTAACCAGTAAGAAAAGGAGAACCAAATCATGTGCTACCTGGACTGGAATAAATTTGGAGCATCAGCCAATGAACAGCTAGGTGCGGGCCGAGTACACAACGGATTGTGGAGTCTACCTTGTTGCAAAATGAATCCGCGATATTTCCGGGACTCTAGTTATGTGAAAAACGTCAAGAATGAGGCACAATGGGACATGGCAGGGACAGGACAATTTCCCGTTTTAAAAAGACCTCTAGGCTAGACTTCACGGTCCTATGTATTTTCGAGGCTCAGTTTTCTGTTCATTGCTTCTGCCTCGGTGTGCAGCAAGTTTTACCTCACAACAGGTGGCACGGCAATCGGTTCTAGTCTCCTTGCAGGTCTGTTACTGGCTCAGGAGTTCAGCTGGGCGCTATCTAATAAACTGTCAACGAATCGCAAATATAGCAGAAATGTGCATGCGTTTGAAGTCCAGCTTGTTCTACAATGAATTCACGATTTTTTCCAGTCCTTAAGTATTACTAGAGACCCCGCAGTTTCGCGAATTCATTTGAGGACAAACTTAAATCGAAACAAATGTATATTTGATTTTAGTTTCAATTGGTCTGCAGTTTGTAAGCTACGCCCTCGACGAATATGAGCCAATAACTAACGTGCAAGGAAACAAGGACCTAATCACGGTGTTTCTTGCCCTGGGTAAAACTGGAGCATCAGCCAATGAACTATTAACTGAGGCTCGAGTACACAACGGATTGTGAAATCTAACAAGTTGCCAAATTAATCCACGAAATTTCCAGGTCTCTAAACATTACTTATTGAAGTGAAATAAATGAAATTTCAAGGTGTACTTAGCCAGTGCCATAATTGAGAGAGGGTTAAGAGGGACAGTATTTTTCACGAAATATTGTCAAGTGCTTGATGAATTTCAGTACGCTAGCGTATACACGTGTAGGTTTTTTTTGTTATTGTTTGTTTTGGCAGCTGAATACTTGCGAATGCAAAAATTAAACAACCGGTTATATCGCGAACTCCAACGGCACGTGCCAGCAAAATTGCGGCACCAGCTAGCAACTTGTCTGAAGGCCATTCGCCAATCAGCACCTGGAAATTTTCTTGTCAACCGGCAACCCGGACTATATGCAAACTTCTAGTTATAATTTAGCAGCAGACTGAACTCCAAGTTACTGTGCATTCGACCGACTGCTGCCATAGGCGGGCAGTATGTCTGGCACGCCTCACGGGAATGTTGAGTCAGTAATGTAACTTCAGCGGTGGACTGGCCAATATTCTTTAACGAAGTCAAACAGGTAGGTGACTCCACTTAAAGGTTAGCGGCCAATGAAAACGCTGACTGTACTCACTCACGTACAAGGCAGCGAAGTTTATCCTCACACAGAACGATAACGTNAGTCAAACAGGTAGGTGACTCCACTTAAAGGTTAGCGGCCAATGAAAACGCTGACTGTACTCACTCACGTACAAGGCAGCGAAGTTTATCCTCACACAGAACGATAACGTGAATTTTGCATGTTTCTTACTATAGGGAATATTTCGCTGCGCGTAGTAGCCAATCAGGCATAAGACCCATTCCCAGAGCCCCGTTCAGCCAATCAGCGAATGGACACGCTCACATAAAAAGAACCGCCACGTTCTATGTACACTCTGGGGCGCGGGAACAAATCAGTCGGCCAACCGTAAATATCAAACTACTTAATAAAGAAGCAGGATAGAATAGTACACAGAAGTTAAATGGCGTCGCGGTTCCTTTCAACTGGGCTTTGCCATTCGCTGATTGGCCGCGCGAAGCACTGTGTATGGNAAGTTAAATGGCGTCGCGGTTCCTTTGAACTGGGCTTTGCCATTCGATGATTGGCCGCGCGAAGCACTGTGTATGGGCCTTGTGTCTGATTGACTAAAGCATCTGTGAAAGATTCCCTATTGTCTGGGCTGCTGGCCAGTGTCGCCATTTCGCTGGCGTGTGTGGCTGGAGTTTGCGATGCAAGTGCCTGTTCCGCCTATGTGTTTTTTAGGTTTTCTGTGATAAAATTTTGAGCTACAGCCATTCGCCAAATGTTCCACCAAAATACATTGGCTATAGTAATTTGCTTTATAATTCCTTACAATTTGCTTTTATCCGACTTTACATAAAGTGGAGAGTGGTAAGATCTGCGCGGCTATTAACATCGAGGTCTTGAGAGCCGATGAGTGTGAGTGTTGTGAGTTTGGAGCGGCGTTGGAATGCAAAGGTGGGGGAAACGGGATATCTTCGAGAAAACCCGTCAATAAACCACATCGTCCGGGGAGTGACCTCGCCGGGAACCCGGTTCACCTAGGTGGGAGGGAGTAGTCTTACCACTACACCACCGCGGCCTCCTGCCTTTACATAAAACACAGTAATTGCGCAAGGAAGATTCATAGATGGCTAAGGCCAGAATTCTGCAGCACGTAAAACAGGCCAGCACAATTTCGGTTTTTACTTTAATGGCATCACATAAAACACATCAAGGAATGATGGCCCCGTTTTATATTCGGATACCTTGTTACTCAGTTTATCACAGTCGTGAATTTGACGTGAAATAAAACCCTTCGACATAATTCATCAACTATGTAAAACATTACTGAATAGTAAAATTCGCCATTGAAGCAGTAGTAAACCTTTTTAAGGGCCGATTAAATCTTTACTGAGTAATGTATACGCTTCTCTCGATTTTCTTCGCTCGTGACGACGGTGTTGTCTTTGCCAAAAAACCGACACATGACTGCCGAGTGTTTTGAGGAGTATTTTAGACAGGCATGTGTAAATAATTTAAATTAAGAGGGTAGAGTTTAATTAAAATTATTTATTTTCCGCTTGATAATAGCACGCAGCTAACAACTACTGAACAAGATAATAATTTGCAACGGATAGCCTCCGAATCATGAGATAGGCGAATACTTCCTTCCTTCCTTTCAGTTTCTTTTTCTTCAAAATACTTAACTTTTTTAATTTTTACTTCATGCAGAGAAAAAAAACAACCGTCAGGAGGTGGTGAACAAACACTAAGTAAGCGTGTTGTATGAAGGAGAACCCCAAGAAAATTGGATTTTGAAAACTTTATGCAATTCAGTGATTCTACAAAAACTGCTATCTATAACAAACAAGGTTATCACACACAACTTTAAATTCTGAAAAAATCTTTAACATTTGTTTTAACAATTATCNTATCTATAACAAACAAGGTTATCACACACAACTTTAAATTCTGAAAAAATCTTTAACATTTGTTTTAACAATTATCTCAAACCCCCACTTAAAAAAAAACAGTTAAAACACACAAGTATAAAGGTACATATATTTTAAGTTTTTCCCTTCTTACGTCGCCCCTTCCCCATAGCTATTTCAAACGGAGGAAAAACCCCCCTAAATGTCTGTCCCCAAAGCGAGGTTCTCTCTGTCTTCCATAAGCTCCGAAAATGTATATTCATACAGAACTCCTGGATTCTAGAAGCACTTGTTCCTTCGATATCTTCTTATTGGTGGCCGAAAGTCGTCTGCTGGAGCGGTTGTAGGAGGGGAATGAGGGGGGTGGGGGCGATCGCCGCGCCGCATGCCGTCCGCTCGTATCAGTTCTGGTCCGACCCGCTCTGCAGCCAGAGGTAATTTCGGCGGTCATTCTTGATGGTTGAAACTTTGTACAGGCAAGTGTGACAACCCGTCACAAATTTCTTAGCGAAACGTTTTCTCGCACACTGGTAGTTTATGTATTCTATAACTAACCGAGCGCCAACCCACAAAAAAAAAAAAAAAAAAACAAGAAAATTGAGTCATATGCGGTTTAGGTACTCGTGATTTACACTATTTTTAATTCCTGATCATTATTTTTATTAGGTGGTTTATTCGTTTCGTGCAAGATAAACAGAATTTCCATGCCACCAAAACAGAAATAACCCTTTAAGGACGACACAAATTTACTGGCACTAAAGACAAGCTTAAAGTAAGTTGCCTATATTATCCATTATAGCAAAATCAGTTATGTTCCTCTCTTTATTTCATCTTACCATCGTCATATTGGTCCTAGCTATACGGACACGTTTACTGTACTCTGCAACGTATATTATTGGCTGGCGGGTATAGTCTATTCGCGGTTTGTCCACACTTTTTGAATTAAACCTTCGAGTGAGTGAGTGAAGAGATTTGAGTGGCTCTCAACAGCGAGGTCTTGAGAGCCAATGAGGGTGATTAAGGTGAGTATGGAGCGGCGCGGAATGAAAAGGTGGGGCAAACGGGAGATCCCCGAGAAAACGCGCCGACCAGTGATATCGTCCAGCACGATTCCACACTGTAAAAAATTCCTAGTGAACTTACTAAACTGTAATGGAAGTTTTTAACATATACATTGTGTGAAAATACTACAATATATCATGCTGCAAATGTAAGAATGTTTAGTGCTGTTACAATTCGTAATTGGTAACTTCCCTATGCATTTGGCTGTTTCTTGAGCAAATGTAGGAACGCTACCATGGATCTAGGGGAAAAAAACTTTACCGCCCGCTCTTTCTTACTATACATATACACTGGTGTTGTATATTTGCGAACAGGCTAACCGCTGGGCCACCACGGCCCCTTTAAACCTTCGAAAATTACCCTATGAGTGACGTGTTTGGTTGTCTCCTAAACATATTGTCTATCACAAGTGTTATATACTTATCTTAATATAAACATATCTTATTTTTGATTAACTCAACTTTTACTTATATTTTATCTATGAACTATAAAATTTCACTTGTAATAAATAAAAATAAAAATTGGGTGAGAATAGGTGTTTGGTAATGCCTAGTAACAAATAGTTCTCATGTAAAGTATTATCAAACCGAGTGCGAGGGAATGAAGTGCGTTGTCCCTCTGATGTAATTTTCTAGACTTAGTTAAGCTTTGTTTGTGTAAGGCGGAGGAATAGCCTGGAAGTAGAACTTTAGCAGGGCTTCAGAAAAGTTGGACGTAACCGTGAATGGACTATATCAACTAATGTATCCCGAAAAATGTAACCGTTTTTACAATACATCGTGATCATGTGATAAATTATAAAGAATAACAACTTTATTCTTAGGAACTGAAATCTTCACTAGTTGTAATTTTTATTTTATATTCCGATAAAGTCCAGCGAAATAGTAAAACTATTAAAGTGTGAGTTTTGTCTTCAAGAGCAAAGAAATTTCCATACAAACATAGCTCCGAGTATATACGTGCTAACTCATCGAAGGGTTAATTCCAAAACCTTAGTACAAAATAGAACGTAGACAATATTTAGAAAAATGTTAGTTTGTTAGCTGATCACCTTAACCTAATGTAATTTGATTTTTATATGCCGTGCCTTCACATCTATAGTTAAGAGTTTTAAAATTTAAGTTAGTATGAATTTGCACGTTAAATCTATCTATGAACTGCAATGTGAGCTAACATTTTGATTACAACGCAATTTTGTTCTCTGATTAGTATGTAATTACATTTTTTTACTGATGACAATAACTTGGCACGAAATAACACAAAAACACGACATAGCCAGGTGANTAATTTGATTTTTATATGCCGTGCCTTCACATCTATAGTTAAGAGTTTTAAAATTTAAGTTAGTATGAATTTGCACCTTAAATCTATCTATGAACTGCAATGTGAGCTAACATTTTGATTACAACGCAATTTTGTTCTCTGATTTGTATGTAATTACATTTTTTTACTGATGACAATAACTTGGCACGAAATAACACAAAAACACGACATAGCCAGGTGANTGTATGTAATTACATTTTTTTACTGATGACAATAACTTGGCACGAAATAACACAAAAACACGACATAGCCAGGTGAACCGGTTTTTCGTGGAAATATTCCACTACTAGTTTTACTCCAAAACACTTACGTCCATATCCTCTTTCATGGTTGGGTGGTTTTAGTTGTGACACATCTCAGGTGTCTGCCCGCAAATCAAGGCCGTTCAGAGTCTCAGTAACTTAATTTTGATTGGTAATAAATGTTTTCTCGCAAAGACACGCGCCCAATGCCCAAGGAAATCTTATTACCAGATACCAGTATCCCTACGGGATAGCTAAAGTGTTAATATTGACGAACTTAAAAAATAGGCTATACATTGGCGTTGCGCTTGCCTCTTGTACCACTCCAGGCCAATTATACAAACGCAACTGAAGTACCTAATTATGTTGGCTACGATACAGTTCAAAACAAGGGTGAATCTCAGCATGTAAGTTGCAAAGCACAAAGAACAGCGGATTGAACTTACAATTTTTTCAGCTCCTTATAATTCAAGTATCTAACCTCTAAAATGTAATCTTTTAAAACTGCTCCACATAGGTGAATTTGACTGCAGATATGTTGAAACTACCCCGCTGGAACAAGTAACATTCTGTTTGTCATTTTAGTTGCTGGTATTCAATTATTTAACAGTGACCTACTCATTTTTAGCGAGTTACACTAACCTGACACTAACTCCTCAGTGCGTTTCACTAATCCGCCTTTACGTAACAGTTCACCAACTGAAGTTTCCGTAAGAATAATTCAACTCATTTAAATCGCTGCTTCAGATAGTGGTTTGTACAAAATGCGCTTAAAAGCTCTGAAACATTAAAAAAANTTCAACTCATTTAAATCGCTGCTTCAGATAGTGGTTTGTACAAAATGCGCTTAAAAGCTCTGAAACATTAAAAAAAAGGTATTCCAATACCATCGAGATACATTAAAGGCCTTTTCACGTGATCAAGGCACATTTCAAATTTTCTTGAAATTTATTGTATTCAATTCCTTGAATGCTGTGTGACATCACTCGGACGTCATAATCNTTCAACTCATTTAAATCGCTGCTTCAGATAGTGGTTTGTACAAAATGCGCTTAAAAGCTCTGAAACATTAAAAAAAGGTATTCCAATACCATCGAGATACATTAAAGGCCTTTTCACGTGATCAAGGTACATTTCAAATTTTCTTGAAATTTATTGTATTCAATTCCTTGAATGCTGTGTGACATCACTCGGACGTCATAATCGCGGCCATTTTATCTGTCAAGCCATTGAATGACACAAATTTCTTCAAAGATTTTCTTTTAGAACATGTTTTGTACTTTCTTGAATCCATTGTTTCAACTAGCACTGCGACTTATTAAAACCGTATAAGTATAAAGTTCAGTGCCTTAATACAGATTTAAGGTACATAAATATTGGCGCATATTTATTTCATGCAAATTAAATATATAATCTTAGAAAAAAAAATTTGAAAAATTAATTTTGCGAAATGTATGGTACGGTACGTACAGGTTTGCAAAAAAATTGCGGAACTTTATAACAATTTTTTAAATTGAAATATTTACGAAAATATTTTTAACTGCCTGTGTAAAAAGCATTTCTAAACTACGAGTATGACGCAATAATTCAATTTATATTGAATGCAATCCATTGAAGTGCATGTAAAACACTTCCTGTATTCAGTACGTTAATTTCAATAAAATATTCAATCGTGTGAAATGACTTTTAAGACTTTGGCCTCCACTTCTTTGGAACTCCTCCTACGAATCGTTTGGAGATCATTCGCACGATTTCTATAAAAGTCCTTAAAAGTTGGCGAGTTCTTTGGTTCGCGGTGTAAAATCCGGACGCGCGTGGCGATTTTGTTGCTCCTGTGACTGCACTTACGATCATCCAACACGCCTCAGGTCCGCGAGAAAGGCAGTTAACACTCAAGGGCATTGCCACTGGAATCATCTCAAGAACCAGTCGGCGAGGAATGCGGCGTCTCGTAAACGCCAGTGATTTAACGACAGCGGAGCGAGCGTATACTGACTAGTATACTGTCGAACCTACTCCCGAATGGTACTCCTCCCACCAGCACGGTGCCAATTATGTGTATCCCCTTGCCATGTTTTTTGCAACTTTGTAAGTCATGTCTGAACGCGGACCCCATTTGTATCAACACATTCGTGTCCCGAATTCATTTACGAGCTCTCAAGTATCGCGATCGTGTGCGCTTCACTTGTATCGAGCGTTCTTCTCCCAGCCACAGAGCAACGTCCTGTGCGCTCAGTTTATCAAGGATAACCCGTTTAGTCCCCGCGTTCACGATTGCAGACATGTTGCGTACGAAGTATATTTATAGCCGGCACGATGCACAGCGTGTGCGATCTGATGTGCAAAAGTTTCTGCAGTTCTCACTCTAACATCTAAATAAATTAAACTGCTCCAAATCGACGACTTTGACGGCATACGTATCGAAACTGTTCCCGCTGGTATTGTTATTCGATGATCTGGCAGGTTTGCTGCAACGAGTAGCGTGAAGAAGGCGGAAGACAACTAGAACGCTGGTTGCATATTTCCTCATTCACGTATTATTTTTCACTGGCTCGGAATTCCTCTCAGGGTGCACCAATAAAAATAACCCGCTGCTCATTTACAAAAGTAACGACGAAGTCCCGTTTACTGATAGAGACTGTGATTCTTCCAGAAACGACCTGAGTGCACAGTAGATTTCAATACTGTATTCACTTACCAACAGGTTTCTTTTACCATTAGCTGACGTACGCGCGTTTATTGAGAACAAGCTATACTTGTGGCATTGATACGTTTTAGCTAGTTTTGCAATTGGTCCACGACTTATTGAAGAAGTCCTGGTAGAATCTCGGACAGTAATAAATATGCAAAAAAATGCAGGCCTAACAATAGCATTCTACTGTATTACAAAGCAACCAATTAGAAGCTGACTTCAGCTTGAGTATGCGAACAATACGGGACAATGAAATTCCCGAAATTTCGCTGTGCATGTATACATAAGTAGATTTTTGTGTTTGATCATACCACTCAAATTTCTTGAAGAAAACATGCCTAGAAACAGTTTTAATACACTTGCCGAATATAATTAGGTCATTCAAGAAATATAAACACATCTACGGTGTTTTTTTAAATATATATCGTCGCAAAGGCTTCCCGCGATATATCGACTCACACTCGTGGTAAACGCGGCTTTACTTCTGTCCACCCTTCCTGACATTCCGCCGCAGTGGCGTGGGGTGGAGTGTTGCAAGGTAAGCTAGTGCTTGCTCAATGCTGTACGCACTCTGCGCACGCAGCATGAACCAGCAACCAGAGTGGAGCCGCGAGAAACTGAATGTATTGCGGCCACTCACGAGAGAGCGGCGAGGCACCCAGTACACACGTGCTGCGACGTCAACTGCACTACAACGTTTAAATGGCCGATGTGCAAACCAGCCAACGATTAGGTATGGCACGGAGCAAAACACAGCTTACCTTGCAACAGCTCACCACACGCCGCTGTATCCGCCGCTACTGCTCCTTAGGGTCCCATTTCACGTCGTTCTTCAGACATGACGGGCACATACGGACTATGGCGCGCGGTGACTGCTGCATAGCACACCGACGACTGTTCACAATTGTACACTATCAGTGCACGTAGCGGGTACCATTAACCACTGCGACACTGTCGGATACTCAAACGAATTGCGACCGCTCACTAGCGAGCAGAATGCCACCCATTACAGACTTGAACGCTGAGCCGGCTGCAGCAACCACATTTCAGTGGCCGATGCTTACGGATACCTTATTTCAGCAGGTATATTTACGCACAAGCTTGATTGAAATATCTTACGTGGATGCATACCTGCAGTTTTCCTTTAGTATTTGACGACGTGTCTTTATGACGAGTAGACAGAGACGAAGCCCCTTTTTCCTTATTCTAACGTTAACAATTAATACCGAATTTATTAATAAATATTTAATTGTTATAAAAAATATGTAATTGCTGTAAACTATAGTGAATTTTATTACATTGTGGCTTATTTGTCCAATCAACACGCGCGTCATCACTATTGGTCCTGTTTGTCTTCCTCCCTCCGTTCAGTTTGTGTAACTATCCCCCTACCCCATTTTCCCCTTGAGAAATTCCTGGCTACGTCAATGTGAGTAGACACCTCATTTTCACGAAAAAAGTTCCATACAAATTACGATGCAATATCTTACACGCACACCTGGAATTTTTTTTTAGTTATAGGTCGCTTGTTTTTGCGAGAAAACTTTTTTGGTGCTTGACTGGGCAAATAATGTTTACTTTGCTCCGATAGCACTACGTGTACGGACGGAGTGCTTTAAATTGTTTGGTATGCGTAGTAAACATTTTTTGAATTACGTTTTACCAATAATTCCTAGAAAACTAGTTACCAACATTTTTTCTTGTAACATTGCAAGTGAAACACTGTAGCTTTACAACGCGCTGTTTTATGAAACTTAAAGAATGATTTAACTCCATATCTATAACACAATGAAATCTACAGTACTTGCTCGTCAAAATTCAACATGAGTGTGAATATTGTACATTATACGTAGGCGGTTCATAGTTCAATAAGCACTTTTGAAAGCCCTGCCTGTGATCTACTTTTCCACTCTTTTAGTATACTTCCACTGTATGTGAGATTTACATTGCCGTGGGGCCCTCTCTCTTAATGTATGCGTCCTCCACGTGGAAACCAACGAATATTTTAGGACGGTAAATAAGTTAATAATAGGAAAATTCGCGTAGAACGAAAACCCTAACAAAGTCAGCTGTTTGAACTATTTTTGCTAATTCGCTGCTAACTTATATGGAAGCCCGTGTGCCAGTGTGTAAAGCTTGTTCGCGGTAAAGTGAAATCAACCTTTGAAGAACATCAGTGTATGTTAACTGTATATGTATAGGGTGTTCACGGTAAAGTGAGCACTTTTAAGGCCCTAGTTACTCTTTTTCCTTCAGCCATTTTTTTTTATCCTTTAAAAACCTTTTTAAATAGGCATTGCCATGTATGTAGTAAACACAGTGTGTATACCTATTCTACCGCACTCGGAAGTTAACGTCTAAGGCTAAAATAAAATATATTATTTGTTGACCATTTTTCCAAATGAGAGGGCTTTCAAAAGTGATTACTTTACCGTGAATTACCTATACTACCGTACACATTGGCGTGCACTTTCCCTGTTAAGTTGACAGCGAATCAAGTAAAATAGTTCCAAGCCATGACGTTGTATTACGAGCGTAATATCTAGATTTATGTCAAACCGAATTGGTGTTATTTTGCTTTATACACGTTACAGTACGAATTGACATGTATTAGTTACACAATTAGGGTCATAACAATATCATGTTTTTCACCTGGCTGGCGCATTAATAAAGTGACGAGGGCAACGGCGATGTAATTTTTACATATGTTACAAGTATACAAAATGAGAAAAGTAGATACGAGGGCCGATTCAGAAGTCATGGCAACTATTGTTTATCTATCGAAAATGACCCAACATAGGAAATGTACAATGTACATGTGAAAGTGTACGACAAGTACGTTTGAAAGGGGACGCCACATGGGCTATGAATGCAGAAATGTCCGGTAAGAAACATAGACAAACTTGGCTGCTTGAAATCACTGTTTAATTGATTTATTCTCGTACATCCTCTATACACTCATTTGAACGGGTACGTATCGTACGTGTAGGAGCTGTTTAAGTGTAGTCACTTCAAAGTAGTCTCCGAGGTTGTCCACAGTTCGTTGTCAGCGATGAGGCAGACGGGAAATACCATCGGCTGCATGAGATCCGTCAATATACTTTGCCTCTCGTCGAAATGCTGTGACGATGTCTGCCTCATCGCTGGCAACGAACCATAGACAACCTCGGAGACTACTTTGAAGGATCTTAAACAGCTCGTACACGTGCGATACGTACCCTTTCAAATGAATGTGTTCAGTTTGTGCGAGAATATATCAATTAAACTGCGATTTCAAGCATCCGTGTTTATCTTTGTTCCTTGCCGGACATTCCTGCATCCATATCCCATGTGGTGTCACCTTTAAAACGTACATGTCGTACACTTTCAACTGTACATAGTATATTTCCTGTGTTGAATCATTTTCGGGAGATAAATAATAGTTTCCATGACTTCTGAATCAGTCCTCGTATTTAGAGTTCTTTTAAAAGTTGTTAATTAACCGTGAACAGCCCTTAAGGCCGGGATTACGATGACTTCACGTTTCGCGTAACACGTAACGAGCAACACGTTCACGTGTAAGTAAAACCGTGGTCTTTTTGGGTAGTGTTTGCTTCACGTAATCGAGTAACCTTGGTGTAGTGAATAAAAATGAAGGAGACAAAACTTGTTGCTTTTCAGATTAAAAACTCTCAAAATGCTTGATATACTCGTGTATTTGTATTTTTATATCGATGTGGCGTAAATAGGTTGCAAAAGTATGACGTTCGTGATTTATACAAACCTGAAAATGTTAGGAGATCGTCATAACATCTAGAACAAAATGTCTCTGGGAAATGTAATTACGTTTTTTTTGTGTACATGAGATGAATTGTATGTAGTAAACTTGGTCTGCAGTGAAAATTAAAATTTTGTTTGATGAAATAGGTTTACAATAATTTCTAACACTTCACGTGAGCACTTAACCTTTGTGCACTGAATGGAAATGTCGGGAATAAATTTGTTACTTCCCTGATTGAAAATGCTCATAATTCATGTTATACAGCGTATTTGTGTTTCAATATCGACGTGGCAACAACAGGTTGCGAACGTATGACGTTCGTGATTTATTATACAAACTTTGAAAACAACTAAGACATAAGTTTTGTATAAATTCCAAACTTAACGTTAAACAGTGTGTATTCCACGCTTACAATTTTACACCTCTGAGAAACTTAATTAATAAACTGCGGCAATATAAAGCTCCCTAAATTTTTACGAATTTAAAAATAAATAATTTTAGTCTAACTTCTATTACACATTCGTCCTCATTCCCGGGAGAAAATTATATACGCAGTACATGAATTAAAAACGTGAGCAGACGACATCTCGAAAATAATAAACAAACACATGAAAATAAAAGATAACACAACGTATTGTAATTTGCCAACGAGATAAAGTTGAAAGTCACAGTGAATGGACTATACTTGTAATGTTACGCATAAGCGTGCGCGGCATTAGGTAATAGGGGATGCAAATCGCAAAATTAAGATCTGCTTTTACGAGATTAATAATACAAAGTAAGGACATATTTAAACATGGTCATTATAAGTGGCCTATGCTACTCTAAAGCTATTTTTAATTTAGTGGTCGTTTCAGACACGCAGTCTGTCTGTTGAACATATGAAATTTGCAAGATTATTTTTTTATCTTATGACATGATGCAGTTGCGCGCGCCTATAAAATAATCTCTGTGAAGTAGTTTTCGACGAATAGTTAGTAAGAATACAGATAAGTTTTTACAGTGTGCGTGGTGGTGGGTGTGGCGACGCGCGCCGCTTCCTGCGTAGTTCATCACGCCCGGCTGTCGACACGTCGACGCACCGCCACTAGTCGGGCGTGCGTGGCGCGGCCGTAGCGCCTTGGAATTCAGCGTCCGCGCCCTCCCCCGTACGCAGGCACGCTCCGCGGGCCGTAAAACATGTTCCGGTCGCCGGCCGCTCGTCCTGCGTAAGGCCCTGTACAGGGAGAGGCGGTGGAGGAGATTACCAACTCCCCCCTCTCTTTTTCATTTTCTCTGTGTTTCTCCTCCTATCAGCGGGCCCCGGCGTTGCAGCTCAGTGATCTATGGCTGTGTTTTTCGCAGACTTGAAGCGGCGCCACTCCTGGAGCAGCGACTTGGACTTCCAGCCGCAGTCTCCGGAGAGGGTGTGGAGCGACAGCGAGCAGCCGGGAGATCAGCAAGACTTCGACCAGCACTTGGTGAGTGTCGGCTTCCACCTAGGACTTGACAGATCTCGCCTTCTTACCAGGATGTGGTGGGTGCCGACTTCGGTCAGGTCTTGGTGAGTGTCGGCTTCCACCACAGGACTTGTGTGGGTTTCGCCCTCTCCGTGGATGAGGTGAGTCTCGGCTTCCATCTAGGACTTGGCAGATCTCGCCTTCTTACCAGGATGTGGTGGGTGTCGACTTCGGTCAGGTCTTGGTGAGTGTCGGCTTCCACCACAGGACTTGTGTGGGTTTCGCCCTCTCCGTGGATGAGGTGAGTCTCGGCTTCCATCTAGGACTTGGCAGATCTCGCCTTCTTACCAGGATGTGGTGGGTGTCGACTTCGGTCAGGTCTTGGTGAGTGTCGGCTTCCACCACAGGACTTGTGTGGGTTTCGCCCTCTCCGTGGATGAGGTGAGTCTCGGCTTCCATCTAGGACTTGGCAGATCTCGCCTTCTTACCAGGATGTGGTGGGTGCCGACTTCGGTCAGGTCTTGGTGAGTGTCGGCTTCCACCACAGGACTTGTGTGGGTTTCGCCCTCTCCGTGGATGAGGTGAGTCTCGGCTTCCATCTAGGACTTGGCAGATCTCGCCTTCTTACCAGGATGTGGTGGGTGCCGACTTCGGTCAGGTCTTGGTGAGTGTCGGCTTCCACCACAGGACTTGTGTGAGTCTCGCCCTCTCCGTGGATGTGGTGAGTGTCGGCTTCCACCTAGGACTTGGCAGATCTCGTCTTCTTACCAGGATGTGGTGGGTGTCGACTTCGGTCAGGACTTTGTGAGTGTCAGCTTCCACTACGTCGCAGATGGGAACTCGTACTGGACGATGCCGCTGGTCGGTGGGTTTTCTCTGGGCTTTGAGATCCCGATGGTAAGAGTTGCCCAAAGCTCTCCACTCCGATACCACTAGGACATTTCGGGTCTTGCCTTTTACTTGGATGCGGCGAGTGTCGACTTCCGACCAGGGATTGGTGAGTGTGGGTTCCAACCACAGGACTTTTCTGGTCTCGCCTTCTACTTGGATGCGGCGAGTGTCGACTTCAAACCAGGGTTTGGTGAGTGTTGAGATCGACAAGGGCGTCGATAGAAACTCAAACAGTTATTCCCAACATAAATTTTTAACCAAGATCCGTTATACCTGTAGCAAATATGAGGCTCCATGTTTGCCATGGCAGCTGTAACGTCACTGCAATGTATTGGCACAGAATAAGCAAACATGCAGAAGTGGAATGACTTGGGGGTTCCTTTGATGTGGGCGTACCCATTCTCTGAATTGCTGGTGTGACTTGTGGGGTAGTAAGGGTGGCGACTACAATTAACGATGGTGTGCCAAGGAAATTAATGCCTACAAGTAAACGCGCGTGTTTGTTTTGCATAGAATAAAGATGAGGTAGACCGAATATTCGTCTTCTGCGCATGTACCCAACATTGACCTACCCCAAAGGAACACAACTGTCAAAGTCACATGGTCAACTATGATGAACGTATTTGTTTATATCTCGATTTTTTAAAGACAAGCACTTTTATATGAATAAAATACTTATATTAATTTGAATTTAATCAAACTGCAATATAAATCAGATAGAGGAAG
Organism: Clitarchus hookeri; assembly: GCA_002778355.1. NCBI lineage: Eukaryota > Metazoa > Arthropoda > Insecta > Phasmatodea > Phasmatidae > Clitarchus > Clitarchus hookeri. Next base: position 673,502 of record NQII01000321.1, on the reverse strand, counting down.
CATCCATGCATCTCAAATATCTTCTTTTCTAATCAGTGTTCTATCCTCAAATCCAATCCATGCTGTTTTTACTAGACGTGTTGGCAGAAAAGCAGTTCAATGTTGAGACACGGAGACTAGCTGTGCGCAGCCAGCGAGACCGATCTACTCATGTTTAGTCTATAGTTTTTTGTTTCTACATTTAATGTCTGTAATACGTAGTTTAAAACAAGTATAAAGTAATGCTTGGTCTCACTATAGACTGCCGTGGGGCCAGTATCCACACTAACCAGGACTTTGTAACTGTTAAATAGACTATAATTTCCATCTCAACTATAATTCTCGACTTCAGCATTAGGACTTAGCGATTTGTCATTTTGATCACAGTGGTGTATCTCGACTTCGACCAGGACTTGATGTGTGTCTCAATGTTGTTCGAAAACTGATGAGCCTACAGTTCGGCTAGGACTTGACTTGCACTGGAATTTGGCAAGTGTCTACTTTTATAAGGACTTCGGCGAAATCCACTTTAACTACAAGTCTCCTGACTTCGGCCCTTCTTTCTGAGTCTACTTTTCAGTAAAGTCTTGGTGAATTTCACTGTAGTCTACAGCGAGGCCTAGCATGTCTTTAGATTTGTTTTTAAATGGCGTATTACAGATGTATTAAATGTAGAAACAATATATGCGGATGCGTGCTAGTAGTTATAAAATGTAAGTTCTGTCGATACACGAAGCAGGATGTAGACGATGGGGACGTGCCGGTGGCCATATTGGATGACATCATGCCGAAACCTCCTGCTCTGTAATTTCTCGACCATGGTGGCCATTTTGGATTTCCCTTTTTCCCCTCGGAATTTCCCTTTCTCTCGCCTGCTCTACCATTCCTTCCAATCTCTTCATGTTCTTGCATACCTATTCTTTTTTCTCAGGCTCTGGCATTCCTTCCCGTATTTTTTTTATCTCCCCCACATACGTCCTTTCGTCAGTTCTTTCCCTCGGGGTTTTCTCACATTCCTTCTGGTCTCCTTCATTTCCTCTATCTTGCTTTTCATGTCCTCCATATTTAATTACCGCGGCTACCACCAGAGTGTGGGAGGTTCGACAGTTCGCAGCTAGGAGCGCTGGCATAGATGCGGCCATTTTGTGTGTGTTGGTAATCACGTCGCCTGCAGGGGCGCTAGCATTGGGGAGCGTAGTTCAATTGGTGGGCGCTAGAGCGCTGGGAATTATTTTTAGTTGGTAGTTGTTTGTGAACTCAAAAAATGCAGGAGGTGCGCGGGATCGTTCCAGCACCCTTTGAGTTCCCAATCCGACGTCCAGACCGCACGACCATCGTAGCATAAGGAGAGTTATGAGATGAAATAAGTAAATACTCGCATCGACCTAGACACACTCCAGTTAATAAACTTGTCACTGTGAAAAAAAAGAACTTGTTTAACAACTGCAGGCACTGTGCGCACACGCGCACAGTTATACATAAAAATTAAAAGCGGGGGAAAAAATGTCCCCAGTCTATCCAGTGCCCTGGCCACAGACCTACACGTCCGTATATATATATATATATATATATATATATATATATATATATATATATATATATATAAGAGCAAAATAATAACATATAAATGACAGTATTAAAAAAATTAGCGCTAAAGATGCCATCCTATGGCAAAACGGAGTATACACATGCAAGACACCATGCGTGCATGCCGGCGCGGGGGGAAACAAACACCACCGGGATTATTCGCTATGCAAATGTGTGTGCATGAATGCATAACGAAAAACCTCAGTGCTGTCGCAAGCATAGTGCACATGTGGCTTACGATTCGTCGGAAATGAAAACCTCCCACCTAAAAAAAATTCAAAGCTGACAAAGGAACGTGCAGAAAGATGACAACCACAGATGAAGAGTACTGTATAGGTAGATGAAGATAAAAAGGGGTGACAGTGCTGAAATAAATAGTAAATGCAAGTACGATTCGACCACCAGCTACTGCAGTGCTAGTGTGATACGAATACCATTTCACATTCACAAACCTCACTAGGATAAGCGTTGAGCCCCCCAGGAATTGGCTATAAACCCCAGGTCGGAGACCCAACATAGACGACAAATCCCGTGCACAAGTACGTGCATGAGTGATTGTGGGATGTGAAATAGGTACTCTCATCACGACGTATTGGCAACATGCCTGACAAGATAAGTTTACCTCTTGCATGGGCTACAGCGTGCCACCATTCAACAGCACCATCGTCCATCAACAGCAACATTCCTGGCAAGATTAACATGGCTCTTGCATGTGCTACATAATGCTGCTGAAAAAAAACGTCATTGGAACAGTGTACAAGTGCGCACGTGAGTGATTGCAGAAACAGTACACACAGTAGGGCATATCGGTAACATTCCCGACAAGAAAAGGATACCTCTTGCACGGGTTACAGATTGCCACCATCCAGCACACCTGACAAGATGAATATGGCTCTTGCATGAGCTATGGTATGGTGCTGGGAAAGCACATAAATTGAACATATCATCACACACACATCCATTCGTTGTGGTAGAGGGGAATGGAAGCCCTTCAGCTTCGACAATCCCGGAGCGAGGAACTGCCTCCGACTATGCATCCCAACCCCATTCACTCTCCCGGGGACAGAGACATATATGATGATACATGCCTGTCCCAGAGGCGCGTGTACAGAACATCATCCATGATAGCCATAAGGGACCTATGTACCCCATCATCACATATTTGTCGTTTGTCGTCCATCCACGAAACAGCCAGTTTGTTGGCACATCGTGTATGCACTTCGTGATGGTGCGACCTAATGCTGTTGACTTGTACTCTCGTTACTTGCTGGTTCAATAATATGTGTTTATAGCCGTCTAAGGTGATGGTATTTTTCACGACACACTTATGTACTCCTTTGGCACACTTCACTACCTTATCTGTGTATCTATGTCCATATAGTTTCGCCCTCAGCCCGATAAACTCCAACATATCATTACCTCCATACCCACCCTTGAATTTGACAATCACCCTTGCGTTGGCGGGCGAGTAGCAGAGATGAGTGGGAGGGTAGGCACTAGTGTCGAATTCGGCCATAAGTGCCAGGTCTGAGGCGAGGTCTCTGTAGAAGTAGGGACTGCAGATTTCCAACACAAAGGAGTCGATGTCTGTGTAGATGAGGCTCAATATACTGCCATACCATGCCTGCATGACATCGTAGAGGAAGCGATGCATGAGAGTCTTCGACAGGTCAAGTATGGTGAGGCCAGCATAGATGAGCTTATCAAATGTAATATGTTCATTATGTAATTTAACCAATGAGAGAGATTCATCATATATAGTTCTGCATTTGAAATCTGGTTTTGAAATAAGTTTCTTCGCACATAGTTCGGTGCATACAAGTTCCATGAACTGGTGTTTGCGCTTATTTTCTATGAGCTTACCGTACGCAGTATTGTTCATCAGCTTGTAAAGTCCTTCTCGAAGGCGTTCGTGGCAGCCTTGCGTTTTTCCATATTCATGTCAATATAAGGTTTCAGCCACGCTTTATGTTTGAATTGCAGTACTCGATGTATCGCCTTCAGATGTAACCCATGACTCAATGCCTGCTTCAGGTTAACATAATGAAAAATATAATTATTTTTCCCCTCAAGGTTAGTCATGAGCTTGAATGGTCGGCCAGGGGGTTGGGGGGGTCACTCGTTCACCGGCAGGAATGGAAGAATTTTATGGTCCTCGTGGAGCTCGACTGGATATTTCACATCTACCTCCAGTATGTAGCCTACATTTCCATCGTCTAGCACGGACATAACATCAATATCCGTACCGGCCTATTTGAAACTGCTGTATTTGCATCTACATAATGGAGATATTTAGACGGCCTGCTGGCATCGTACATGGCAGGTACATCCTTATTGTTTGCCATCACGTGACGCTTGGTGCATACGGCCATCCCTCCCCGGATACCAGCCTCGATAAACAGGTGAACATCGTAGTCTACAATGAGATCTATCTTCACCTGTGTCTTCCGCAACATTGCGTCGAAGGAGAATCCGGGGACACTCATGCAGCAGACAGAACCCAGTCCGTGCCTCGTCAAACATAATACCCCCCGGAAATTCTTGAAAACGTCACACAGCAGTACCACATCTTTCTTGAGGTACAGCTCTGAGTAGGCTTGCAGCATTTAGCACCCAAATGTCTCCCAGACCTTCTGCGCATGCAGGTAATCATCCGGTGTAATGTATCAGCTGAGGCGGTTGTGAAAGGCCGCCATGGGAGGCAGTTGTGGCTCGACCAGCTTCCTCCACGAGTCAACATAGTCGTAGGAGAACACTCCTTTCAGAGTTACCAGCCCGAGGTTACCGAGGTTGAAGAAGGCTGCCCAGGTCTTAAATTCGCTTGATGGCAGGTTTTGTGCAAGCGTTGCGAGGCTAGTAGACATGAATCTAAACGTGGCTATAAATTTAATTGCGAATTTGTCGCCCGGACTTTTAAGTGGCAAAAAAAAAAAAGGCACACGAGAGGTGTTAAGAGTTACGTTTTTTATACAGCCCACCCAATTTTTTTTCCAGGCAATTTTTTTTAAAACAATGTTTTGCCTTTGCTACATGGAAAAAAAAACATTATCATCTGTTTTAATTTGGTGATCTGTCCATTATGCCATTGTAGAGTCGGATATCTTTCTCGTTAGTGTTCGCCTATTTGACCAACGTAAAATAGTAGCATGACTTTTCATTTTCTAAGTGGTGTACAAGATAAAATTATAATAAAAAATGTAAAGTTTAAGTTGTTATGGCAAACGGGGACGAGTAAGGACTTGGCCAAGAAAACATCCTGGCATTCACCTGAAATGATTAAAAAAAAAAATCGGTTCAATGAGTCGAGAATTGAAGCCTGGTCCCCTTAACACATGGGTCTCCTCTGGTATTGACTTGTTTGTGCAGATATCATCAGTGTTTATTACCGTAGGAATTAAAGTTGGCTTGTCATACGCGGGTGCCTACAGAGTTCTCCGGCGGTAGTGTGCTCTGGCAAAGTCCAACTCAACACCTGATGCAGCGCGGCTGGACGTGTGCGCGAGCTCAGATTACGACTGCACGTGTCTCTCGTTTACTTCTGTGATGGGACTCATATCCCAGTTTATAAGTACACTTTTCTCGTAATAGTTTATAGTGCGTCTATCAGTCACGCCTGCAATTGGGATATTTCGGGCTCTGTATGTGTGTTGATGTTTGTGAGTGCGTGTGTGTGTTTAACGTATGAGCAAGTGGAGAATGACCTCCCTTCCCCCTTATTTTTTAGTTTCACAGAATCATACTGTATATTTGGTTTCGCCAGAATTAATAAAGAATCTCACATTTGATTTTTTTTATACTAAAAAAACGAAGGTGGAGTTCGAGCCAGAGTTTATTTAAAAAAAATTTTTTACGTACGATTCATTTTCTACATTCGAAATATTAACATAACTTTAAAATGTTATGGTCACGGCAAAATTTCATTGTGACAACTTAACATCCTGATATTTCTTTAGCTGGAGATATGTTTTTATTGGAAATATATTTTCAAGAAAGAAATATTTTGGAGAAATAATTTTCCTCACGTGATAAGAATTTACTCTGAATTTTTTACGTTCACAATTCCTGAATTTACCTCCAAAATAAATAACCATGTATCCATAGCCTTTGCATTTTATTTAAAAGTGCGTATTCACGTCAAAGGAATGTCGCCAGAAGGCGGTGGCTCATCCGTCCAGCCGTCCAAAGTTATGGTTTGGTAAATATTTGACGGATGGATGGTTAGAAAAAAAAGTGTTGCCCTGGGATTGGTTGAAGATCACGTGACCGCCGGCCAGGCGGACGCCTGACGGGTGTGACGAATTTTTGTGAGTCCACCTTTAGTTATTAAAGTAAAATATTTTTAAAAGTACCATATTTTTACACTTCGAGGAATACGCGATTGCAGCTCAGGCTGTTATAGCCGATTCATTCGCCGTGTCCGCAATAGTGGACACATTGCACGTTATTGAATTTTATGACTGATGCTGTACGCAGTAATGGATCAGTGCCTAGTCCTCCTTATGGCTAGAGACCTGCAAAATTCGTGTTATTATTTAAGTACAGACTGAACTCCAAGTTAGCGTGCGTTTGACCGACTTCAGCCATTGACCATAAATATGCCTGTAACGCATCGGAGAACTCCTAGGCCAATAGGATGATATCAGAGGTGGAGTGGCCAATCTCTTTTAAGGATTGAGATCAAGCGGGTAGGTGACGTTGATTAAAGTGCGGCGGCCAATGAAACCACGCACTATGGTCGATTGTTTATAAGGCAGGTGGAGTCTGTCCTATCCCCTGAAAGATAACGCAAATTTTGCACGTCTCTACTTATGGCTAATCTGGTTTCTAAAATTCTCGACACCTTTTTTTTTTTTTTTGACATGTATGGTTAATGGCTACATCATCGAGCACGCAGCACATTGTTCATGGATTGCAAGAAAAGTGCAGCACATGCCAAAAAAAATTACCTACGTGTTTGTAACTCTTATACGCATACATTAATGTGTGGCATAGCAGGATAGTATGTATGTATATTCGCTCTTGAAGACAAAACTCTTTCGAATACATTTTCAGTGTTTTGCTAGTAGGTATCATAGTTTTTTTAAGAACACCAGAGTCCAGTAACAAAAATTCCTTAAATTAAAGTAAATAGGATGAAAGACGGTGAGTTTTATATTCTGTTACATACATGAAGTAAATTTATTTCGTAAATTAATAATTCACTCCTTCCTGGAGACAAAAATTCAATACGAAAAGGTAAACAGTAAAGCAGAGAACGTTTCCCACTGGAATATTGGCATGCATGACAACTTGGAATTAAAGAAACTTCCAAAATAAACGCTCCTGCAGTGGTGGTTAAAAACAACTCTTGGTTTCCTGTCCTGCCATAAATTGTAGTTTTACAAATGCTAGTAACAGTACAAAGGTTTCTCTTGTCAAACTACTCATTTGTAAAACTACAAGGGCCGTGTTTGTAATAGACCTCGATAAATGTTTGTACTATACTGACCCGTGCCCACGAGCTTCAGCAACGTAAAACCGTATATAGCTGTTTACGCAAAAACTATGGTTGTAAAGTGTGGTTGCGTGCAAAGAGAAATGCATTGCAAGTTTGAATAACGTAAAACCTTTAAAACAACTGAAATAAGTATAATAAAACGACAATTTCAATTAAACGTGACCGTATTACTCATTAACTCATAATTTTTTCTAGTTACACAGAACTCTTAAAATAAAATTAATGTATTATTCTTAATCAAATAACTTCCTTAATATTTTGTAGGTACTTGCAGCTATATCTAATATAAAAATAAAAATGAAGTTCGTAAGTTAAGTTGGTCTTGTGGTTCAGGTTTGCGGGCTAATGCTACAAGGGTTGTGGGTTCTAGTACCTGTGCTAGCAAAGTGTATTTTTTTGGTAAATTATATTTTTAAGAATTTTTTTAGTTCTTCTCTGTTATTAATTCACGTTCGCCAGAAGAAAAATTAATTTTATGTACACTTCGCAATAACGTAATTTGTAATACAAGGCTATCATTTGTAATATTACTTACAAATATTTGTTGTGCAGATTATACAAGAAAACTGTTTATAGTTTTAAAAAGGATTTTATTGTCAACTGTTTTCCAAGTATTTGTCTTGTAACTGTACTTTTTTTTTTTTTTTTTTTTTTTTTTTTTTTTTTTTTTTTTTTTTTTTTTTTTT
>NQII01000321.1:652499-665745 GCA_002778355.1 Clitarchus hookeri | reverse complement strand
CAACTATCAGAGTTTCATAACTTGTTTCTTTACACCCATACTGTCGTCATGGATTTTTTTTTAAGATGTGCAACCGAGATAATACACAAAAATAACACAAACAAATATTATGTATTTCAATTAAATCTACTGTATTAATACTTCCTATTTTATTTTTTACACTTGTGAGAATAAAATACTGGAATATTCACCACATCAAGTATATTTATACTCTAGACGTTATTGTTCTTCAGTACCTAAATTGACGTCATTTGTCGTTTGCTTCCGAAAATTTATTTTCCCATTACTGTGTTTTGTATTGTTCCGTACTTCTTCAGCTATATACATAATGTTTGAGAAGTCTCCAAATAAGCTGTCCAATCTCAAGCGCAAGGAGAGTATACACAGGCTTAAAGTTTTGCCTTAGAGACCTGAAAAATTCGCGGATTCGTTTCGGGACAAGCTACAATTGAAACGACTTGAACGTTATCGTTACTTCTGCAATAGGTCCACTATCTATTTGACAACTCCTCCAGTACTGTGAGCCAATAGTAAACAGGCAACAAACTGCAATATCAATCACGACCTCTCAGTGTGAAAGCAGGCAGCCAACGAGCAGTTGATATCTCCTTGAGTGTCCAGACAAATACGGAGTCCAGCTTAAAGGTCACTGAACTCGCGAATTTTTCCTGTCTCTACGCTATTAGTGATGCGATCGCAAATTTCTACATTCTCTAGTTATAAATAACTGGTAATTCTCTTCCTAGATTTTTTTATGAAGAATCCGTAAGTACGTGCAAAAAAAATACATTTTAAGTTCGAAGTGCTTAAAAGAACTTACTAATTGTTTTTCTCCATGAGCTAATGACTCGTAGTTGAGTGAGAGTTCATAATGTTGGTGAATTATTGCTGCAATACCTATAATGTTTTGTTTGCGTGCTATGCAACGAACACTTACAATCACACGTAGCTCGGGATCGCAGAGAATGAATGATAGCGGTCAAGAAATCGCACGGTGTCATCTTCACGTTTTGCTGAGTGGTAGTTTGCTTCATAGTGTACCTTACACCAACTCATTCTTCACAAGCAGCGCTCTTTCTTAATCATTTTAACGACGTTCATAGTTAGTAGCCTCTTATTCAAATTATAGTTATGTACTTGAATGGATCGACTCTCAAGACCTCGCTGTTAAGAGCTGCCCAAATCTCTTCTCTCACTTGAATGGAAACAAATCTCTTCAATTAAACCGTAACGTGGGCAAAATAAGTCACCTTGAGCTTCTTCTCTGTAATACTTTTAGAATAATAAAAAAAAGTTTCAAAATTATTTACAAATATTGTTTTATGTGAAAATATAATTTCAGTTACCAGAAAATATTTCTAAAAATTACACTATGCTGCTAACATATTTTTAAATCAAGTTTTTTTATAGGTGTGTATCTAACATACCCAAAACTTGACGATATTAGTTTAACAGATGTAACGCAAATCGTTCTGCGAGCCGTCGGAACACTTAGCCATGTTCAAGTTTCTGCTATTGTATTACATTTTTCTGTTACATTCTAGATAAATCTCAAAAAAGACGAACAAAATAATTAATACTGTGATTTCATTGGCGCTGTACTTTAATCAACATCACATAAAGATGTTCACGGTTACCTGACCACTTGTAAAATGAACTTTTGAAAAATGCCAGTCCACCTACCTGCATGTATTTTAACACACTGACTGGCATGCTCCTAGTGAGGTTGGTAACGACAGACAAAAAATAGTTCCACGTCTTAACGTCGAATTAAAAGTGTTAGGTGAACATTTGTGAATATTGGAATGAGTTATTTAGCTTTCAGTTTTTTAAATGCATTTGTATGTAAGAATAAACACATTTACTTTTCTAATAATTTCACAGTTTGACTTAACCGACGCATGAATAAAGTTATCAGGCCAATTACAGTGTTAATTTTATATATGGTGGAAGAATACACAGTATGCATACAAGTAGATCTTAAGCAGAGCATTCAAAAGTGCTCAGTTTACCGTGAACTCCCTATACCTGCTTGATCTTTAAAGAGATTGGCCACTCAGTAGCTGATATTATCTCATTGGTTCAAGAGTTCTCCAAGGCGTGACAGACATATTTTCGGCCAATGTCTGAAGTCGGTCAAACACACAGTAACTTGGAGTTCAGCCTGTCCTTAAATAATAACGCAAATTTTGCAGGTCTCTAGTAATAACCGATAATGTCTAAAAGTTGAACAGTACACATTTTTTTTCGTGGCCAACATCCTCAACTAAGATTGTGTTGCCATAGCAGAGTTGCTCAGTCAGTTTAACTGTAAATTTAGTTTACAGAGCAAAGTGACCTCGGTTTTTATTTTTTTATTGCGAACATTCAAACTCCATCGGAAGGGAAGAACGTGCCAAAAGACATGCAGTATGTTCTTCACAATTAACCATAAAATGAGTGAAGTAGTAGCACAGAAAATTGTGTCGTAAGACAGTGTCTTTATTGCAAATCAGAAAACGGATACAGTATTGCATGGAAGAACGTATCATAAACCTGCAATGTCCTCTTTACTGCAGGTCATAAAAACGGTAAAGCATTGAAACGGAAGAATAAGCAAAAAATCTAATGCTCCTCTTTAACACGGATTATTAAATCACTGAATAACTACCTAATAACTGTAGTTCCCTCATGTCCGCAAATCAAAATATGGATAAAGAGCTAGTATTCAGAAATATCCCGTAAAACTGCAGTTTTCACGTAACCACAGATCACAAAATGACTGAAGCATTAAAAGGCAAGGGTGTGGCATAATACCTGCAGTTTCTTCTTTATCATAATAAATAGGGTCATCTGTTTTTCACGAAAATAAACCGCGACTAGTTGTACTCCAAAATACGATATTTCAGAACCAGTATCACTGTTGGATGATTTTAACCCGCACGCATTTTAGGTGTCCGCCCGCGAATCATATACATACAGTATCGGAGTATCGTGATTCTGATTGGCCAGTAAAGTTAGAAAATGTCTTCTCAAAAAGACACGCCACCAATAAGCAAATGGTATGCCCGCAGGGTATGGAAATCCAGCATGTGCGGAAATCTTTTCGCGAAAAAACAGGTGGCCGTAATAATCACTAGCAACGGAACGACACGCCATAAGGCCGGAGTTACGAAGACTTCGTGTCACGTAACACGTAACGAGCAACACGTTCAAGTAAGCCGGCTACACCTTGACTAATGTGATTCAAGTAGACCAATCAGGATAACTTTTCGTAACGTTCACGGACGGGAAAGCTTGTCAATGTTTATAATTTGCGCGATACGTGAGTCTGCACCACGTGATCTCGCTGGCCAACCACGGTGGAGACGGTATAGTGTCTTTGCTTTTCGTGTCCCCCCCCCCCAACCCCGCGATATCGACAGTTTACGTTTTTAAACAACATACTGCATATGTGAGCGAAGAGAATTGGGTGGCTCCTAACAGCGAGGTCTTGAGAGTCGAGGGTGATTGAGGTGAGAAAAGAGCAGCGCCGGAATGAAAAGGCAGGGGAAACGGGAGATCCCCAAGAAAACCCGCCGACCAGTGGCATCTTCCGGCACGATTCCCACTTGCGAAAATCCGGGAGTGACCCGGCCGGAGATTGTTGCCGGTTCGCCTTGGTGGTACTGCATACATATTTTTCTTCTGAACATGTGGGTGAAGGAGTAGTAGAAGTTAGCCTACGATTATGATTTGTTTTTTTTTAATTCGTGAATATTTGGATATGGAGATTTACGTTGCTACACTTTATTAATTATGCTCCTAAGAGGTGTGCAAATGCTTACATGAAATGCAGAAAAATGACCATTAAATTTGCAATTTTTAGAAGGCTTACTACATTAAACAATTTAATTTTCTCAGCAGATCAAATTTTATTACGTACGATTTATTCCCATATACCTACACGCAAAATGCGTGACTAGAGGGATTATGGGTACTTTGGCACACTGGGACCTGGGACCGGAGCGCCGGAGCCGTTCGTGCTGTCATCCCGGTCGACCGGCAGNGCCGTTCGTGCTGTCATCCCGGTCGACCGGCAGCCATAATGGATCCAGGTGACCTTGACCATAATCCTGGTAACCTTTAACCTTGAAACTAAAAAAAAAATTAAACATTATAACAAAATTTATAAAAAAAAAAATTAAACTATTATTAAAAAGTATTAACAATTATTTAAAAAAAACTACAAAAATTATTTTAATTATTNTAAAAAAAAAATTAAACTATTATTAAAAAGTATTAACAATTATTTAAAAAAAACTACAAAAATTATTTTAATTATTAAAAAATTATTATCAAAACATTTATTATTAAAATGTATCATAAAAAATTTGTTATTAAATGTTTTTCTTAAAAACTGATATTTACAGAAGTTATCCTTGCCCCATCACCTCCTACTATACTCATTCTATCGTGTACCATATTGGTTTTTTCGTTTGTCAATTGTTTATATGTACATTTCTGGACGACGCTTTCTTGGTTTTTTCGTTTGTCAATTGTTTATACATTGTTGGAGGACGCCATCTTGGTTTTTTATTTGTCATTCGTTTATACATTGCTGGAGGACGCCATCTTGATTTTTTATTTGACATTCGTTTATACATTGCTGGACGACGCAATCTTGGATTTCATATGTTTTAAACACCAGAGTTACGCTAGTGTATTAATAATCGATATTGCCACCAGGCGGTAGACATATTTCTTTGTGTTTTTTTCAAGTGTAGGTGGTGCTGTTGGCACCCTCCATGTTAGATTCTATTTTCAACAAATAGCTGGCATTAATATCTTGATTTCACTGCCACGCAAGCTGGTGGTACCCGCTCATTCTGACCATTTAGCCGCAAAGTGAACTGTCGAAACTCATATTTATAGTGATAGGAAAATCTGTAATTTTTCACTCCTATTTAAAAAAAAAAATATTTTTCTAATCAGCAGTACACCTACAAGCAAAAATTATTAAATCGATGTTTTTTTTGTATCTTTAATTAAGACCGATCAAAACATTGATTGTTCTAATGCTAATTAAATTACCATTGAAATTGAGTATTTGCTCTGTTACCATTCACCCCATCACTTTAGTCTGACCAATTATTCATCATCGCTTAATCCCTTATCACTACCGCTTTTGTTTTCAGCATTGTCCGCCAGAGCGTGCTAGTATGGGGAAAGTATCTCATCGGAACAATGTCGACCCTCGGCACAGTTTCTGGTCTGATGCCAGAAGTGACAGATCGCACTCTCACCCTTCGTCTTTTAGCATTCTGGCTGGTAAGTTCAGTTATTTAATTCCATGAGGTAGCAGGATATTATCAAGCGTGCACGTAATACGCATATATATATATTCCCGCGAAATCCAAAATCTGCTCAAACTTGGAGTATCGGTTCGGACCAGCTAGTTTCCGGAGGAATATGTAACCTCAAAAAATACGGTACAAGAACTTAGTTTTTTTTATTACATTTATATATTTACCATTGATATAATATTGTAGAGAAACTTATTATATTACGCTTGATCGCCCTGCGCGTAGCGGCGATGCCGCACTTGGTGCGCGTGGCAGTGTCGCCCTAACTGCTCCTGCTCTACTCGACTTTAAATAAAAAAAAAAACAGTTCCAGGTAGGCGGTGCCCTTAAGCTCTGCCTACCTACGCGGGGCTGCAGTAGTGTAAAGGTCAGACTATTCGCCTCCCACCCAAGGCGAACCGGGTTCGATCCCNTCAGACTATTCGCCTCCCACCCAAGGCGAACCGGGTTCGATCCCCGGCGGCGTCGCTCCCGGATTTTCGCACGTGAGAATCGTTCCAGACTATGCCGCTGGTCGACGGGTTTTCTCGGGTATCTCCCTTTTCCCCCGCCCTTGAATTCCCGTGCTGCTCCATACTCACGTCAATCACCGTCATCGGCTCTCAAGAGACGCCCAAATCTTTCCACTCTCCACTGCACTACTGTATGGTAACTCAACTTTGCTGGTGCGCGCGACTGGGATTCGAGATGCACGCGGTTCTTCCTCTTCTGTACTGCTAGGTGTTCTAGTACGGCGCGGGCGATGGGTCGCCTCGCTCACTCCGGGGCCCCGGAGTTGCGTTCGCGCCCGGCTCCGGGCCACCCGCCGCCCGGAAAACTATACATGGACGCGGCCAGCCGATAACCACCCCGGAGCCATAAACCAGTGCGGTTATACGGCGCCACGCCCCTCTCAGAAACAACCTCTCCACCCGCGCCGGTGCTTCGCGCTTGATCGGGCACTCGAGTTCCTTCTTCGCGCTCCTTGTAAATGTATGTAGCCGTGGCTGGCGGCTCGCCGGCTGTTGTGAGGCACGCCGGTGCTTGGGCGCAACTCTACACTCTCGACGTATTGTCAGTTCGTGGCATCTTCTCATTTTTTAAATAAAACTTTTCAAAAATCACCCTATGTATGACGTGATTGTTGTTTCCCAAATATGTCATGTACCAAGCGTTTTATACTTCTGTTAACATAAAAATACCTTATTTTTTGTTAAATTGAACTTTTGCTCATATTTTATTCATAATTTATAATATCTCATTTTTATGAAATATGAATAAAACATAGAGAAGATTGTTGTGTTGGTAATGCCTAGTAAGATATAGTTTTCATACAAAATATTGTTCAATTGAGCGTGCACGAATGCGGTGCGTTGTCCCTTTGTATAATTTTATGAAATGTAGTTAGGGTTTGTTTGCACGAAGCGGAGGAATAGACTGAAAGAAGAACATAATCAGGGCTTCAGGGAAGTTGGAAGTAACCATGAATGGACTGTACCCACCAATAAACGCCGTGGAGCCAGGTTGATACCGCGCGCAGAGCGACCACTCGCTAGTCCTTTCAGCCACAGTGTCCTATATCTGGGACGTTGCATATGAAGACGCTTCACTGGTCTGCACTGTACACAGTAGAACATTACATCCAACGAGAAAGGTTCACTACGCGTGGGAGACATCATTCGCTGTTTAAACTACAGGGTGATTCTAAAATCATGGGACAACATTGAGGGGTGGTAGAGCTCACTAGAAGAAACAATTATTGTATAGGAATATATGGGCAGAAGTGACGCGTTGAGGCACAAACACAAAAATAACACATTAAATGCAACACATTGTTTATTTACAACGTCGCCGCTAAATGCCTTTTCACAGCAATGTTTATAATAATTGCTCAAAATTGCTACCACCGACAGTTATGCAAGCTTGGCAGCGTGGGTGGAGTGATTGGCGAACAGATTCAAATACGTCGGGTATTTCACGCACGCCACCATTGTCAGCCAATCACGCCATATGTAGAGGTCGCCAAGCATGCGTGACTGTTGGTGGATGCATTTCCAGCAACTGTTTTAACATTTTCTGTACGGAATCACTCGTTAAGTATGCTGCTAATGAACATTTTATGTTTCCGTTAATGTGTTATGTTTTTGTGTTTGTGCCTCAACGCGTCACTTCCGCCCATATATTCCTATACAATAATGGTTTGTTTTAGTGAGCTCTACCACCCCTCAATGTTTGTCCAATGATTTTAGAATCATCCTATATACCCCATAGCCGTATAAACCGCTGCTGCCAGTAAGGTAAAGCATGGACAGATTTTTATCGGTCCCGATGTATGACAAAGCGTTATATCGATATCAGACAGTTCTGTGACTGGAAGCGCTAGCGAGCGACCCAATAACACTTTAAACACCCGGCGAAATTACGAAGCGAAATTATAGCTTTTAACTAGCTAGATGCGAAACGCCTATAAAAGCTGTATACGGTTAAGTAAGCACTTTTGATATCAACCCTTGAAAATTGTCACTGTCCCTACCTGCGTGTATTTTTTATGGGCACTCGTAGTGGCATGCGCCCAGTAAAGTTGGTAACGACGGAAGTAAAGTAGTTCCATATCTNCAACCCTTGAAAATTGTCACTGTCCCTACCTGCGTGTATTTTTTATGGGCACTCGTAGTGGCATGCGCCCAGTAAAGTTGGTAACGACGGAAGTAAAGTAGTTCCATATCTCAACGCTGAATTAAAAGTGTTCGGTAAACATTTTTTCAATACTACAATAACGTAAGTTATTTTTCTTTCTGATTTTTTTAATGCAAATAAGTGTATGGTTTACAAACATTTGTAAAATATTTACATTTATAATAATTTTTCAGTTTCCCTTTACTGGCGCACAAATAAAGTGATCAAGTCCACTGCAATGTTGATTTTGCATATGGAGGAAGGATACACAATGTGCTTACAAGTAGATCTTAAGCAGGGCTTACAAAAGTGCTCATTTTACCGTGAACAATCTTTACGTGTCTATGAGAAGCAGATAATTTCAGTAGNAAGCAGGGCTTACAAAAGTGCTCATTTTACCGTGAACAATCTTTACGTGTCTATGAGAAGCAGATAATTTCAGTAGACGTTGCTTATTGCTTTCGTCAAGTCTCTAGTTCAACTCATCCGCAGAGAGCTCTTCAGGTGTGCTGATGAATAGCTGTTAATGAGCCGCTATGTTCAAGGACGTAGCCNTCTAGTTCAACTCATCCGCAGAGAGCTCTTCAGGTGTGCTGATGAATAGCTGTTAATGAGCCGCTATGTTCAAGGACGTAGCCATATTCACGACCGCCTGTAGCAGTAGCGAACCGAACAAATAATTTTATCAAACTCATTGACACTCTGCAACGCAGTTCCAACGCCAGGTATAGTAGGCGGGCCCCTTAAGGCGTCTGCCTGGCGCGCAAACTAAGTTGTGTTATTGTAATACACGTTTTCAAACAAACCATCACACACTAAAAGAAATAACACTTCTGACTTGGGCGGAGTACAACTTTCAGCTGATCAAGATTATTGCGTACATTATTGTGAAACTCTACGACATGGTCAAAATTGACAACTTCAGACTGCCATAGCTTAACATATTCTCGGTGAAATCTTGCAAAACTACTATAGGGCTTTGCATCAAACTTTTCTTAAGACTTTTCACTTTAAAGTGAAAACTTTTGAAAGTTCTGCTTAAGTTGTACTTTCCTCGTCATTTTGTATCCTTCCGNGACTTTTCACTTTAAAGTGAAAACTTTTGAAAGTTCTGCTTAAGTTGTACTTTCCTCGTCATTTTGTATCCTTCCGCCGTACGTAAAATTTACATTGGCGTGGGCCTATATCTTAATTAGTACGCCAGTCACTTGAAATCGTGAAATTGATAGGAACATAAATGTGTTACTTATATGCCGGTTCGTACCCTAATTTCCATAATGCAAAATTACNATCGTGAAATTGATAGGAACATAAATGTGTTACTTATATGCCGGTTCGTACCCTAATTTCCATAATGCAAAATTACACTAACAGATATTTTCTGTCAATTTAGACAAAGACTGGCAATACTACGTCAAGACTTGGAACTATTTTACTTAATTCGCTACCAACTTAACAGGGTACCTGTATATCAGCGTGCACGGTAGTTTGTGTGTGTGTGTATATATATATATATATATATAACGGGTAGTGATATTTTTCAAAGGTTGATTGCTAGAGGAGTGCAAAATTTGCGTTTCCTTTCGGTGATTGGAAAGACTCCACTGTCTTGTAAACAACTGAGCACAGTCCGTTGTTTCATCCGCCGCTGCACTTTGATGAATGTCACCTACCTGCTTGTTCTTGTACAAGAGATTGGCCACTCCACCGNTGTTTCATCCGCCGCTGCACTTTGATGAATGTCACCTACCTGCTTGTTCTTGTACAAGAGATTGGCCACTCCACCGCTGAACTAATAGTATTGGCACAAGAGTTCACAAAGGTGTGCCAGACATATTTCTGGCTAACGATTGAATTTGGTCAAGCACACCGTAACTTGTAGTTCAGTCTGTCCTTAAATAATAATGTGAATTTTGNCGGCTAACGATTGAATTTGGTCAAGCACACCGTAACTTGTAGTTCAGTCTGTCCTTAAATAATAATGTGAATTTTGCAGGTCTCTATTGATTACTAACATGCTCACTTACTCCTGAATAGTCTTTACAGACTTTCCACCAGTGAAATGGCAGGGCCACGGCTTAAAGTCCCATAGGTGCACGCAGCACGAGAACACTGCACGTCAATTCAGAGCCCTGTGCGTAGTGGCGATGGCGCACTTGGTGTGAGTGGCAGTGTCGCCCTTATAACTCCCGCACCTTCAAAACCTCGAACGCTGGAAACAGCTCCAGGTAGGCGGGTTCCTCAACTATTCTGTTAATGTGCTGCGAGAGCGGAACCGAGCCTGGGCCGACGTCAACGCCCCCCAAATCGCTCATCCTCCGGCTCGAGGTACTGCAGATGTACGCAACCTTCAGTTCTTCTCCATCCTTTTTCTTTTTTTTCTCTCGCGCTTGCGCCTGCCCCCGCCTCCCCCTCCTTGCTGAACCTCGCGCGGCCCCGAACTCCCATGTAATCTGACGTTGTCGGGTTCACGCCCAATCCGCCGAACCGGCCCGCACGCAATCCGCGGGGTTGGAATTCCTCCGCGGTTGCCAACGCGCGTGCGCTCAGCCTCTCTGACCCCGGCTGGAGGAGGCGGCGGCCTGGAGAAGACTGGAGGAGGCTGGAAGAGAGAGGGGTGTTGGACGCCCAGGCGGGAGAAGCGGAAGGAACGGCGAAGGCACCAACATTTTTCTGTATTCCGCACATGCTATATTTCAATAGCCTACGGGCATACCAGCAGTTTTCTTCTACTCATTGGTGACGTGTCTTTGTGAGAAGACATTTTCCTACTTGACTGGCCAATCAAAAATTAGATAACGTCAATGTTGTACGCTTGCGATTCGCGCGCAGACACCTAAGACGCGTCGCATGGAAATCATTCAATGATGACAGAGGATCTCTGCTAAAGTGTTATGAAATACAACTGGTCGTAAAATCTTTTCGCGAAAATCGGGTGTCCCTAAATGGCTAGAGATTGTGATTTATCGTGAAAATAATAGGGCAGCTTGTTAGGTTTCAACTTCCTATGCACATGTCTGCAACATTTCTTTCCTTGCTGACCGCAGTACATGTCAGGCACTATTTCCTTGTTTTACTGGCTCGGATGACTGTAGAGACATGCAAAATTCGCGTTGTTATTATTTAAGGACGGGCTGAACTCCAAGTTACTGTGCGTTTGACCGACTACAGTCATTGGCCGGAAATATGCCTGCCACACCTCGGGGAACTCTTGAGACAATGGAGTGGCCAATCTCACATATCAAGCAGGTAGGTGACGTTGATTAAAGTGCAGCGGCCAATGAAACAACTGATTGTGCTCGCTTGTTTATAAGGCAGTGGAGTCTGTCCTGCCACTGAAAGACAACGCGAATTTTGCACGTCTCTAAACATAATTAACAATCCATCGTTTTCTGAATTCTGCCGACGTAATATTACGGAGCCGCGAACTTTATTAAATCTGCTGATGACTTCGTATTACGTAGCTAGTGTCTTCAAATAATGAGGAAGTCGTGNACCTCGGGGAACTCTTGAGACAATGGAGTGGCCAATCTCACATATCAAGCAGGTAGGTGACGTTGATTAAAGTGCAACGGTCAATGAAACAACTGATTGTGCTCGCTTGTTTATAAGGCAGTGGAGTCTAGCCTGCCACCGAAAGACAACGCGAGTTTTGCAAGTCTCTAAACGTAATTAACAATCCATCGTTCTCTGAATTATGCCGACGTAATATTACGTAGCCGCGAACTTTATTAAATCTGCTGATGACTTCGTATTACGTAGCTAGTGTCTTCAAATAATGAGGAAGTCGTGGNAGCCGCGAACTTTATTAAATCTGCTGATGACTTCGTATTACGTAGCTAGTGTCTTCAAATAATGAGGAAGTCGTGGCGTTTGCGACAAACTCCTCACGACTGTGTTGAATTCAGATGACGTAGTATATGACATCGGCAGCACTCGTGTCTCGTAAACAGCTCGGTGGGTTAGAGACGAAATAAGCTGTTCAGACAAGCAGGAGAGGTGTAGGAATCGGAAATGGTTTCTATTAAGGAACCATCCCCCGGCATTCACTTGAAGTTATTTCTGTAAACCACGAAAAACAGAAATCAGAATGCCTGGACCGGGAATTTAACCCGCGTCCTCCCGAATCCCTGTTCAGTCTAACACCGCTGCGTCACACTCTCGGTGAGGTATCAATTTCAAGATCCGTAGAACGCGTGCAAACGTGCAGTGACGTGCCACATGTGGAGGAGATTTCTTAGGATTCCCGCCTACCTAGAGCTTTTCACCCCGTTTTAGGCATAGGAGGGAGCTAAGGAGCGATAAGGACGACAGTGCCACGCGCATAAAGTGCGCAATCGCCGCTAAGCGCGTAAGACTCTTAACTGGCGTGCAGTGTTCTCGTCATGCTGCGTGTACCTATGGGACTTTCAGTGGTGGGCCTATTATTATTTTGGTGGAAAGTCTGTATGAAGGTTCATTGTAGGGCTGTTGAGTAATTTTCTATGTCGGCTATCTGAAGCATATATTTTGAGATACAGCGTTTTGAAAAAAGGCCGTTTTAAGCCATTTTGGAGTACTCTGAAATAATGTTTCTAATGTGTGCGATGTCTTGACCGTACTCAACAGCCCTCAACTGAAATGTATGTTCTTTTCGCATATCAGCAGATTGGACTCTCTTTAATAGGTTCTTAGAAAAACTTGTATATCAAACACTCTGCAAAGCAGTTCAAGCGCCATGTAGATGGGAGCCTTGCTCGGTGTGATCGCAAAAACGAACTTTATTTAAAACGTCTGCGAGCTGCACACGCCATAATGTCCATTATTCGCAGGAAATTCCGCGAAGTGCTGATAGGCTAATGGTGAGATACCACAGCTACATTTCTATAGTAGTCACTTAGAAAACGATCTACAAACCACCAGATATTTCAGTGAGTTAAGAGATTTGAACGGCTCTTAACAGCGAGGTCTTGAGAGCCGATGAGGGTGATTGAGGTGAGTATGGAGCAGCGCAGGAATGAAACGGTGGGGGAAAAGGGATATCCACGAGAAAACCCACTGACTAGTGGCATCGCCAGGCACGATTCCAACATGCGAAAATCCGGGAGTGACCCGGCCGGGGATTGAACCTGGTTCGCGTTGGTGGGATGCAAGCAGGCTAACCGCTCAGCCACCGCGGCCCCTACCGGTTATTTAAAATTATGTTGCCCTGCGACGACACGAAAAATTCGCCATTGTTTTAGACCGAACAAATTTGGCGAAGGATACTATACACACCCTTGTAGTTC
>NQII01000321.1:551689-652469 GCA_002778355.1 Clitarchus hookeri | reverse complement strand
AATTAACTAACTCACTGCCTGGATGAGGAAAAATTCAAAATTCTGTAACTTCGGCATATAACCTCAATGATTCGCCTGAAAATAGTTAACGATTGCTAAAACATAATTCCATCCACCAAGAATGATGAACGATCCTATAGTGTTGTGGAATACATCTCTTCTCGAGATCTTCCCGCGAAATAGCTCTCAATCTTCTATAGGGCCACAGTAACTTGGCATGCCGCAGAGGACTTATATCCAACGAGTTCTATAAGTGGAACTGGCGTCTTGCAAGACAGCCGATAAACGAATCTAATGTAAAAATATTTCCAGTCTTAAAAATTGCATTAAACTAGTTTTTATTAATTATTGTTTGTAGCTTATACACGCCTTCCCCTCCTGCCCCACCCCTTTTTTTTGTTTTTTTTGTTTTTTTTGTTTTGATGCCAGTACGCTCACCGGAAGCCATTTAACAAACTTAGTTTAACAGAAATTCGCACTTGAAATACCACACAGATATTCTAACCCAGAACCTCTCACGCCATAAACTGATTTTCCGAACAAATACGCTTTGAGCCAACCCTGGCTGAAGTCTCAGGCTATCCCACTCATCAGATACACAGGTATACAGAAAAAAAAAAACTTATGGGCGAAGGTTTGGCTTCGAACGAAAATTGGCTACTAAAGAAAGAAAAAATTTCATGAAGGGTTAACCTAAAGTACAACAAACAGGATCACAAAGTCCAATAAAAACAATTTATTACAACATTTTACAAGATATAAAAAAATTTTTTTTTTATTTCTTGAGTAAATATATATTATATTCGCCACGGAAACAGGTAAGCAATACAGTTAAAGTCTAAGGCAATTGATTAACATACTAGAATCATACATTTAGCGAGGCCTAACCTTAAAACTACAGGAGGCAAATAATACAAATTTAGTTTCAATGCAATCAACAGCATAAAAAGGCACAGCAACAAATGGACACTTTCATTAAAATCGTATATTCTAGTCATATTTCCATTTCAAAATATAAAAGATCAAAATCTAGAAGATTTACTTTTCATTTACTTCTTAACAATGCAGCAAATGCAAACTTTCATTTAAATCTTATATTGTAGTAACATTTTCATTCTAAATATAAAATCTTGAAGTCTGTAAAATCTATTTTTCAATTATAAAACTGCATAACTGCAGAGCCAAGGCAGTACATTAACACAATTAGATTTAATCTGCCCCAAACATAAGCAGCAAAAAAAAACATTCATTACTATCCTGTTTAATGAGCTTACATTTACTCGGCTGCAACTTTAAGGCAGAATTTAACAATATGGGCATAATTACAGATTATTCTCTTTCGATATTCCGAAATGATATCGTAAAGAACTACCCAAAGTTATAATTATATAAACTTCTCTTAATCAATTAGGCAAGGTTAAAACTCAAGTATATTTAGTGTACGACGATAAAGCTACCCAAATATTAGAATTTGCATGCTCATAAAATGGCACAACAATTCTGCGCTCTTTATATTTTATGTTAGTTGCAACTTCCTTTTACACACATGGCAGACCATTTAGGACGAGTTATAATATCACAGTACCTCAAGTATGAAAAGGCTGATTTGTGTAGGCTCACTGTAATAGGTTGAAGTAGACAAGTACGTCACCTCGCGTTGATTGCACCGACTTCCAACAGACCTAGACTGGAGGCAATCGCAGCCTCACCCACCGACGCCAAGATACCCCGTTCACTGCCAGCGCCCGATAACTGTGTTTCATCCCACGAGACACACAGCAGAGTGGGAATCAAACTCCATTATTCCTATGCCGGAGAAACCACTGAGTAAAAAACCTACTCTGTCTTCAATACGTGCAAGATGAATTCACGTAAATTGTTGGAGACAAAAGCTCTCTTCCCGCATAAACCTTTTGCTCTCTCCCTCTGCACCGTGACCACTGCTGCCAACACTCCCCGTTCAACTCTCACTCTATTTGTCACGCTCACCCTCCCTCTCAGGCGGTGGCGCGACGTGCGGTAAACACGAGAACTATCACGCTTCGAAAAAGCTCCCAGAAACATTTTTACACAAATGTTCTTATATATTATATATCATAACGTGAGCAGCTGATTGCATGATAAAATGCTACTCTAATAAAATATTTCAATAATCAAAATAAATGAAATATTACAAACTTACATTGTGCTATAAAATCCAAAGACATCCAAGGTAAATATATGTGTGGGCTCATCTATATGCGACAACCAAAGAACTAGGCAAGCAGCGCAGAAGGCCCTACGCAGATAAAGAACTCGTCCAAGTGACGACTTATGACAGCTTCTTATTATGGGTAGCATGTGTTAGAGTTATCCTTTGAGACAGGTTACGTGAGTAACATCTACATGTGCCTAAAAAAAACACACATTGGTATTTCGAGTGGATGATGTAGTTTGCATCCGCCATATTAAAACGTATCATTTATGCCGGAAAGTATTTGCTGTCAGCCCATTATGTTTAGTGTGTGCCAGGATGACCTGTGAATTCGGTGGTCTGCAGGTTTGACTTCATTGTCCCTTTGAAAATGATAGTGGCTTAGTAATTTCGCAAATTTATTCGGAGACATGACACACAACTTCTAATTTTTTTTTTTACGTTATCTGGCTTTTGTAATTTATCCATTGACTGATTCCTGTATAGGCTTTAAAAAAGGCTATAGTAGGTTGTATATGATTATCTCATTTTATTACTCTATACGGTAAAGTGAGTGGGCTACTTTTAAAATCAACCTTTGAAAAATATCACAGGCCCTACCTGTATATGTTTTAACGGACACGCTGGCAGGCGTGCGCCCAGTAAAGTTGGTAACAACGGAAAGAAAGAAGTCCCATGTCTCAACTCTGAATTAAAAGTGTTAGGTAAGCATTTGTATAAACTGAAATTATTTATTTTCTTTCAGAATTTTTAATTCATTCTAGTGTAAGACTAAGAAAAATTTGGAAAATATTTACTTTTCTTAATAATTTCTTAGATTCCCTTGACCAGACCGACGCGTGAATAAAGTGATCAGGCAAATCGCAACGTTAATTTTAGATATGGTGAAAGAATTACACAATGTGGGTGCAGACAAGTACATCTTAAGCAGAGTTTTCAAAAGTTCTCAGTTTACCGTGAAAAGACTACATTTGCTACTGTCTCAAAAGTCTTTCTGGATATATCGGAGTAATTTTTGCCGAATCTGCAAAACTGATATAAAACGTGTAATTTTTTTGAACTGAGAAATTTCTGGGCCCGTTCTGATACTATTCTAAACGAAGGAAACTTATACTTATAGATAATGGTTTATCGTCGACTTTTCCCTGGGAGTGGAGTGGAGAGACTTGGGCGGCTCTTAACAACGAGGTCTGGAGAGCCGATGAGGGTGAAATGAGGCGAGTACGGAGCGCTGCCGGAATGCAAGGGAGGGGCAGGCGGGAGTGACCCGGTCGGGGATTGAACCCGGTTCGCCTTGGTGGGAGGCGAACAGTCTAACCGCTCAGCCACCGCAACCCCTTTTCCCTAGGATTCAACGTACAGTGCACATGCACTACAATTTTCTTTCGTTATTGTCTACTATGCATGTACACAATGACAATCGATACTNCCATGCATGTACACAATGACAATCGATACTATTAGAGCGTTAGTTAACGGTTTTGAATCGACTGCAGAGAAACTAGCCGAGAAGAAAAATGATAAACTAGATATACTATTATTGAGAATACAGTAACTCAAAAATGTTTTGCGACTTCCCAGTGTTTATAAATACATGTACTGTACTAGCCGTAAAATTCCCTCTTCTACAACACGTGACTGACGGTGCACGCTCGAGACGAAAGGNCCGCGTCCTCCCGAATCCCTGTTCAGTCTAACACCGCTGCGTCACACTCTCGGTGAGGTATCAATTTCAAGATCCGAAGAACGCGTGCAAACGTGCAGTGACGTGCCACATGTGGAGATTTCTTAGGATTCCCGCCTACCTAGAGCTTTTCACCCCGTTTTAGGCATAGGAGGGAGCTAAGGAGCGATAAGGACGACACTGCCACGAGCATCAAGTGCGCAATCGCCGCTAAGCGCGTAAGACTCTTAACTGGCGTGCAGTGTTCTCGTCATGCTGCGTGTACCTATGNAAGTGCGCAATCGCCGCTAAGCGCGTAAGACTCTTAACTGGCGTGCAGTGTTCTCGTCATGCTGCGTGTACCTATGGGACTTTCAGTGGTGGGCCTATTATTATTTTGGTGGAAAGTCTGTATGAAGGTTCATTGTAGGGCTGTTGAGTAATTTTCTATGTCGGCTATCTGAAGCATATATTTTGAGATACAGCGTTTTGAAAAAAGGCCGTTTTAAGCCATTTTGGAGTACTCTGAAATAATGTTTCTAATGTGTGCGATGTCTTGACCGTACTCAACAGCCCTCAACTGAAATGTATGTTCTTTTCGCATATCAGCAGATTGGACTCTCTTTAATAGGTTCTTAGAAAAACTTGTATATCAAACACTCTGCAAAGCAGTTCAAGCGCCATGTAGATGGGAGCCTTGCTCGGTGTGATCGCANAAAAACTTGTATATCAAACACTCTGCAAAGCAGTTCAAGCGCCATGTAGATGGGAGCCTTGCTCGGTGTGATCGCATAAACGAACTGTGTTTAAAACGTCTGCGAGATGCACACGCCATAATGTCCATTATTCGCCGGAAACCCGCTAAGTGCTAATAGGCTAATGATGAGATACCACAGCTACATTTCTATAGTAGTCATTTAGAAAACGATCTACAAACCACCGGATATTTCAGTGAGTTAGGAGATTTGGACGGCTCTTAACAGCGAGGTCTTGAGAGCCGATGAGGGTGATTGAGGTGAGTATGGAGCACCGCAGGAATGAAACGGCGGGGGAAAAGGGAGATCCCCGAGAAAACCCACCTACTAGTCGCATCGTCAGGCACTATTTCGACATGCGAAAATCCGGGAGTGACCCGGCCGGGGATTGAACCTGATTCGCGTTGGTGGGATGCAAGCAGGCTAACCGCTCAGCCACCGCGGCCCCTACCGGTTATTTGAAATTATGTTGCCCTGCGACGACACGTAAAATTCGCCATTGTTTTAGACTCACTGTCTGGATGAGGAAAAATTCCAAATTCGGTAACTTCGGCATATAACCTCAATGATTCGCCTGAAAATAGTCAAAGATTGCTAAAACATAATTCCATCCTCCAAGAATGATGAACGATCTTGTAGTGTTGTGGAATACATCTCTTCTCGAGATCTTCCCGCGAAATAGCTCTGTATCTTCAATAGGGCCACAGTAATTTGGCATGCCGCAGAGGACTTTGATCCGACGCGACGAGTTGTATAAGTGGAACTGGCGTTTTGCAAGACAGCCGATGAACGAATCTAATGTAAAAATATTTCCAGTCTTAAAAATTGCAATAAACTAGTTTTTATTTATTATTGTTTGTGGCTTATACGCTCCTTCCCCTCCTGCCCCCTCCCCTTTTTTTTTGTTTTGATGCCAGTACGCTCACCGGAAGCCATTTTACAAACTTAGTTTAACAGAAATTCGCACTTGAAATACCACACAGATATTCTAACCCAGAACCTATCACGCCATAAACTGATTTTCCAAACAAATACGCTTTGAGCCAACCCTGTCTGAAGCCTCAGGCTATCCCACTCATAAGATACATAGGTATACAGAAGAAAAAACTTATGGGCGAAGGTTTGGCTTCGAACGAAAATTGGCTATTAAAGAAAGAAAAAATGTCATGAAGGGTTAACTTAAAGTACAACAAACAGGATCACAAAGTCCAATAAAAACAATTTAATACAAAATTATACAAGATATAAAATTTAATTTTTTTGATTTCTTCAGTAAATATAAATTTTTTTCGCCACTGAAACAGGTAAAGCATACAGTTAAAGTCTAAAGCAATTGATTAACAGACTAGAATCATACATTTAGCGAGGCCTAACCTTAAAACCACAGGAGGCAAAGAATACAAATTTAGTTTCAATTTAATCAACTTTCCAAAAACCCCGTTCACTGTCAGCGCCCGATAACTGTGTCTCATCCCATGAGACACACAGCAGAGTAGGAATCAAACTCCATTATTCCTATGCCGGAGAAACCACAGAGTAAAAAACCTACTCTGTCTTCAATACGTGCAAGATAAATTCACGTAAATTGTTGGAGACAAAAGCGATTTAGCACCCGTTAGCTCGGACGCTAACACAGCTCTCTTCCCACATAAACCTTTTGCTCTCTCCCTCTGCACTGTGTCCACCACTGCCAACACTCCCCGCTCAACTCTCACTCTATTTGTCACGCTCACCCTCCCTCTCAGACGGTGGCGCGACGTGCGGCAAACACGAGAGCTATCACGCTTTGCGAAAACTCCCAGAAACATTTTTACACAAATATTCTTATAGATTATATATCATAACGTGAGCAAGTGATTGCACAATAAAATGCCACTCTAATAAAATATTTCAATAATCAAAATAAATAAAATATTACAAAATTACATTGTGCTATTAAATCCAAAGACATCCAAGGCTCATCCATATGCGACAACCAAAGAACTAGGCAAGCAGCGCAGAAGGCCCTACGCAGATAAAGCACTCGTCCAAGTGACGACTTATCACAGCTTATTATTATGGGTAGCATGTGTTAAGAGTTATCCTTTGAGACAGGTTACGTGAGTAACATCTACATGTGCCTAAAAAACGCACACATTGGTATTTCGAGTGGATGATGTAGTTTGCATCCGCCATATTAAAACGTATCATTTATGCCGGGAAGTATTTGCTGTCAGCCCATTATGTTTAGAGTGTGCCAGGATGACCTGTGAATTCGGTGGTCTGCAGGTTTGACTTCATTGTCCCTTTGAAAATGATAGTGGCTTAGTAATTTCGCAAATTTATTTGTAGACATGACACACAACTTCTAATTTTTTTTTACTTTATCTGGCTTTTGTAATTAATCCATTTACTGATTCCTGTATAGCCTTTAAAAAAAGGCTATAGTAGGTTGTACTTGATTGTCTCATTCTATTACTGTTCACGGTAAAGTGAGTGAGCTACTTTTAAAATCAACCTTTGAACAATATCACAGGCCCTACCTGTATATGTTTTAACGGACACACTGGCAGGCGTGCGCCCAGTAAAGTTGGTAACAACGGAGAGAAATAAGTCCCATGTCTCAACGCTGAATTAAAAGTGTTACGTAAGCATTTGTATAAACTGAAATTATTTATTTTCTTTCAGAATTTTTAATTCATTCTAGTGTAAGACTAAGAAAAATTTGGAAAATATTTACTTTTCTTAATAATTTCTTAGATTCCCTTGACCAGACCGACGCGTGAATAAAGTGATCAGGCAAATCGCAACGTTAATTTTAGATATGGTGAAAGAATTACACAATGTGGGTGCAGACAAGTAGATCTTAAGCAGAGTTTTCAAAAGTTCTCAGTTTACCGTGAAAAGACTACAGGCGTTTGCTACTGTCTCAAAAGTCTTTCTGGATATATCTTAGTAATTTTTGCCGAATCTGCAAAACTGATATAAAACGTGTAATTTTTTTGAACTGAGAAATTTCTGGGCCCGTTCTGATACTATTCTAAACGAAGGAAACTTATACTTATAGATAATGGTTTATCGTCGTCTTTTCCCTGGGAGTGGAGTGGAGAGACTTGGGCGGCTCTTAACAACGAGGTCTGGAGAGCCGATGAGGGTGAAATGAGGCGAGTACGGAGCGCTGCCGGAATGCAAGGGAGGGGCAAGCGGGAGTGACCCGGTCGGGGATTGAACCCGGTTCGCCTTGGTGGGAGGCGAACAGTCTAACCGCTCAGCCACCGCAACCCCTTTTCCCTAGGATTCAACGTACAGTGCACATGCACTACAATTTTCTTTCGTTATTGTCTACTATGCATGTACACAATGACAATCGATACTATTAGAGCGTTAGTTAACGGTTTTGAATCGACTGCAGAGAAACTAGCCGAGAAGAAAAATGATAAACTAGATATACTATTAT
Organism: Clitarchus hookeri; assembly: GCA_002778355.1. Classification (NCBI taxonomy): domain Eukaryota; kingdom Metazoa; phylum Arthropoda; class Insecta; order Phasmatodea; family Phasmatidae; genus Clitarchus; species Clitarchus hookeri. The sequence continues at coordinate 644,421 of NQII01000321.1, read as the reverse complement.
TGAGAATACAGTAACTCAAAAATGTTTTGCGACTTCCCAGTGTTTATACATACATGTACTGTACTAGCCGTAAAATTCCCTCTTCTACAACACGTGACTGACGGTGCACGCTCGAGACGAAAGGNAATACATGTACTGTACTAGCCGTAAAATTCCCTCTTCTACAACACGTGACTGACGGTGCACGCTCGAGACGAAAGGGCGAAGCGGAAAAAGTAGAAGCCAGCCACGAAGATACATGAGGGTCATTAAAGGTTTCAGAAGACTCGCAGCTGAAGTAATTGCAACCTGACATGGCGTTTTCTTAATTCTTTTTGTATTGTTTTTTCTTTCAGATATTGGCGTTCTTCAGCACTCACGCGCGATTTTTTCTGCGCCACTCTTTGAAGTTTGCCGGAACAGTAGACTGGTATTTTCTCCGGTGATTATTTCTCACGCCTGCAAAAACAATCACCCTTTACCACCTCATTACTCTTCTCAGGGCTCTAAACATTTAAAAAATAAAACAATGCTCAGTTTCTGGGCGTTCTGAAGGCTTAGATTACGCCTTTGACTGACTCATCAAGTCTTCATATCAGGCCATGCAGTCAGAAGACTTTTATAAGAACCTAAGCCTACGTCACTCGACGAAACCAATAAGGAGGCGTTCTCTTATCCTTCAGCAGCCAATTACAACAGTGATACAGAATAGTTAAGCATACAGCAATACGGCAGTAAAATCGCTGACTGCCTCTGGGAACGGTTCCCGTGTCTCATTGGCTATAGTATATTCGCGGTTTCTTTACACTTTTTAAATGAAACCTTTGAAAAATCATCCCATGTATGAAGTGCTTGGTTATTTTCTAAATATGACGTGTATCACAAGCGTTTCATACTTCTCTTAACATAAAAGTACCTTATTTTCGATTAAATTAAACTTATTCTTGTATTTTATCTATAAATTATATTTAATTTATAATTGATATGAACGAAAACAGGAGGAAAATAGGTGGGTTGGTAATGCCTAGTAAGAAATAGTTCTTATGCAAAATAATATTAAACTGAACGCGCACGAATACGGTTCATTGTCCCTTTGTTGTAATTTTCTTGACTCGGTCAACCTTCGTTTGCACGAGGCGGAGGAATATCCTGGAAGTAGAACTTTCGCAGGGCTTCAGAAAAGTTGGAAGTTACCGCGAATGGATTATATCATGTACTGCGAAGGATTCCCTATGAGTACAGTGGACCCGAGTATTTCGTGAATTATTTTGGCGGCAGGGTAGATTTCAAGCACTTATTGTTTTGTTCTGGCGTTATGACTGGGCCTTATGTATTTAGACACACACTGTGGAACCGAGGGCCAGCAAGAAACAGAAAGGAACAGTCCGTCCGAGTCATGAATGGACAATCCTACTGTATCCTATATAGGGACCAGCAAATATCACGTTACTGTCTTGGACAAGCTATATTTCACTCGTAGATTGAATGTGTGGTAGAATGATCACNGACCAGCAAATATCACGTTACTGTCTTGGACAAGCTATATTTCACTCGTAGATTGAATGTGTGGTAGAATGATCACGCTAGCTGTGCAAAACCAGTCTCCGCGTCCCAACATTGAATTGCTTTTCTGCCAGTACGAATATCATAAACGAGTGGATGGGAATTGAGGTTATAAAACTGTTTAGTAAACAAGTGCTTTGAGACGTTTGTACTCTTCCTCTAACCGACTGTAAATGCAATTTTATTAAATTCAATTTGACGAAAGTTTTTCATTCTTATAAAATGGATTCTCTCTTGAAAATTTTGATACAAGCAAACACGTCCATCGCTGCTAACCAGGTGACTTTGACAGTTGTATTTATGTGGGGTAGGTCAATGTTGGTTATATGTGCAGTAGACGAAAAATCGATCTACTTGATCATTTGTCTATGATTTTACTGCCCACACCTAAGCAAAATTCGTTATTTCGTTGGGTGATGACCTTTATGCGAGACGACTTACCTGTGTAACAGAGTTACAGTATACTGGTAAAGCTGAACTGTTGTTATTGGCTACAACAGTCCTCATATTCGTGCCACACTAACAGTCTGCCAATGACAGCAGTCAGATGTGCGTGCAACAACTTGGAGTTTAGACTGATGTGAATAATAACGTGAATTTTCCAAATCCCTAAGCATGACGTATTTTAATTTGAAACTTTAACTTATTTGGACAAAAATGAATGATTGCACAGAATTATTTTTTTCAACGGTTGCCAGCAAAATTAATGTCTGAAGCCTCGGCAGGTAGTTCGGGAAAAGCACGATTTTTGGGCACGCGTGCCGGAATTGCCTTCTGTACGCACATTTTATTGACGGTCACTGAGACAGTTATTTCCCGCAAAAATTTCGGAATGCTCGTTAGACACCACCGTGCCACAGAACATAAGCACTTAGAAGTGAAAACTGCGTTTGGCTTTCCTTTGATGTGGGCGTATTCATTCTCTAACTGATTGTAAGAGCAGGCCTTGCGTTTGATTGGCTACCGCATGCTGCGAAATGTACCCTATTAGCTGGGCTATTGGCTCCCAAGTAAGTTACCAGGCATTGATTCATGGGCTGATCCAGATATTTATTAAGGGGCCCTTTCTTAAGTCATGTTTACTCATAGGTGTTTTTATGCGTGCATATATATTAGATACACACTTGCATGCAAACATGTACATGTGTATATATTTATATAGATTATATATAGTATATATATAAATTATATATATTCAGGATGGTCCACCTAACTTGGACACCCCCAAAAATTCTGGAACGGTTTCAGATCACGAAATGCGGTTTTCGACAAATCAAATTATGTACGGGGGCAAATAATTGGCCGCAAAGTGACTATTTGCAACACTTGTATGGACAGAAATAATTAAACCACATTTGATTTTTCCTCTGGAAACATACATTTATTTCAACGGCATCTGAAAGTATGTGCAAAGAGGAATTCAGCGATATAGCATAAGAAAAGGAAAGTAACACACAAATGCCAAGAAATAATGTGCAAATATGATTAAGTTAAATGGGTCGGTAGCATGGGGCAGTGGACCTGTACTCACAGCTGTAAGCAAGCAACACGTGCCGTGACTCATCCTGGCGGGACCGCTTCCTTACAGCAGCGTAGCGCTTACCTTAATTGTGACAAGGGGCACGGAATGCGATATTGCTGTTTCCTCTCGTGGCGTCGCCTCCCTTCTGCCCGTTACACTCACGTTCTCTGATATCAATGCATTACATTTTACTCAGATACCAACGTAATTCAGGAGATTTGTTTCCTAGTCATTAACTGTACAGAGTAACGAGTGCGTACAGATGCACAACAAAAATAGAACAAACCAACCTAAGAAGAAATGCAATCGCATCCGCATGCCGTAAAAAAAAAGCGCAGTTATGGTTGAAACTCTTCACATTAGTTCTTTTCACAGTGTGTGCTCGGTGTGTTTACCATAGACAGCAATAGTTTACCATATACAGCAATACACATCTGTAAACACACATGTAATGACCGACAAGTGGCCTGAAGTATTTATTGCGTAATGCCTCTGCAAGCTGCCACAATGCGTTCCTGCATGTCTTCTGGCGTCGTGGGAACCGTGCTGTACGCCATATCTTTCAGTGTTCTCCAGAGGAAAAAATCTTGAGGTGCGAGGTCGGGGGAGCGAGTTGGCCATCTTACAGTAACACCATGCCCTAACCAACGGTTTGGAAACGTTTCATTTAACACTTGCCTCATCACCAAAGCAAAACGCGCATCACAAATATCATGCTGAAACCACATATCACGGCGTATGTCGAGCGATATGTCTTTCAGAAGTGCCGGTAAGGTCTCTCTGAGGAATTGGGCGTAAGTACAGCCGGCCATTGTCCCTTGAATTAGGTATTTCCCTATGAAATAGTCTCCAACGATTCCACACCACACATTCACTTTCCACTGTCGTTGATGCTCCACGTGCAGGACCCAACGCGGATTCTCAGTCGCTCAGTACTGCATATTTCGTAAATTTATGCGCCCATGGTTTGAGAAGGTCGCTTCATCGGTAAATAATTTGTTCTTCAGAAAATTGCTGTAATCCCTTACATACATCAGAACAAACCTACAAAACAGAAACACGCTGCTGGAAATTGCCCTCACATAATGCCTGATGAAGAGCCACGTGATATGGATGGAATTTCCGTTGGCGCAGTATCCGTAACACACTTGTTTTACTTATTCTTACGAAACTGGGAAGTTCTCGCGTACCCATTCGGGGGTTTGCATCGACACGTAGCAACTCATCGTGTTGATGCGTCTCGCCCGTAGCATTCTTTCGTCGTACTCGTGTTGTGGAATTCAAATCACCTCGTGACAAGAGACGTGTGGAAATTGTTCGTATCGTTTGCCATGATATGGGCGTCCGATTAGGATATCTTTCGCCATACATTCGTATAGTTTTCTTGGCATTTCTGCCACACTCACCGTAAATAAGTAGAGCGTCTAGTTTTTCCTCATTAGTGACCTTCATTGAGTACGTACAGCAACACACTGCAATACCGCTTACCATAACAGATTACGGAGACTGGTGCTGCGCTGCTATTAGGAAGCGGTCCCACCAGGATGAGTCACGGCGCGTGTTACTTGCCTTTGCATATGCTATATCATTGAATTCCTCTTGCCCGTAATTTCGATGCCGTTGAAACAAATGCATGTTTCCAGGGGAAAAATCATATGATGTTCAATTATTTTTGTCCATGCACNTTTCGTCGTACTCGTGTTGTGGAATTCAAATCACCTCGTGACAAGAGACGTGTGGAAATTGTTCGTATCGTTTGCCGTGATATGGGCGTCCGATTAGGATATCTTTCGCCATACATTCGTATAGTTTTCTTGGCATTTCTGCCATACTCACCGTAAATAAATAGAGCGTCTAGTTTTTCCTCATTAGTGACCTTCATTGAGTACGTACAGCAGCACACTGCAATACCGCTTACCATAACAGATTACGGAGACTGGTGCTGCGCTGCTATTAGGAAGCGGTCCCACCAGGATGAGTCACGGCGCGTGTTACTTGCCTTTGCAGATGCTATATCATTGAATTCCTCTTGCCCGTACTTTCGATGCCGTTGAAACAAATGCATGTTTCCAGGGGAAAAATCATATGATGTTCAATTATTTTTGTCCATGCACGTGATACAAATAGTCACTTGGCGGCAAATTACTTGCCCCCGTACATAATTTCATTTAGCGAAAACGGCATTTCGTAATCTGCAACCGTNCGTGATACAAATAGTCACTTGGCGGCAAATTACTTGCCCCCGTACATAATTTCATTTAGCGAAAACGGCATTTCGTAATCTGCAAACGTTCCAGAAATTTGGGGGGTTTCCACGTTAGGTGGACCATCCTGCACACACACACACACACACANTAATCTGCAACCGTTCCAGAAATTTGGGGGGTTTCCACGTTAGGTGGACCATCCTGCACACACACACACACACACATACACACACACACACACACAATTTTTTGCTGTAGTAAATTAACATTTTATGAATTCNCACACACACACACACACACATACACACACACACACACACAATTTTTTGCTGTAGTAAATTAACATTTTATGAATTCAAAAATATCTTTATGAAGAAAAGTTGATCAATTTATAAAACAAAAGTGACAAAATCAATGCAGGTATATTCTACTACTTTATCTCTAAAATTATATACTGATATAATTTCTTAAGATAAAAGAAAGAAGATTATATATAAATGATGAAATAAAATAAATACACAACTTAAATACCCTTCAACATTTACGCACATTGTTCTTTATCGACAGTTTAATAATACAAAAAAATTTAAATGTAATAAATTTTATTTAATAACAGAAAAAGTTACTATTTGACAGCATTCAATAATAAAAGCATGTGCTTCTTTAATAAAAATTACATAAATTCCAGTACAATTAAAACTTGCCACTCCTTCTCACCACATGCTCACTGCTTCGGATAAAAATTTAATATGTGCAATTGTACATTTGTAAATTTTTTATAACAATAATAATAATGAAATAGTGATTAAATTTACAATATGCAGTTTATTTTCAGGTGGAATCACAAATTAATGTACATTCTCTTCCTTGAAACAACCCACCTAGCTCTACATTCTTAGCGTTTCGCAGTTAATGAAACTAAAAACGTTTTAGATTTGTCCCTTTATACTTTTGCACAGTTCGGCGTTGACACAATTCTGCCACGAATGGCAGGATGGGTAATTGACCAGATTAATACAAACTTTGTCAACATAGATATGGCTATACTAACGTGGGGACCGACAATGTGCAAACGTTGTATGTCACACGCTATGTGAAGGAGAGGAAAAGGAAGTGGCTACCTGCACACGGTTTCATCTTCTTTGCCACCAACCCGAAAGTATCGTCTCAAGGAACACAGGCTGAAAAAAAGGGACTATATAGCAGCAAATACTGCACTGGCGACTAGGGAGACACCCGCTGCTGTGCAGAGGTACGTGGGGGGTAGAATATATGTCACTCTCAGCGACAGTCACAGCAGGCCATACTGTTTCCCGGCTTAAAGCATTGTTCAAGGCCAAGAGCAAAATTATATTATATGGGACTTTTACAGTTACAGCTGGTTTCTGGTCTATTTTGGGGGTTTAATGCGCAAAGTGTAGCCCGTGGTTCGCTTACGTAATAGTCCACAAACTNCTGGTTTCTGGTCTATTTTGGGGGTTTAATGCGCAAAGTGTAGCCCGTGGTTCGCTTACGTAATAGTCCACAAACTAAAATACAAGGAGTCAATTATAGTATGAAAGCTGGAACAGTTTCTAAGATTTATAAATTAATCACTCTGGACAAAGGAGAACGAAATTTTTGTAATTCAAAAGTATTCGCTTTTTAACAATGCTATGAAGCTGGTATATACAAAACAACTTTCTTAAGATGCTTCCAAATACCATGGGAAATGCTTTGTAGTATGCTTTCTCAATTCGTACGTTAANAAAAACAACTTTCTTAAGATGCTTCCAAATACCATGGGAAATGCTTTGTAGTATGCTTTCTCAATTCGTACGTTAATTAATAAACTACAAAAATGGACACAGTCTACATTAAGATTATGCAAAAAAAATATTTACATAATTTTAATTTTAATGTAAACAGGATCTTAAGAGTAACTTAGTATGTAAAATGTCTCGAAGGAAGTAACACAAGTAAATTAGTCTTGGTTGTCCAGAAACTGTGACTTATAGAAATATACAACAATTTTTCTGACTAGAGGAAATTATACACTGAAGAGCCAAAAAAANCCAGAAACTGTGACTTATAGAAATATACAACAATTTTTCTGACTAGAGGAAATTATACACTGAAGAGCCAAAAAAAACTGGTACACCTGTCTAATATCGTGCAGGGCCCCCGCGAGCACGCAGAAGTGCCGCAAAATGACGTGGCATGGACTCGACTAATGTCTGAAGGTATGCAGGAGGCATTGAAATCTGCGCCAATTTGAGAAAGGGTTGCACGCCTGTCACGTTTAATGATTCTCGTAATTCGTCGTTTGCCCCGTTTGTTCACGATCTTTTTCCGGCCGCAGCGATGTCGAAGATTTTATGTTTTACCGGAGTCCCGATATTCACAGTACACTCGTGAAATGGTCGTAAGCGAAAATCCACATTTTATCGCTACCTCAGAGATGATATGTCCCATTCCTCGTGCACCGACTATAACACCACGTTCAAAGTCACTTAAATCTTGATAACCTGCCATTGTAGCAGCAGTAACCGATCTAGCAACTTTGACAGACGCTGGTTGTCTTATATAAGCGCTGCCGACCGCATCGCGTTACTCTGATTGGTTCCATACATCTGTTATATGCATACGCACGCCTATGCCAGTTTTTTTTGGCTCTCCAGTGTATTAGCAGTTGAAGTATCCTTTAAAATATTTAACTCTCAACTTACTGTTGCATTTACACTTAGGTGAAATCAAAATACTAAATTGGTATACAACAATTACCGAACAACTTGTTTTAGCACCTAGCGAGGTGGCACAGTGCTCAAATACTGGACTTGTATTCGGGAGTACCTAAATTCCACATATAATGTTTTCGAATATCAGTTTTCCTGAAATAACTTCATTGCCCATGGCTGACTCCTTCCCTGATTCCCTTGAAAAGTTTTACTGTTTCATTCTCCGTCTCTTATGCTCTTGGTTTCAGCGAGACATAAAGTCATAAATAAAATAAGTAACTTGTTTTTTCTAACCATTACACGCCTTCTTTACACCATACGCAAACATCAGCGCTCAGTCTTGGAAACAAAAGCATATATCGTCAAGCACCTGTAACAACTGACTTGCAATTTCTACTCAAACAAATGATAAGGTAGTGTCCGTGCGTCTTCACATGCCCCGGCTCACGGAGTGGGATGCACGTGGGGTAGAGGAGGGCTCGTGCCTGCACGACTGCTGTCGTTGGTGGCAAGAAATTCCGTTTACGTCGATCAAGTTTTCCCTTACGGTTGGATCAGGAGAACTTCACTAACACTGGGGTGGTCAGCGCCAGTCCCGACCTGACGACATGTGATTGTGCTCTGTATGGGTACGTCAAAGCCAAGGTTGCAGAGCATCGCATGTCAACTGTTGGCGAACTGAGGCAACGGATTGACGCCACATTTGCAGCAATTACACGCATCACATGGCCGTAAAATTATCGTGTGCTACGAAAACAATGGATGTCATACTGATCCAATCGACGCCTAAATCACAACGCATTATTCCACGAATGTTGTTATATTGTGTTAATGTTAACATTGTGATATTTGGGGTAAGTTTGTGTACTTTGTTTTTTCGTCTTATAATGTTCTATATTGTAGCGTCCTGGGACTTATGAAACAGCCTGTACTAACAATCGTCACACTGCATTTGCCATGCTGGCATTGATTGAAAGTATCTGGAATGTGATGATTCTATCTGCTAATAGGGAATTCGCGTAGTTAATTTAAGTTAAATGCATTTAATAAATATAACAAAAAAGGCAAAGGGGCTGCGGTGCCTGAGTGGTTAGCCTGCTCGCCTCACCCAAGGCGAACCGGGTTCAATCCACGGCCGGGTTACTCCCGGATTTTAGCATGTAGGAATCGTGACGGACGATGCCGCTGGACAGCGGGTTTTCTCGGGGATCTCCTGCTTCCCCCGCTCTTTCATTCCAGCGCTGCTACATACTCAATTCAATCACCCTGATCGGTGGGCGCCGATCTCTCATATACCCGCGGAAGGCCGTGCTGGGACGAGGTCTGGAACCCTTATCGGCTCTCAAGACCTCTTTGTTAAGAGCCGCCCACTCTTCACTCACTCACAAAAAGGCAAACATTTTTAAAAAGACAATGCCAGGTGTGGGCAATTCCCCCCCCCCCCTCTCCTACGCTGATTTGCGAACGGCGTTCCGACGTGTTGCTGGCTAGTGACGCCATTTTGGTGGCGTGTGCGGCTGGAGTTCTCCGTGTCTGTAAGCTTGTGACGCTGGCAACAGAGATGCTGGGCCATATGCACCTCCATCTCTGAGGTCAGATCGCCTACGTGTNGGGGGGGGGGGGTCACTTTCAAGTGGGAGGAACACAACTGCGTCCTTGTTGATAAAGGAACTTAAGGCTCTCGCCCACCTTGAGCTTTTTCCCGCGTTTGAGACCCAGACGCACAGAAGCGATAAGGGCGACACTGCCACGCGCAACAAGTGCCCCATCGCCACTAAGAGCAAGGCTCTCGACTGGCGTGCATTGTTCTCGTTGCACTGCGTGTACCTATGGGGCTTTCAGTGGCGACCTTATTATTTTATTGATGGAAAGTCTGTCGAAAGGTTCAATTAATGCGCCTGAGTAGTTTTATGGATCTGACGCGTGTATTTCGAGATAAAGCGCTTTGAAAAAGCCCCCCTTTTTTTTTTTTTTTTTTGGAGTACTCTGAAATGGTGTTTATAATGTACGTGACATCTTGAAACCACTCGACATCCCTCGTCTGAAGTGTGTGTTCTTTTTGCAGATAAGCACATTGGACACACGTTTAATAGTTTCGTTGGAAGACGCGTATTCAAAAACATTACAACGTAGTTCAAGCGCCAGGTCGGAGGGTGCCTTAACGGCATGTGGAACGCAAGTTAACGCTGAAAACGTCAATACAAATCTGCAGTGCTTTGGAACACAGTATATGGTACATAAAGTCAAGCAAATGTTGTGCTAAAGTGATGCATTTTTTTTACGCTGTAACATTGTACGACGGAGTAGGCCAACTTACTACGTTCACTCACCAAGTCTACGATCGAGGAAATGTTGAACATGAATGATGTTCATGACTGTAACTGTACACAGCAAGGCATCAGTGCCCAGTATACCTTGTGGCTGATCTGGTTTGTGTAATTTTCTACAGATCTTTAATACACTCTAAATATGAATCAGAGAGAATTTCATTGTTTCAATCAGTTAACATTATCTTACTGATTCAACAGCCACTTCAATGAATTGAACTGATGAATCAGTGAAAAATGCCAGTTTTCAATCACTTATTGATTTACTGACATTTTCCACTGATTCATCAGTAATTTTTTTTTNCTGATGAATCAGTGAAAAATGCCAGTTTTCAATCACTTATTGATTTACTGACATTTTCCACTGATTCATCAGTAATTGTTTTCACTGTTTTTCAGTGATTTGTTTTTTGACTGGTGGATTAGTTAAACAGCGTGTAAAAATGGCTGTCAAACAATGTGTAAAAATGGCCGTTAAACAACATATATGAAGTGAAATAACAACGTATAAACCAATAAAACCAATAAAAAATACTTTCTAAAATGTGTTTCGTATTTGAAAACACCATTGTATGAGGTAACATGAACATTTAGCCTTTCATTCCGTTTTTTTACGTGTTTCATTTCGTTGATGTCCTGTAATCATCACAGCGATCTGTTTGAAGGGCTACACTGCATATAATGTGGCGAAGAGAGTGAACTCATATGCGCTATTCATTTTAACAGTCCTAACGGTACCAATCAAACCAAAAACTAAAAGTAAGGGCATACAATTTTAAACTACACTCTTTCGGTGAGGAAATATAATACATATATTTTACTCTTTAACGTCAGTAAAATATCACAGAAAATTTTGCCGTGCTCTGACGTCATGTCTGGTAGTCGTGTGTTGCTCGTCGTTCAATTGTGAATCAAGCGTTATGCCGTGAACTTGTTCATTTCATTGAGATGCAAGGCATGCCAAAAGAAAGTGTAAGATCAAATGCTTGTTCAGACAAACGTAAGGCCCTAGCTGTATTCTTTACCATTGTCTGTTGAGAAAAAAATATATTGACAGCCTTTCTGTTGGAGACCTTGAACAATAATTTGCTAACTGTGACTTAACACGTCCCGCGGACTCCCTAACGTCGTGCGAGTTCAGACATCTTGAATTTAGTCGGTGGGTGGTTGCAACGGCTGAGACAAGCTCGGCTGTTAGAGCCAGAGACTTTGTCACGACAGAATCTTAAAAAAGAGCGGGAAGAACTGTAGCGTAGGCAGATAAATTTATTTTAGGGATGGTTTTCTTCATTGGTAACAGTATATGTTTTTCGTACATGTAAAAGTGACAATTTCTCTCGTGTATGATGCAGTAGAGAGTTCAGGTTGATACAGGTTGGAAAATGTACTCTCACGAGTCTGAGACAAATTTCACAAAAGTTCCATGTCACGCACGCATATATTCGTTGTGTGCCTATGGCTTTTCTCGAATTATAATGAAAGTTAAACGCATGACGAGTCGAGAATGGTAAAATTTGCTGTTACATCTGCAAGTCTGCATTCTTCNATTATAATGAAAGTTAAACGCATGACGAGTCGAGAATGGTAAAATTTGCTGTTACATCTGCAAGTCTGCATTCTTCAGCCGCTATCGTGAGCTCGTTAGCGGCTGTTTTTTTACGCAGAGAGTATACTGTNGCCGCTATCGTGAGCTCGTTAGCGGCTGTTTTTTTACGCAGAGAGTATACTGTCCCAGAACATACTACATTAAAATTATACTATAGTTTCTAACGTTTCTCACGGCACAACCGCCTACGAGACACCTTCGCGGTAAATGCTGGAAAGTTTGTATCATGAAATAGATTTTTATAACGTAGAATAAAGACCAAAGACTTGTTGTAGACGGTGAATGTAGAAGTCATAGAGAGATTTTTTTAAGTCCGCAGTTTAAATATCGACTAGAGATTCAAAACATTTTTTGGCCAAAATTGCAGGTGAATTTCTGATTTGTGTACGTTCTCATGCGCGACTTTATAATGTCCAAAACAACCCCAAATAAAGAATTATGTATACAACGATTTACGGACCTTAGTTAAAAATGAAACCATAAAAAAGTTTACAAACTTACACAAAGATCTTGTAGTTTTTCCGATTGAAGGGATAATGTATTGAAAAATGTCCAAGAGTAGATAAATAACAAATAATTATATTTAATAAAAAAAATATGTCCACTAGTTTTACACTACAGCGTATTCTCGTGTTAGAGCCTCGTGTGCTTTTTACCTTGCATATTTTGAGTCGGCGCCATTTGTTTATTGGATTCTGCAGCAGCGAGGGCCCATTTTCCTTTTAAACTTTGTTCGACGCGATGACGGGATATCCTGTTCTTCAGTTGTTTCTTGTTTGGGGTTCAGAGCAATCCAGGAAGTGTCAAACTGTAATCCAGTGGCAAAAGCAGTAGGAAAGCACAACTTAAAATTAAAGACGTGGATTTTGAATGTCTCTAGTTATGAATTTTTTTTCTCCGCGAAAATTGTATGTATCGCTAAAGATAAAGACAGCGATACAAAGCGCGCCTTGGCTAGATATAAGAGCAGTTGCAAAGAACATTGTTTGCTTACTCGTTACTTAAAAGGTTGTATATCAACCTCTAAAACGTAGCTCATCGTCTGACTTTACGTCATGTGTGTAGTATATGCCTCGCAGCTTGATCGTGATTGGTTGCTGTTTGCATCCAGCGAGAGTAAACTGTTGTGAGGAAACAATAGTTAACCAGCCGCGATTGGACGTATTATAAAAATGTTGTTACTTTAGGGAAACTAATATGATGACGAATATACGAGCAATATTTACTTTAGAAATAGAAAAGTTAACTGGGTACCGGTACAAAACCACAAGGGCAGCAAAGTGCAAAATTAAAACTGTTCAGTAACGTTTCTAAGAAAATAAAATGTATTTTTTTAACCCTTTAAGTTACAGTGTGTAATCTATGGGAGATGTCGCACAGAAAGCGGATTTATGGTTCGAACTGTACTATGTGAGAAGGCACCTTGCGATAAAAGGAGTGCCCTTACAATACGTGAAAGGCGCCATTATATGTGGAAACTGTTAGGATAATAAACAGCTACTACCAATAATATTAGCAAGACTTAAATTGTCCATTGGTTCCAAGGTTTAAGGGGGATTTACAATATACCGTCGCGTGCGTCCGTCATACGCCAATCCGTCTCCCAGCCGAGCGATTTACAACGAGAGTTCGTACGTTCGTCGTCAGTTCATTGCCGCAAACTGACGCAAATAAAACTGTTTAGAAATACGAGAAAAAATTCTCAGTTAAAAGCTAAAATTATTGGCGCTATCGCATGCGTGTAAATACATCAAGCACAAGTACCTGTTAATAACGGAAATTAGTCGAAGTTTAAATTTTTTAAATAATACAAGTATAGTTTTATTACATTTGCTATTTTGCACAAAAGGAACTCGTGTTCCCGGCGTGATTATCGACAACTCTCCAGGAAAACTGTAACTTCATTACAGTTTACAGCTTTATAAATAAACGTATGTAAACATAAAAAGGCGAAAAAGACACAGCACTCCCTGCACAGCCTTCAAACGTACTTGGAGAGAACGGGTAACAAAAAGGAAAAGTTTAGAAAGCTTTATTTCCATCCATCCGCCCGTCAAAAGTCAAAGCTTGCCAATGTTTTGCCGGACGGATGGATAGAGAAAATGAACACCTCTGATTTATTGTTGTTCACGTGATTGATGGACGAAACGGGCTGTTGTAAATCCTACCTTTGGTCTAAGCGGGTGTGTGTCGATACAATAACATCTGCAGGTATAATATTTGTTTGCTGCAGCTATATTTACCTGTTATTGCAAGAGTTAAAATTTTTTTATGTTATGTTGATCTATCGTTGTGGTAATCCTTGGCTATTAAAAGGAAACGAAATAGTGATCAAACTTTTCAGAGGTGAAGCTAACTACGTTTGTTTGATACAGGGTGCGGATGTTTCATCATACCCTGCCGTAAGACGATAGAGAAATAAATATTTGGTTAGTGTCTCTAAACAAGTTTGAACATATACGAAACAAGTTTCAACTCATTCGGGAAAGTGTAGTTGAGATAATCACAAGTANTCTCTAAACAAGTTTGAACATATACGAAACAAGTTTCAACTCATTCGGGAAAGTGTAGTTGAGATAATCACAAGTAGTTAAAGGTTACTACTGATCCACAAACCAGAATTTCTTGGCGGGGAACGTGGCTAAGGGTTGTTAGAAGGCTTAACTAAAAGTTTAAATGCGTTTCTCTTCTGTCATCAAAAGACATAGCACATCAAGTTCCTCAAATAGTCCAATTCAAGCTAACATTCAAAATAGCTAGGAAAACATTTTGCTCCCTGGCATAGACGCGTGAATTGAAAACTAGTTTTTAACTATCGCCATAAATAATTAAAGGAACACTTAAAAAAAAAAGCCTTGTTGATAGCTTTTGGAATGGCTGAATTCGAAATGACACTTAAAATGAATTTAATTGATAGNTAAAAAAAAAAGCCTTGTTGATAGCTTTTGGAATGGCTGAATTCGAAATGACACTTAAAATGAATTTAATTGATAGCTAGATTTTATTGGTTCCTACGCAGATGTAAACAGTGACGTTTTGTCACCTTTCTGCTACCATTCGGGAAGACCCAATTAAAATTTTTGAAGTGAGTAAACACATTCATTGTCAGGACCAGTAATTTACCAGAATAGAGACCAGAAAATTTTGCGAGTTCGTTGACTTCATGATCGTTTTTATAACTAGGTTGATGCCAACTGTTCATTGGTTGCTTTTTATTACGTTGGAAGGCCATGATTGGTCCTTCGTGTTGTTGAGCGTTAATTATTGGCTCAGAATTTATCACGAGTTGTCGCGTAAGTCGAGAATTTACGGCAACGGCAGCATAAACGCACGGCTGTTCGATGTCTAGCTTGTACCTAAATGAATCTTCAACATTTGTAGGTCCTTAGTCATGAATTGAAGTTATTTTGGTTTATATGGAGTTTGAAAGAATATGTGGATTACGTTCACCACAATAAACATACACTTATCAACAATTTCCGCCGTCATAAATTAATGGGTTTCCTTAGATTTTTGGGGCCGAGGTTGTTTAGTGGTCAGACTACTCGCATTCCGCCTAGGCGAACCTGGTTTGATTCTCTACGAGGTCGCGGGAATCGTGTCGGAAGATGCCTCTGGTAGGCGGGTTTTTTTCGGGGATCTCCCGTTTCGAATTAAGAAACTTATGATTCGAGTTAATCAAATATGCAACAAAACAATAGCTCACATCATAAAATCGAGCAGTTCGTTTCGTATAGCCACTCAACTTCAGTACACTTCACTCTTCAACGACATTTAGCCCCTCTTTCACCGTAATGTGCCATCGTCTGAGTCAACGGAATCGGTGCGAACGAACCATTTTTCGGCGGCTGCTGTAACATGTTGCTTATATTGGCTGTTGATGGTGATACTGTGCAGCCGACATTATAAACGCATATATATATATATATATATATATATATATATTTATAGAGGGACTGGAAAATTTAGGCAACTTATTTTAGGACCAGCTAGACTTCAAACACACGTGCATTCCCGTCACGTTTGCGGTTGGATCACAGTTTATTACTCCGAGTCAACAACAGACGTGCAAGGAACCAAGCACATGCCACCTGGTCTGAGGTAAAACTGGCTACGCGCTGGGGAAGCAGCCAATGAACAGAAAGCCGAGGCTCTAAAATACATGGGGCATTGGAGTCTAATCTACAGGTCTTTTAAAACGCGAAATTTGCCGGTCCCTATACGTATATGTGCGTCAGAATAAACTCAGAAGAGTACGGCGTCTTGTCACACGAGTTGCAATGTCCATAGGTGTAAGAAAAACTTTTTTACTTATATTTAGTCACCAAGAGATTCGTCCATTTAAACCGCTGCGCAGGAACTTACTTTTCTGATGGAAACCTTGGCTTCGCTGTATCCCGATATACGTCTTGTAATCAAGTGGGCTGTTCTGGTATAAAATAAAACTTGCCGTTTCCCGCGTGGCCGATTGCAAGATACTATTGGAGGACGCTTCCTTCTCAGGCCTCATGTTGGTCACACCTAGGGACACTGGATTTTCGCGAAAATAGTTCCTGTCTAGTTGTATTTTAAAGCACTTTAAGCTAAGATGCACTTTCGCCGTTGAGATGTTTTTACATGTTGGCGTCTTTAAGAGAGTAACTGCTAATCGTAAACGTTCAATACCGAAATAACCTAAGTTTGATCATAGGCCGCGACTTATTGTTTTCAGAAGGTGAGCGGGTCTCAAACTTCCTGTGACATGTGTTCGTTTAAATCTTATTTCTCTCCCGGAGCCGCGGTGACTAAGGGGTTAGACTGCTCGCCTCCCACCAGGGCGAACCGGGTTCAATCCCCGGCCGGGTCACTCCCGGATTTTCGTAGGTGGGAATCGTGCCGGACGATGCAGCTAGTCGGTGGGTTTTCTCGGGATCTCCCGTTTCCCCCACCCCCGCATTCCGGCGTTGCTCCATTCTCGCCTCATTTCACCCTCATCGGCTCTCAAAACTTCGTTGTTAAGAGCCGCCCAAATCTCTCAACTATCTCTCTCCCCCATCGCTCTCATTCAGGGCGTTGCAAGTTTGTGCATGTGGGTATCCACGTATTTGTAACACTTGTTTCATGTGGACCAAGATTTTAAACATTAAGATAAGTTAATTTCTCCTTAAATGATTATGTGAAGTTTATAAACAATAAACATTTTTNCCAAGATTTTAAACATTAAGATAAGTTAATTTCTCCTTAAATGATTATGTGAAGTTTATAAACAATAAACATTTTTTTAAAAGAATGAACCAAGTAGTCTGTAGCAAGCCATAAGTAGGGTAACGTGTTTTCAGCGAAAATATTCCACTACTAGTTGTACTCCAAAACTCTTTATTTCACGTACCACTCGTCCTAGGTGTCTGCCCGTTCATCGTCGGAGTAAGTTAATTCTTACTGGGACGGTAGGTAAGTACAGTGTTTTCACAATGACATATGGGCAATAACCAGAGGAAATCTTGGAGGTGTGTACGTAGGATATTACGTATATTCTGCGCGTAA
Organism: Clitarchus hookeri; assembly: GCA_002778355.1. Taxonomy (NCBI): domain Eukaryota; kingdom Metazoa; phylum Arthropoda; class Insecta; order Phasmatodea; family Phasmatidae; genus Clitarchus; species Clitarchus hookeri. Next base: position 626,977 of record NQII01000321.1, on the reverse strand, counting down.
ATATTTTCGCGAAAAACAGGTAGCCCTAGTTATAAATACGTACTTCAAACCGAAGTAGTGACCAACGATTGTTTATCAACCTCGGAGAGAAAGGTGAGAGTGGGGGGGGGACACCTCTACTGGCTGAAAAGTGGTGGGTTGACCGTCCCTTTGCTTTTCATACTCGGCGTCTATGAGTGTTATTGGTGGAGTGGATAGCTTTGGGCGGCTCTTAACAACGGGGTTTTGAAAGCCGGTGAGGGTGAAGTGAGGTGAGCATGGAGCAGCGCCGAAATACAAGGGCGAGGGAAACGGGAGATCCCCGAGAAAACCCGCCGACGAGCGGCATCGTCCGGCACGATTCCCACATGCGAAAGTTCGGGAGCGACCCCGTTTCGCGTAAGTGGGAGGCGAGTAGTCTAACCCCTACACCACCGTGACACCCGCAGTGTGATTGGTCCACTCAAATAAGGAAATGTCTTCTCACAAAGTCACGCGGTCAGTAATGAAAGTAAAATTCCAGATCTGCACGTAGGTTATTGAAATCTAACTTGCGCGGAACTCTGTTTCGCGAAAATAAAGTGTCCCTAGGCACTCCAGTTTCAGACCAGTTTCGGCGTATTTCAGGCTAACTGCAGTTGTATCGGGAGAGTGTCTTGCCGCAAACCGTAACGATAAATCAAGTTATCCACGATTTTACGGTTTCAGGTTTTCAGAAGAAAGTCCCAACTAGGCATTTGGACGTCTGTCATAGGCTTAAATAAAATGTTTAGTCTCTCATAGTTAAAATGAATACGATAAAGTATACTAAATAAAAGCGCATTGTGCCGGTTGAAGTTACTATGGTATTAATTGAAAGCCTAGTGCTCAATCAGAATCTGCGGTTTCTGTATATATGATTATTATTAAATTTCAAAATATTATGCTGTTTGTTTTTCGTCCTTATCAGTATTCTTGTGCTTGTTACATTATTNTATTATTATTAAATTTCAAAATATTATGCTGTTTGTTTTTCGTCCTTATCAGTATTCTTGTGCTTGTTACATTATTTTCACCTCCAAATGTTGAGTAAATACGAAGACCAAGTGTATCAGTTTTCTTGCCCTTTGTTTTTACTAAAATGGTTTCTGAATGGTGTATAAATTCTTGCATGGAAATGGGGAGTTCCTGTTTGCAGGGTGGACAGATTCTTAACTATACAAATATTATGTGTTAACTTAAACGAGTTCAAAAAGTTAACTTTCATGAACTAATAAACAAAAAAAAAACACCTGTACTCTTTTATGCTCCAGCGAATTATGTGCTTAATGGTAACAAGCACAAAGATTCAATTCCCTTTTGTTGAAATTTTTTTTATATATAGTGTAATGTTATGAGAACGTAAGTGGGTTACATTTGCTAACAAGTGGTTTTGTGGATACCCTTGTGTTTCGTAAATAAGAGAAACTCACGAGAAACCAGTCTTCCGTAGCGAAGCCGGGAAGACATTGACTTTTGGCACGAAAACCACGGGTATAAATTTATAGTAGACACGGTGTTTCGTAGCGGTTACTTCACTCTATTTGTAAACCAAACAAACTTCGAGGAAATTCCTAACAGAAACGTGATCTTCATTTACGAAATACCTGCCTTTTAATCATGACAAAGTTGTAGCGTTAATTAGGAAGAGTTTCTTTGATCGGAATCGGGGACCTGTCTTTTCCGGAGAACTGGTTTCAAGATGAATGGCCAAGTATGGCATAATGGACACAAATAAATAGGGTCGGAAAGTGGTAAGGTGACTTTAATGCGAGTTATTCATTTATGTACGACGCATCCGGTTTTCCGGGGCATAACCATTCGTTGTAAGTGGTGAACTGTCATTTCTTTTATAATTTCGCGGACATTTGGCCCGTATTTAAAATCAAAGGATAAGACACTTTAATACTGCGCTGTTACGTATCCACAATTTAAGAAATTTCGTATGGAAACGCAGTTTGAAATAACAAAACAGAAATTGTTCTCTGTATTCATAAAATACAAAGAAAATATTCCAAGATTGCTGCAACAAAAACATTACTATTGAGGCATTTCTTAAACGTTTATGTTGTTGTAAAATTAATAATGTTGTGACAAAGTCAATAATTTTAACCATATACAAAGACTTATATTACTATTGTGTAAATATGCAGTTGAAACGTTAATGTTAATTAAGCTTTTAAATTATTTTGCCGCTACGTAATGTTGTATTACGCTAAAAACGACAGAAAGAACAAAATATTTTGTGTTACTGCGACATTAAAGTAATGTCCAGCCAACACCAGTTTACAATTACTTGACGTAAAATGGCGGATACTAGTGAACAGCGATAACCTCGTAAAATTAAATCACTTTATTTAAATTTTAAAGCATAGTATGAGAACTAAACGTAGCTTAGACCAGCTCTCAAGCCTTGCAAAGCAGTTTAGGTATGTCAAATATGCATATATTTCTAGAGCATAAAGTATTTCCACATTGAAGAACTGCTGTTTGTCGTTATATTGTATTCAGTATACCCACAATATTAAACGCGTTCAGGCGCCCAATAGAGCAGTTGGTAGGACGTTAGGTTTCGTAAAATGAAAAATGTCAAGTAAGCCTACGCAAGGCGCAGATTCGGTTGCCCTCCCGCTGGTAATGTTTTCTTCGTTAGTAATATTTATNGACCAGCTCTCAAGCCTTGCAAAGCAGTTTAGGTATGTCAAATATGCATATATTTCTAGAGCATAAAGTATTTCCATATTGAAGAACTGCTGTTTGTCGTTATATTGTATTCAGTATACCCACAATATTAAACGCGTTCAGGCGCCCAATAGAGCAGTTGGTAGGACGTTAGGTTTCGTAAAATGAAAAACGTCAAGTAAGCCTACGCAAGGCGCAGATTCGGTTGCCCTCCCGCTGGTAATGTTTTCTTCGTTAGTAATATTTATNTGTCAAGTAAGCCTACGCAAGGCGCAGATTCGGTTGCCCTCCCGCTGGTAATGTTTTCTTCGTTAGTAATATTTATTTTAGTGACAAAATAATGGTACATAATTTATTTTACATAGGAATGTTTTTAAAGCAAAGAAAATACAAGAAAATTTTGACACAAACGTTAAGATCAGCTCATTACATAATTCGTTTTGCCGCAACATAAACACCGCCTTAATGTTGACAGCACAGATAGGAGGTAACTTTGTTACAAAATTACTTAATGTTACAACAATATATATCACATTAACAGCAACATTAGTTGCCGACGGCTCACCGATAACAAAAAATTAATGTCGTACTAGTAACATTAATACTGTTGGCACATAAGAATTTCTTCTGTGTGAGGAACCTGTCGTAACTTAGTGATTCGAGAACGAAAACTGCCGATGCCACACGAAGCTACCTTCATCACTGCAACCCGACAATGAGCGTTTCCGCGGCATTTATGAATTCGCGCCTAGAGATAGCAGCAACAAACCACATGTAACAGACACTTCAACAAAACAAGATGAATTTGGGGAAGGTGTGGGAGGGGGGAAGCGAGGGTGAGATGTGTGAGTCACTTGCCTGTTAATGGCAACTTCTAATAACAAGGTGCTTTTTTGTGATNGGGGAAGCGAGGGTGAGATGTGTGAGTCACTTGCCTGTTAATGGCAACTTCTAATAACAAGGTGCTTTTTTGTGATATTTTGGGATAGTTTATATTTTATCCTTGTTCAAATCCCAATCTAGCACAAAAAATTATTTTTTAATTATTTATTCTAGTACTTATTTATTTAATGCAACAACCACGGTGTAAAAAATAAAATGTTGGGNGGGGAAGCGAGGGTGAGATGTGTGAGTCACTTGCCTGTTAATGGCAACTTCTAATAACAAGGTGCTTTTTTGTGATCTTTTGGGATAGTTTATATTTTATCCTTGTTCAAATCCCAATCTAGCACAAAACATTATTTTTTAATTATTTATTCTAGTACTTATTTATTTAATGCAACAACCACGGTGTAAAAAATAAAATGTTGTGTCATACATTTTTAAAGACTATAAAAAATAATATTAAATTTTAAGGAAACTCCCATAAATTCACTGAAACATCACTAAAGTTCACAGAGAGTTCGTCACCTAGAATACATAAGAGTCCGTAATTTTATAAACATTTCTGGATTATTTGTATTACTTTTCTGTATTGCAATTGACCTTTTTTTAAAACTTGTTTATGATATATTTGATGTATTTTATTCATTTAAATTTTAAGTACATTTTTGCGTGGGACTGCGATGCATTACGCGCGTTTCCATAGTGAAGCGTTTAACAAAACTCACATGGATATAAATTCATCAGATCTTGCAAGTACGCTACAGTACAGTAACAATAAGTTTTTTATTTTCTACTGAAAAAGAAACGATTAACGGCAACCTTGTATACAAAAAATTGTATTTGATGGGGTAAAAATTAACTCGGCACCCCAATGGGCTGATGATCACCCAGTATAGTCAGTTCGATTCTTCTCCGTTTTCTTAAATAAAACCTTTGAAAAATCACCCACGTAGGATGTGTCTGGTTGTTTCCTATATATGTCGTGTATCACAAGCTTTTTAATACTTGTGTTAACATAAAAGTACCTTATCATACAGTTTTGGAACTATATAAATAATTTTAAACTGAAACCGGCCTTTAAAAATGACTTNCAATGGGCTGATGATCACCCAGTATAGTCAATTCGATTCTTCTCCGTTTTCTTAAATAAAACCTTTGAAAAATCACCCACGTAGGATGTGTCTGGTTGTTTCCTATATATGCCGTGTATCACAAGCTTTTTAATACTTGTGTTAACATAAAAGTACCTTATCATACAGTTTTGGAACTATATAAATAATTTTAAACTAAAACCGGCCTTTAAAAATGACTTCAAAATTGTTCAATTAAAAATTGATTTTTTTTTTGTTTTCTACATTTTTTAATGCTTGCGGTAGCATCGGCATGGATAAGTTTGGAATATGGTGCGATAAGGTGGTTGGGGGCGTAGGAGTTATGTAGTTCTTTTGTGATAAACATAGAGCGCACTAACGCATCAAACATGCCTGGGAAAAGTTGAAAACAGCAGTTTATAATCGTCCACAACCTCNGTTTAACAAAACTCACATGGATATAAATTCATCAGATCTTGCAAGTACGCTACAGTACAGTAACAATAAGTTTTTTATTTTCTACTGAAAAAGAAACGATTAACGGCAACCTTGTATACAAAAAATTGTATTTGATGGGGTAAAAATTAACTCGGCACCCCAATGGGCTGATGATCACCCAGTATAGTCAANTAAATTCATCAGATCTTGCAAGTACGCTACAGTACAGTAACAATAAGTTTTTTATTTTCTACTGAAAAAGAAACGATTAACGGCAACCTTGTATACAAAAAATTGTATTTGATGGGGTAAAAATTAACTCGGCACCCCAATGGGCTGATGATCACCCAGTATAGTCAATTCGATTCTTCTCCGTTTTCTTAAATAAAACCTTTGAAAAATCACCCACGTAGGATGTGTCTGGTTGTTTCCTATATATGTCGTGTATCACAAGCTTTTTAATACTTGTGTTAACATAAAAGTACCTTATCATACAGTTTTGGAACTATATAAATAATTTTAAACTGAAACCGGCCTTTAAAAATGACTTTAAAATTGTTTAATTAAAAATTGATTTTTTTTTTCTACATTTTTTAATGCTTGCGGTAGCATCGGCATGGATAAGTTTGGAATATGGTGCGATAAGGTGGTTGGGGGCGTAGGAGTTATGTAGTTCTTTTGTGATCAACATAGAGCGCACTAACGCATCAAACATGCCTGGGAAAAGTTGAAAACAGCAGTTTATAATCGTCCACAACCTCNCAACATAGAGCGCACTAACGCATCAAACATGCCTGGGAAAAGTTGAAAACAGCAGTTTATAATCGTCCACAACCTCCAAAATCACGTGCAGATCTCACAAGAGCTGCCGAGATGGAATGGGACCTTCTTCCGGAAGGTGACATCGACGCACTGATTACAAGCATACCACGGCGTGTTAAAAGAGACCTTCACAATTCACATGGAGGACATACACGGTACTAAGCTGCAGTGGGAAAGAAGAAACCTTACCAAGTTTAGAGACACCATTACGCTAAATTTGTTGTTCTTTAGTGTTAATTTGTCTGTACTATAGAAAAATTCTTTTGTTGTTAGAAACACTTTGAATTTCACTTTTTGTATCGGTACCGTAATGTCTAATTGCTATGTTTTCTTTTATATGTATACCATACTTAATTTATGTATATTCCAAACTTTTTACGAGGTGTTTATATCAGAGGAGGCTGGCGCTAAGGGGAACAGAAAACCCATATTATTTAGAATTTTTAAACAAATAAGTAAAGGCATATGAAATATCCGCAGAGTAGGTAAGTTGACAGAAGTTAAAGAGTCGTTCGAACAGTGGATTATATATAACCACACACGCCAGCAAGATGGCGTCACCGGCCAGCACAATGTCGGAAACTCTTTGGCCAATCAGCGCCCGGTGACACTCTCCAGCCGGCAACCCGCCTAATAAGAATTATTTCGCAGCACGCGGAAGCCAATCGGACACGATGCCCGCCCGTTCCCAGAGCATCAATCAGCCAATCAGAGGATGTGTACGTCTGCATCAAAGCAACAACCACGCCATGCTGCTTCTAATGCTAACCTATATTGTGNGCCAATCAGAGGATGTGTACGTCTGCATCAAAGCAACAACCACGCCATGCTGCTTCTAATGCTAACCTATATTGTGTCCAGCATTTTTGACAATTTAAACGTTCTTACGTTCCATGTTAGTTTTAAATCTTGCGAAAGAAAAATGAAGACATGGAATTGTGGTGCAGCACTGGCGAATCGGAAAGAGAACAGTTCTGTAATAATTTTTTGCTGTTAACACAGTAGTGACAGGTTTGGTCATTATTAATATACTGCATANGCCAATCAGAGGATGTGTACGTCTGCATCAAAGCAACAACCACGCCATGCTGCTTCTAATGCTAACCTATATTGTGCCCAGCATTTTTGACAATTTAAACGTTCTTACGTTCCATGTTAGTTTTAAATCTTGCGAAAGAAAAATGAAGACATGGAATTGTGGTGCAGCACTGGCGAATCGTAGAGAGAACAGTTCTGTAATAATTTTTTGCTGTTAACACAGTAGTGACAGGTTTGGTCATTATTAATATACTGCATATTAGCCCTTTTATTTATTTATTTATTTTTCAAAAAAGCTAAACATGTAGTTTTGATATATGTATTCATTTTCAAGAGCTACCCCTTCCTTCTCCCTTCGTCCTTTAATTACGTTTCATATACGTTACTGCACACAATTTCAGTGTGACTTGCAAATAGATTCTGTTGAACATTTGGTATACATTATGGTATAGGCTATTTACGGTAAAGTGAGCGCTTTTGAAATTCCTCTCATTTGAAATAATAGTCAATAAGTATATTTTATTTTAGCCTTAAACGTTAATTTCCCAGTGCAGTAACATGTACACACTGTGTTTACGACCTACATGGCAATATTTATTTAAAAAGGTGGTTAAAGGATTAAAAATAGCTCAAAGGTAAAGGTAACTACGGCCTCAAAAGTGCTCACTTTACTGTGAACAGCCTATGCCACCCTAAGCGCCTCTCTCTCTCAGCTACCCCATTTATCCCCCTTCCTTCTTATTTCTAGCTTCTGTGGCTCAGAAACGCACAACAGCACCAGGCACGCGGTATTACCATATCGTGACTGCGTATCCAGATAAGAATCTTCCAGCGGGTGTACCGCTAAAGCGCGCTTTACCGTACAGGCGCCCCCTTCCCCCACCATCCGTCGTCGACCAATGTTGTTTCGGCGGTATGTGTACCCCTGGGCGATGCTCTCTGGGGTCAGTTCGTCGTATCCTCCCATCGCGCGCGCATGCGCAGAGGGACGGGTGGAGGAAGGACAATATAACTTATTTTATGTGAGCTCGCCTTGTGTTTCTGTTCTTTTTTCCCCCCTGCCCCGTTCTCCCTCCGCCGGACCACGGCTGGAATGTGGCGTATTTGGCCCACTGCACACGTGGGCAGTGTCTCGGCCATGATCCCCCCTCCCATCTTTTACCTACACCTTTGCTCTCTTGCTCTCTTGCCTCCATATTTCATCGTACGCGCTTACGCCAGACGAAAAGAAGGGAAACAGGAAATAGCTTCGCCATCTCCATCTTCCCCTCCTCCCTTCAACACCAGAGCCCAAAATACGGACCGTCAGTTTGGGGCGTGGGTGTCGAATACTTGTCCCCCCCTCCCCCAATATTTTCACCCCTCGTCCATTTCCAGTAAACTACGCATTACTTTTCGGTGATAAACAGTTCGAACGGTTCCAATACATTTACGCTGAATGTTTTAAAAAAAACTCCAGCAATAAACTTTGGCCGCCTCTGTTCCATCGACTCCTCTGTGTGGAAAAGAACAGCGGTCGTCACTTGCGTCGTGTGTTTACAGGGTTTATGTGATAAATTTGGTTCTGCGAGTCCTCCATAGATGTAATCTATTACCGTTGTCGTGAAAGTAACGCTTTTTTTTATTTATAATGTAAGGAGTCGCGGTGTCTGAGCGGTTAGACTGCTCGTCTCCTACCGAGACGAACCTAGTCCAATTCCCGACCAGGTAACTCCTGGATTTTTGAAAGTGGGAATCGTGCCGGACGATTCCGCTGGTAGACGGTGTTTTCTCGGGGATATCCCGTTTCCCACGCCCTTGCATTCCGGTGCTGCTCCATTCTCACCTCATTTCACCCTCATTGGATCTCAAGACCTCGATGTTAAGAGTCGCCCAAATATCTTCACTCAGTAAGTACAACTAGAAGGAGGACTATATTGTAATTTCTTCTAAAAATGTAATTATCTTCATTTTTTAAATTATAGTACAAGAAAACAGTGCTACATGAAATAATTTTTATTGCTGCGCAAATGTTTGCATTTCACGTAATGCGTTTACTACCTATGTTTAAAACCCCGTAGTTCTTTTATAAACGCCCTGTATACTGTCTATTCGCGATTTATTCACACTTTTTGAATCAAGCCTTTGAAAAAACCTCCTTTATATGACGTCTTTGGTTGTTTTCTAAATATGTCACGTATCACAAGTATTTTATACTTGTGTCAGCATAAAGTACCTTATTTTTGGTTAAGCCTAACTTTTACTTATATTTTACCTATATTCATAATATTTCATTTATAACTAATGTGAATAAAGACAGGGAGAAAATACGCGTGTTGGTAATGCCGAGTACGAAATAGTTCTTATGCAAAATATTATTACACTGAATGCGCACGAATGCAGTGCGTTGGCCGTCTGGTGTCATTTTCTAAGCTTTGTTTGTGTGAGGCGGAGGAATATCCTGGAGGTAGAACTTTGGCAGGGCTTCAGAAAAGATGGATGTAACCGTGAATGGCGTATAGTTAGTACCGTCTTCGAATAGTCTCCGTGCATAAATAGGGACACCCCCAATTTCGCGAAAATATTTCCGCACATGCTATATTTCAATACCCTACGTGCGTACCAGCAGTTTTCTTTTGCTCGTTGGCAGCGTGTCTTTGTGAGAAGACATTCTTCTGCTTGACCGGCCAATCAGAGGTAAGTGACCTCAATACTGCGCGTCTGTGATTCGCTCGTAGACACCTCTAAGGNCAATACCCTACGTGCGTACCAGCAAGTTTTCTTTTGCTCGTTGGCAGCGTGTCTTTGTGAGAAGACATTCTCCTGCTTGACCGGCCAATCAGAGGTAAGTGACCTCAATACTGCGCGTCTGTGATTCGCTCGTAGACACCTCTAAGGCGCGTAACACGCAAACCATCCCATCATGAAAGTGGTTCGAAGCTGAAGTGTTATGAAATACAACTGATCGTGAAATATTTTCGCGGGAATCGCTCGTCCCTATGCATAAATCTGGGGCGTCGATAATCAATTTAAAAATATTAAAGTGCGTTAAAATAGTGCAAGTACGCAGAGACGAAATGGCGTGGTGGTTCTTTTGACGTGAGCGTACACACTCGCCTATTGGCTGCGCGAGGCTCTGGGAACGGGCCTTGTATCTTATTGGCTACTGCCATGCTGCGTGAGGTCCCCGATTGGCTGGGCTGCCGGCTGGCAAGTACGTTACATTGGCGCTGATTGACGCACGGCGTTCCAAAAATTTTCTGGCGTGTGCGGATGGAATTTCGCGGTGTAAACGGATGTTTCACCTCTGTAATCGGAAGTGTTATAGTCTATTCGCAGTATCTTCACACTTTTCGAATCAAACGTTTGAAAAATCACCCCNCGGGTGGAGGAAGGACAATATAACTTATTTTATGTGAGCTCGCCTTGTGTTTCTGTTCTTTTTTCCCCCCTGCCCCATTCTCCCTCCGCCGGACCACGGCTGGAATGTGGCGTATTTGGCCCACTGCACACGTGGGCAGTGTCTCGGCCATGATCCCCCCTCCCATCTTTTACCTACACCTTTGCTCTCTTGCCTCCATATTTCATCGTACGCGCTTACGCCAGACGAAAAGAAGGGAAACAGGAAATAGCTTCGCCATCTCCATCTTCCCCTCCTCCTTTCAACACCAGAGCCCAAAATACGGACCGTCAGTTTGCGGCGTGGGTGTCGAATACTTGTCCCCCCCTCCCCCAATATTTTCACCCCTCGTCCATTTCCAGTAAACTACGCATTACGTTTCGGTGATAAACAGTTCGAACGGTTCCAATACATTTACGCTGAATGTTTTAAAAAAAACTCCAGCAATAAACTTTGGCCGCCTCTGTTCCATCGACTCCTCTGTGTGGAAAAGAACAGCGGTCGTCACTTGCGTCGTGTGTTTACAGTGTTTATGTGATAAATTTGGTTCTGCGAGTCCTCCATAGATGTAATCTATTACCGTTGTCGTGAAAGTAACGCTTTTTTCTATTTAGAATGTAAGGAGTCGCGGTGTCTGAGCGGTTAGACTGCTCGTCTCCTACCGAGACGAACCTAGTCCAATTCCCGACCAGGTAACTCCTGGATTTTTGAAAGTGGGAATCGTGCCGGACGATGCCGCTGGTAGACGGTGTTTTCTCGGGGATATCCCGTTTCCCACGCCCTTGCATTCCGGTGCTGCTCCATTCTCACCTCATTTCACCCTCATTGGATCTCAAGACCTCGATGTTAAGAGTCGCCCAAATATCTTCACTCAGTAAGTACAACTAGAAGGAGGACTATATTGTAATTTCTTCTAAAAATGTAATTATCTTCATTTTTTAAATTATAGTACAAGAAAACAGTGCTACATGAAATAATTTTTACTGCTGCGCAAATGTTTGCATTTCACGTAATGCGTTTACTACCTATGTTTAAAACCCCGTAGTTCTTTTATAAACGCCCTGTATACTGTCTATTCGCGATTTATTCACACTTTTTGAATCAAGCCTTTGAAAAAACCTCCTTTGTATGACGTCTTTGGTTGTTTTCTAAATATGTCACGTATCACAAGTATTTTATACTTGTGTCAGCATAAAAGTACCTTATTTTTGGTTAAGCCTAACTTTTACTTATATTTTACCTATATTCATAATATTTCATTTATAACTAATGTGAATAAAGACAGGGAGAAAATACGCGTGTTGGTAATGCCGAGTACGAAATAGTTCTTATGCAAAATATTATTACACTGAATGCGCACGAATGCAGTGCGTTGGCCGTCTGGTGTCATTTTCTAAGCTTTGTTTGTGTGAGGCGGAGGAATATCCTGGATGTAGAACTTTGGCAGGGCTTCAGAAAAGTTGGATGTAACCGTGAATGGCGTATAGTTAGTACCGTCTTCGAATAGTCTCCGTGCATAAATAGGGACACCCCCAATTTCGCGAAAATATTTCCGCACATGCTATATTTCAATACCCTACGTGCGTACCAGCAAGTTTTCTTTTGCTCGTTGGCAGCGTGTCTTTGTGAGAAGACATTCTTCTGCTTGACCGGCCAATCAGAGGTAAGTGACCTCAATACTGCGCGTCTGTGATTCGCTCGTAGACACCTCTAAGGCGCGTAACACGCAAACCATCCAATCATGAAAGTGGTTCGGAGCTGAAGTGTTATGAAATACAACTGATCGTGAAATATTTTCGCGGGAATCGTTCGTCCCTATGCATAAATCTGGGGCGTCGATAATCAATTTAAAAATATTAAAGTGCGTTAAAATAGTGCAAGTACGCAGAGACGAAATGGCGTGGTGGTTCTTTTGACGTGAGCGTACACACTCGCCTATTGGCTGCGCGAGGCTCTGGGAACGGGCCTTGTATCTTATTGGCTACTGCCATGCTGCGTGAGGTCCCCGATTGGCTGGGCTGCCGGCTGGCAAGTACGTTACATTGGCGCTGATTGACGCACGGCGTTCCAAAAATTTTCTGGCGTGTGCGGATGGAATTTCGCGGTGTAAACGGATGTTTCACCTCTGTAATCGGAAGTGTTATAGTCTATTCGCAGTATCTTCACACTTTTCGAATCAAACGTTTGAAAAATCACCCCATGTATTACGTGTTTGGTTGTTTCCTAAATTGGCCATATATCACAAGCATTTGGTACTTTTGTTAACATAAAATTACCTTATTTTTGCTTAAATGGAGCTTTTTGTTATATTTTACATATAATCATAATATTTCATTTATAACTAATATTAATAAAGACAGAGAGAAAATTTGAGTGTTGGTAATACCTCTTAAGAAATAGCTCTTATGCGAGATATTATCACACTGAGTACGCACGAATTTTCTATGCTTTGTTAGCATGAGAAGGAAAAATATCCTGGGGGTAGAACTTTACCAGGGTTTCAGAAAAGTGGGAAGTAACCGTGAATGGACTAAACGTGGTTATAATCTTATCGTNGGGTAGAACTTTACCAGGGTTTCAGAAAAGTGGGAAGTAACCGTGAATGGACTAAACGTGGTTATAATCTTATCGTGAAGAGGACACAAGATTTCCAGGTCACCACCTTCAAACTATCAATTTCAAAACTGTGCCCCAAAAAATTATAACATAGGAACTACTTGAAAGGGACAGTCATGTTCTCGTCTTACCTAATGCGGCTCTTTCAAGAATCAGTCTGTCGAACTTCAGCCCGTTCTACAATGACACGGACACGGATAAGTATCACGGAGGCGGAGCGCGCAACACAGTCCGTGTTCAATCTACAACGGGACGCATGCGTGCGCGGCAGAGACCTGCAAAACTCGCGTTATTATCCAAGGACAGACTGAACTCCAAGTCACTGTGAGTTTGACTGACATTAGCCATTGGCCGGACATATGCCTGTCACGCCTTGGAGAAATATTGAGCCAGTAAGATAATATCAGCGGTGGAGTGGCCAATCTCTTTTAAGGAGATCAAGCACGTTGGTAACGTTGATCAAAGTGCAGCGACCAATGAAACCACGGGCTGTTCTCACTGTCTTATAGATATGGCCAGTGACTTTTCGCTTAAAAATCGGAGCACGCAGTAGAATTCAATACTATNAATGGCCAGTGACTTTTCGCATAAAAATCGGAGCACACAGTAGAATTCAATACTATATACACACCTCAGCTGTTGTTGTACCTCCATTGGCTGCTGGTGCCGTGTCCGTCTTTGATCAAGCCACTCACGACTAAGTAACTCCGACACTGAACCTTCGTGAAGAGTGCGCAAACGGTTAACACGGGCCAGAACATTTTTTAGCCAATTAAAGAAGCTGGACGACCCTACAGTGATTTGGACTGTATCTTGTCTCGAAATCTTTTCGCGAAATATCACTACCCCTACTTATAGAGAGTGGAGTTCATCCGAAATATAACGCTAATTTTGCACGTCTCTAGTATTCGGATAACGTACGGATAAGGTAATGTGGAGTAAGAGTGCGCGTGGGACAAGAGTCCTATGGAGTCGTAGTTCTCGCAGTCACCGTTAGATAGCATCGACGTTCATACATGGAATTTTAGAAATTATTTCCACGCACTGGACACGGCTGGTTGCCCGCTGCCGCCATTAATGGGAGTGTGGTTTCAACTATATGTTTGGAGTGACGTTTGATGTAATTTGTTTGTGTTGAAGATGTGTCTGCAGAACTGCAACTAATTAATGTTGTCGAAGAATATGTGCTTTTACGTACAGGTACGTTTTTTCCTTGTATTCATATGAGGGTGTAATTTTAATCATGCAATTGTGGAATGTAGTTGGTGAATTACATTTTTTGGATTTGTTGGGGCAAGTTTCCTAGGTCAAGAGTCCTCACAAACGATTATGCAGACTCTTGCCCCACAATACCAAACATTATTCAAACCTTTTAAAACCTTTTTTATATGCCCAGAACTTATACAGCTTGATTATCTGACAGAAATGAAAGTTANCAGGTACGTTTTTTCCTTGTATTCATATGAGGGTGTAATTTTAATCATGCAATTGTGGAATGTAGTTGGTGAATTAAATTTTTTGGATTTGTTGGGGCAAGTTTCCTAGGTCAAGAGTCCTCACAAACGATTATGCAGACTCTTCCCCCACAATACCAAACATTATTCAAACCTTTTAAAACATTTTTTTATATGCCCAGAACTTATACAGCTTGATTATCTGACAGAAATGAAAGTTAGATATATATATGTCATATAAGTAAAATCAAATACCATGATTTACAGAAAGAAACAAAGATGTTGGTAAAATCAAAATTATCATCGTAGAAGTAGTCTGTCGACAAAAGTTTTCTACGACAAAGGCAATATGACAAGGCAATGTGGCAGTAATATAATTCTAACAGATTTTAGTGAAATAGTACACCAAACTGAAAGTGTATTATGTAAATGAATGTAGTAAATGGATGTCAGCACATTCTGGTAGATGCAAAATGCGTTTTAAGATTGTTAATTTGTTTTTATTGGCGTATGAAAAGGCAGCTACGATTGGAGTTGCAGCCAAAGGCTTTCAGGCATGTGGCATGCTGTCAATTGATCCCGATATTTGTTCTGAAGTTGACTGCCTTCAATTGAAATTGCTGGCAGGCCTTCCAAATAATGACACTCAATCGTCTCCTGTTGGTGACAGTACTAATAATATTGGTGCAGAAGTAGAGCTTGCTTCTACTTCATAGCACATTTCGAAATTTGAGGAAACCACTGTCACAAAAGTTCCGGTTAGGCCTACTGAAAGTGGCCATGAAAATGTTTGTAACGTATGTGCTACAATTAGCTGTACTGACGTCTCCTATAGTTGTCTTGGGAATGTGTCCACTCCTGTAAAGTGTTCTGTTTCGCCAGAAATAGTCAGGCCGTCTCCAAAAGTTAGTAATCCAAAAAAGGGGCGCAGAAATCCAAAACGGTCTCAAATACTCACATCGTCGCCATATGCTAAAATTCTGCCATTACAAAGTGAAATAAAAATAGTCCTAGCCTTAATAAAACGACCGTAACATCAAAATCAGTAAGCTTGAAGACCATAGTTGTTGGAGCACAATGCAAATCGACATTAGATGGCGAGAAAGACATTCCAAGCTCTGGTAAGGTGGGCTATTTCTGTGGTGTATGTGGTGTAATGTACGAAGAACCTTCATCTGTGGACTTGTTTATGTGCAACGACTGTAGATCATGGTGGGAGAAACCCTGTACTGATTAGACGGGAAAAGGCTTTTTCAAATTGTAATAGATGCCAATAGGACTCTTATGTCACTGTAATAGGATTCTTGTCCCACATGTGGCGCAAGTTTCCTAATATGCAGTCATGTGTTCTATTTGTATTGTAAGTTCTTACAAATAAAATAAAATTTCAGTTTTTGNCAAGTTTCCTAATATGCAGTCATGTGTTCTATTTGTATTGTAAGTTCTTACAAATAAAATAAAATTTCAGTTTTTGAATGTAATCATACACAATGCATTGTCGGAGCATATACATGTGGTTTTATGTGAAATACGTTATTGCAGCAGACACAATCGACTACTGTTCCCTTAAGTGCTCCACTTTATCCTACACGTAAGAAACCTGGGAAACTCCCAACTCTTCCGTGTCCGTGAATCCGTGTAGCCAATAGGAATCGAGTATTTGGTTC
Organism: Clitarchus hookeri; assembly: GCA_002778355.1. Classification (NCBI taxonomy): domain Eukaryota; kingdom Metazoa; phylum Arthropoda; class Insecta; order Phasmatodea; family Phasmatidae; genus Clitarchus; species Clitarchus hookeri. The sequence continues at coordinate 610,908 of NQII01000321.1, read as the reverse complement.
GCTGAAATTCGTTTTCGTGGCCATTGTGGGATACAAGGCAATAAGTGCATGAATTTTCCGTGGTAATTATAATTTTTTATTTTAAGAAACACATGCGCATGGTTCGGCAATAGTATTTACGCAATCTTAAGATACAGTAAAAATATGAAAAGTGAGGTGCGCACATTATAAAATTTATAATTGTAATTTGCAACAGCTGAGTATTTTTGTTTTCGTAAGTTGCAGAACTCTACGTTTCTTTGTATAGTCCACTCACGGTTACTTCCAACTTTTTTGAAACCCTGCGTAAGTTCTAATTTCAGGATATTCCTCCGCCTCGTGCAAACAAATCTTAACCGAGTCTAGAAAATTACACCAAATTACGCGCTCAGTGTAGTAATATTTTGCATAAGAACTAATTCTTACTAGATATTGCGAACACACCAGCTTTTCTCTTTCTGTTTTACCGTTGTTAATCATAAATTAATTATTTTAATTTAGAGATAAAATATAACTAAAATATCAATTAAAACAACAATAAGGTACTTCTATGTTAACAGACGTATAAAACGGATTTGATATATGGCATATTTAGGAAACAACCAAACGCGTCATATGAGGTGATTTTTCAAAGGCTCGATACAAAATGCGGGAAGAAACCGCTAATAAAATAGCTAAAATTCGTCATGATTCGTCCGCTCGTTGCGTTTATGCGTTCCGTGTCCGTTTTCTTACGTATCCGTGTATCGTAGAACGGGCCTTAGGTCTACTATCGCAAGCACGCTCAGGCGTGGGAAGCCATCGCCCGGCGATCGAGACGACTTGCAACACAAGAGTGGTATAACGTATCCCATTCGCCTGCAAGCCACGCACAGGTTTCGCAACGCAGAGGACACACTTTACGACTCTGGTTAAAACCACGGCGACTATCCGAGCGTAGGCGAAAGGAGGAATACACGCGCGTGCGATACAACGTATCGCTTCGTAGATTCCTCCAGCAGATTACCATACCGCGGGACGGCGTAAGAGGAACCCCCGCTGATCATCCCCGTGTGGGTATATACGTGTGCGCGATGCGATGTTTAGACGGTGTTTCGCATAATGAATTCTCTCCGCGAGTTTTATGAGGTGATGCAGACAACACTTTTTTCTTTGCCGTGTTTCTGGCAGGTTGCCCAAGCTGGGCACGGACGAAAATAAACTTTCCGACCGACGTCCAGCCATGCTAGAAGACTCGGGAGGTTTTTAAAAGTACGCTTGTGCTGAATCACGTGACCGACTACGTCCTAAACCTGAGCAATTGACATCGAAGCTGGAAAACCAATCGGACGAACAAGGGACCGAAATACCTTCGGGGTTGCAGAAAGTACATTGTTAAAAATTTTCGTATATTTACGGGAGTATACGGAAACTAATCCGTAAAGTCGAAAAACGGAACTGAGCTCCTTATATACAAAATACGGGAAGTCTCCGGATTTATTGTAGCTCAGGGTTTCGAGATCGAACAATGCTGAGTCTACGCGAAGCTATCTACGCTATTGTAAGTAGAAAACTGAGGGGCGCAGAGCAGAAGTGGTGTAAGTCCAGAAATATTATTGCGAGAAAAGGATTTGGGAAAATTAAAATTAAAAAATGCGTGCAAACTGCAGAATGTTATTTATGAGATAGTCACTTACGTAAGTAACAAACACACATTTTAATATGAAAAATATTGAATTTAATGTTACATAAATGTTCATTAAATAGGAAACATTACAATTAAATGGACTTGCAATAGTTTTTCACTGAAAATAAAACTTCTTCCAAGGCTTGACACACAAATGGTTCTGCACTGAAAATAAAACGTCTTCCAAGCATGAAACCAAACATGCAATAAAATATTGCAAATAAATTTAAGCGTGACTAACAAAGTAAAAGTCTTAGTGGTTCATCATCTTCGTCATCAACAACATTGTTACTGTCCGGTTGGTTTTGCCCCGATCTGGCGTGTACAACCACAGGCAAGTGTTCGAAGTAAGCACGCCGCCTCTGGAAATAAAAGATAATAAATCCATTATATCCGTTTTCTTCTGCTGTGTTACTGTTCTTCTTGTTGCATACAGTTTCTCTTTCCCACAACTGCAAGATAACTCAATGGACGACCCTTACTTTTCATGAGATTTACCGAATAGAAATCTGTGTCAGAGTTGTATGTTTTGTTTTTAATTTATTGGCAACTGGCACCCTCCCTCTCAAATCGCAACCACTTGATTTTCATTCAGTTCACGGCCTTGTCATCGACATTGCTCTTCCATTTTGTTACATAATGTTCAAGTGACTGAGTATACAATAAATCTTATTGCATCACTTTCACTTGGAATGGCATTTTTTTTCTCGCAGTTTTCACTATATCCACCCAATCATCAAATGAAGAAATTTCCCTTTGCATGTGTGCTTTCTTTTCAACTAACCCGAAATCAGAATCATTAGGAAGATACGGACTCAAGCAATTTGTGTTCAATGACTGTAAGTCTCGTTGTTTGAGTTGTTGACGTACTTCAAGAGACTTAAAAAGCCATTTTTATATTGCGGCTTTGTGCTCCACAGCAATCTGAGTACAAAAAAAAAACGCTTTCATGTTCCTTGTCATGTGCTTCAAGAGGTTTTACTACACAAGTAGCCAATTCTTGCGGACCCCTTCCCCCGTCTTTATCATCCCACATAAGCATGTAGCCATTATTTTCATCGAATGAGTGACAACCGAAATTGTATACTTACATATTTATCTTATAGAATGCTACAGATGTTGACAATTTCGGAAATGGTACTGCCTTTTCCAGATCAAATGTCATTACATAACATGTATCACCAGCTAAGGTTTTATTGTGTTTTAATCTCTCTGTCTGTCTCTCTCTCTCTCTCTCTCTTGCTTGCTCTGCAGTACTAAAGTGCAATTCTTCCTGCGTTTCATACTCCTTTCTTTTTATAGAATCTTGTTGTAGGCCTATAAGCTGCTACAATTTGTCACAATTCTGACATGTATGGTTGCTTGGAATGAAAATTGAGCTTGAACCGAAATATATTGTAGTAGCATTTTTTTCCTTAACGGCATGCGTTTCATTTACATTACGTCATTCAACATACAGATTGTACTTTTTTTTATCATTCAACCCAGGTTGAAGATATTTCCTATCCGGACTGTTGGCCCTGGAGTAGTGGCTCTGATAACATGGAAATCATGCAATGTGCCAAACTACATCGGTCTCATAAATTTTATTTACAGGTACATTACGACCTCTGGCATCACAAACAGCAAGCATTTCAATATTTAGACTCACATCGGTACACACGTCCATCACTAATTTGAAATGTGTTCAAAAATATTTCTTACGCACCCTAGCAGTTATGTCTTGGATTCTCAAGAAGTATAAACACACGCCTGCTTTCGGGCCTTTCGACCCATCCCTTTTTCTCACACGATCGACACTTTTCGTTTGAACCAGTCCTCTTACAAACACATTCTGCTTAGAGAAATCACCAAGTGCCCAGAAATATATTAACAATGTTTCTCTGTGCTCACAACTAATTCTAGACGATCACCTGATTCTACCCTGGCAGTCTATATTATTCAATATTTTACCAGGCACTTCGCTTCCTTTTTCACTTGTGTAAGACTTGCCAGAATTTCGACATGTCTTCCTAGAAGTTCTCTTCCGTATAACTTCTTTCCTACTTCTTTTACGCCTGCGTGGTTCACTACTAGCAGATTCACCTAAAACATGAGTACAACCGGACTATATGCCTTCTTACATACATAATGATATTAACATACCACGGATTCGTAAATAAAAATAGGCCTAGCTCTTCATTTTTGTTTCCTAACCCAATATATTTCACCATAGGTAGTATGAACAAGAATAGTTATTTAAATTAATTTGCATTTTACATTCATTATTTTCATGCTTTGTTAATGTATCCTGACTGCCTGGTTCGCTTTCAGAATCTTCAGAAATCTCAATAACACTATTTTCACTGTTACAATCCATCATTAACAAACACTACGAAACGTGCATGGACTTACGTTAGTACTGCACTGAAAAGAGGAGGGAAATTGTAACAGCTGTAGGACGGCGCTGCAGACCGTGATGAAATGAGAGCTCTATGGACTAACTTAACTATACCTCTGAAAAAATAACTGCATGTTGTATATATAAATGCAATAATTTTGGAATTATAGTTCCTGCGACAGTTAGGATACCCACGCTTAGACCTACTCCTTCAAACATAAAATATTTGCATCAGGCGTCTGTAACAGTTATAAGCTGTTCACGGTAAACTGAGCACTTTTGAGATCAACCTTTGTAAAATGTCACTGCTCATACTTGCATGTATTTTAACGGGCATGCTGACCGGCATGCGCCCAGTTAAGTTGGCAAGAATGGATGAAATGTAGTTCCGTGTCTTAACGTTGAACTAAAAGTGTCGTGTTAACATTTGTGAATACTGAAATAATTTTATTTCGCTTTCTGATTTTTTAATGCACGTGAATATAAAAATGAGAAAATTTGTGAAATATTTACTTTTCTAATAATATTACAGTTTCACTTGACCTGGCGCATGAATAAAGTGATGAAGCCCATGGCAGTGTTAATTTAACATATGGCGGAAGAACACGCAATGTGCATACAAGTACTAGATCTTAGATTAAATGGGATGATTCCACTTGGTGGGGTTATCAAAAGTGCTCAGTTTACTGTGAACAGCCTTTAGCAACACGTAAAATACACAAACATTACTAAAACTGAGGAAGTTGCTTATGCATCAAATTTTCTCAAGAAGGTCGCAGGTGACTGTTCAGAGTCACAGAATGTCAAACTCGACTCGTGTTCAAGCCTCGGGAAGGTATAATATATTTTTTAACTTCCTTTTTTATACACGGCAAAACACTTGCGTAACGAAAATAATTTTTTTTATTTTTATATATAATTTTTTAAATCTGGAAGAACAAAAACCTAACTAGTAAGCGTACGGAGAGGTTCAGTGAATTCATGGAAAGTTCTGTAAAATTTACGTAAAGTTAGTTTTTTTTTTTTTTGCAAAACAGCGAGCCCCTACATATTTTCACCGAGAGTTTACGGAGAGTTCTGGAGAATTTTTTATCAGCACTTTTCCCTAAAACTATTTTGAACAGTGCAGTGTTCATATACGAAAACGGGAAACGTTATGACGCAAAATGAAGCGGGGCTCCGTAAATACACAATACGGAACGTCTTCGTATTTACTGAAGCGTTTTTGTAAAAGCAAAGTTTCCTTAATTTTACGGACAGTTCTCGGGAATTTTTTAACAAAAATGTTTCCGTAGAATGAAGGGAAAATTTTTTAACATAGTAGAAACACTTAAAACACACGAACTCTACAAGAAACTGAAAAATTTACTCATGTCACAATTTTCGAACTCATATATTTTCAACCGATATAGTGTCGAGCAGGTCGTCGGTGAGTGGTGAGAATAGCGGATTCCGATACTTTTACTTCGTATTTAAATCTGGCTTCAAAGTAAAATATTTTTACTGTTTTAATTATTCATATATAATAAAACACTCGTATACGAATTTTTTTTTCTTCGTAATCTCTTTTTTTAAACCGGTAATACAGGAAAACTTACTAGCAAAGTTACGGAGACGTTACGTGAATACACGAAGAGTTCTACAAAATTTACGGAAACTCTTGTTATAGAAAAAGCAATTCGACCGTAATTTTACAGAGAGTTCTGGAGAAGTTTTTACCACTACCAGCACTGTTCCGTTAAATTAAGGATTTTTTTTTAAACGTTGCAGGAATCACAGTTTAATCAGCAAAATTAGTTGCAGAAACAGTTAATTAGTTGCTGCTGTTTTGTGGCGGAGCACTTTTCACTATTTTCACTTGTTTGGAGTCTTTTGGTGACATATATACTATTTCACATTTACAGCTAGTAGTCCGCGCACATGTCACAGTTAACTTCATACAACAACGCAGCAACCATAACTACCAACAACCAGTAGGATACTTCCTGCATATTTAAGCTTTGTGCACAAAACAACGTTGCAGCTACAAAATACACACACACATGTGTGTAGGTGTGTGTATATATATATATATATATATATATTTATATATAATAGCATATTAAGATATACATTGTAAATGTTTGGCAATTATAAAATGGTTTTGTATCATCAACAAAACTATGTGTGATTACAACTAAATCACTCACCAAAGAGTGATAAGGTTGTCGTTTTACACGGATGTTCATCCACTGAACACTAAAGTATTTCTCAGCCATTTTATGATTCTCATAGTCTTTATAAAAAAAAAATCAGCATTTACAGACAGCTTACTACAAGGTTTATGGGAGAAATGACCATAACGGATTATTGCATAAATATTCTTAAAATGCTTGCCGATTATCAAGAATAAAGGGTTGATACGGAGTTGGACAGTTATGCCTTATAATTAATTCTTTACGGAATTTTCATTTACGACCTATCCTCCGATACAAGCAATGTTTTTCCTCCCAAGATTCCTTTCTAGAGGTTTTCTACATTCATATCGTCTTGTCCATTTCGTGGATTTTATTGTGGCTGTATTTTTCACATTTTACTAACGGTTAATGGCGCAGCCACATTCCAGATTTTACGTAGTAAAACGAGGTGTAATTATCGTAAATTGCTGAGGTTAATGCGTCCATGCTACGTAAAACACATCGCAATTGCGTCCTTTCTCTAAAATATATTTTAAATGTGGGGAAAGGTAAATTATCAAGCGATTTCTGCAAACAGTAAAAATACCTAGCTCTTTCATAATTCTTTTCATAAAAATTCTAAATTATGCAGTTATAATTTTAATGATGTTATTCAGGTAGCATCGTTCAGTAATGTGTTTGAATGTGCTTTAAATTACTAATTGGGAACACGTATTGCCATAAATATTTTTCGTCTTCTTTGCATTTATTTATGCGAATTTCTCCCATTCCTCTCACACACGCGTTATGAGCGAGCTAAGTTGTGGGTGAGCTGTATTGTACAGTGTCGTAATGTTCTCTAAAACTTTGCATTGTAATAAAGAATTATAATATACATAATGCTTATGTTTAGGTTAAAATAATTCAAAACATATTATTTTCGTCCCAGGAATATATATATATATATATATATATATATATTTTACATTAGTGACCAAAATTGTTCAGCCTGCTAAACGATTTTAATAAATTACAAATTTATATAAAATTGTTTTACATAAATAGGTGCATAAATTATATATGTGCATGTGTGTGTGTATAATTTGGTACATACAACAGTTTTCAAACCAACAATATTTTTATTTCTGATCTACAGTACNTGCATGTGTGTGTGTATAATTTGGTACATACAACAGTTTTCAAACCAACAATATTTTTATTTCTGATCTACAGTACATTATTAGTGAAGATATGTATTTGGTTTTGTTCAACAAACAACCAATGGCGGACTTTAAAACAACTTATAATTTTAAAGGAAAAATTTGCTAAAAAGTTTTCAGACTTTACAGTAATAAACCACAACGATACGTTTTAAATTACGATAGAATATACAGGTTGTTCGGAAATAAAACGCCCAAACTACGTGGGGTGATTCTTTATAAAAAATAAAGTTGAAAATATAGTATAGGGTACTATATACCTAAACAGAATATTAAAGGAGATATGAGCATGTAAAAATTGCGTTTTGAAAACGTATTTTCGCTGAATGCCTTGTACATTCTGCGAGCGGTAGGGATTGTGGCGATTTACCCACAGTACGTCTCACACGGTTGAATGGGACACGCCCATTTGACGCGCTATGGAGCGTGTACTAGTGGAGGGCACGTCGTTGTGCTGACGTATCACTTCCTCAAGCCGAACAGTGCGCACAGACCGGGGACGGCCAGCATTACGCATGTGCGTCTGCAACATCGGAAGCATAAGTCACCTTTTTGCTGCGGACTTTGTAGGCACTGTACAAGGCATTCGAAAAAAAACATGTTTTCAAAACCCAATTTTCATAAGCTCATACCTCCTCTAATATTACTTTTAGGTATATGGTGTCCTGTATTTTTCATAAGGAATCACCTCCCGCAGTTTCGGCGTTTAATTTCCGAACACACTATATAGGTTGATGAAGGTTGTTCGTGGTGCAGTAATTCAAACCTCGGATGTGTCATTTAACTATATTAAAGATAAATGTGCTGTTACACTGCTAGAAAAGATTCCCGAGAAATTACATAAACGTACTGGTAAAAAAAAAAAAAAATTACACAGAAATCTTTGTAAAATTACACGCAGTGCGTTTCTTTAAATAACGGACTTCCCGTTAATTTCACAAAACTCAAAACTTCCCTTGCATTCACAGAACCTCTCCAAAAATTCGCTGCTATGTTTATGTATATTTCCAGTTTATAAAGATATATTACGAAAAATAAAAGTTCAATTTTCGTTATGTGGGTGTTTACCACTGTATAAAAATGTTAAACATTTTAGAACATATTTTTTGTCATGGAGCGGGATTTGAACGCGAGTAAAAAAACTTCGTCTGTCGCGACCCTGCCACCACATCCCGATACAGCGTGGAAGTTTTAAAATGTAATGAAATCGAAAGTGAAGCATTATATTTCTTCAGATTTTAGTAATTTTCGAGTGTCTAAGTGAGGCTAACCGATGCATTTGGCTCATGCTGCTTTTTGATGTTCGAAATAAGAGGTTTAAGTTGCATGATTATATTAACTGCCGCTGGAACAAAAATGTTCTAGTTGCAGCGCCGAAGAAATCTTCGTGTGCCCTCGGCATTGTTCGTGCCCGGAACCCGAAGCTGTTGAAAATGCTGAGACGTTCCCGTATTTTGATGGAGGTCAGTTCCGTTTTGTCATTGCGGTGCGCGCTTCCGTAAGGCTCCCGCCTACCTAGTCCTTTTTTCCGCGTTTGAGGCAGAAAAACGCAGGAGCGATAAAGGCCACAACGCCACACGCATCAAGTGCGCCATCGCCGCTAAGCGCAAGGCTCTCAACTGACGCGCAGTGTTCTCGTCGCACTGCGTGTACCTGCGAGACTTTCAGCGGTGATCCTATTATTTTATTGATGGAAAATCTGTAGGAAGGTCCAATGCAGAGCCCTTGAGTAATTTTATATGCAGGCTATCTGAACCGCATATTTTGAGATACAGCACTTTGGAAAAGCAGTTTTTAACCATTTTGGAGTAGTCTGAAATGATGTTTCTAACTTTCGTGACATCTTGAAAGCACTTAACAGCCCTCGTCTCGTCTGAAGTGTGTGTTCTTTTCGTAGAGCAGCATATCGGACTCATGTTTAATAGTTTATTAGAAAAAAAACGAGGATTTCAAACACTGCAACGCATTTCAAGCGCCAGGTATTTCCGTAAAATGTTCCGTGAATATACGTACGCTTTTAACGGTGTGATTATACCTGCATGACTAAGGACGATATCCATTCGACGAGTGATGAGACACATGTGTATGTCAAGTGTTATCCAAATTAGTGTATCGGTCCACAAGCTATTTTGTAGGCGGAGAGGGGTGGAGTGGAGAGAATTTTTCGAGGTGGGGAGGCTGGGTACATATGTACATGGGCCTGTAGATACATACATACAAACCCATTAAATTCATTCCCCTCCCCACCCCTACTTTGCTTGGAACACTCGAAGAAATATTATCTTTGGGTATTCGTTGCTCTGGGGAATGCTGTGTGTATCTAACCAAATACTGAATAAAATGTGAAAAATGTCACGTGGACATCTTCGTAATAATTTATAACTTAATTTAAAGAGCGCGAGGGGCGTTATTAAAAATCATACACAATTGAACGTTCACGCATTTCTAAGTATAAGAATAACTTCATTTTTCCAAAATGGTGGGTTCAAATATACCGACGGGAAAAAAATTGTTACAGGTACAATATATTATTTTAAAATTCAATCTGTTACTTTTTTGTTTTAATACGTACATTTTTCTAAAAAAAATTATTTTATTAGTTATTGTTTTATTTTTATATAGGTTATTTATTACTTATAAAGAGAAGCATGTTTATCGGAAATAATGTGATACAGGCGGAAGCAATGTGTAGAATGAAATGAGAATATGCATAAGAGGCGCTCTTAGAATGATAAATATGTATGCATATTAGAATCTGTGTCGTTAATAAGTTCATAGTGCCAAACACACTTGCATACACGTGTACACAACCAATTTCTAATACTTATTTTCAAAATATATTTGAAGGTTATACAACGTGATCAAACAATTGTTAGTGATGTCCGAGACTTTTGGCAGGTTTTCGTGTGTTGCTTAACAGAAATTATTTTTCATCGTTGGAAGATAGAGATCTCCAAGAAAACTTACTATATTTTAAATGACCCTAGTGTGAATTACAATAGTAAGATTTTTTTTGTTTTTATTGACACTGCTTACAATAGGTTTGAAATAATTATCGTAGATGCTAATTACGCTCACGGATAATATATTTTGCTCTTTTACAGTTTAGTAATCTTAATATTCTGGATTTCACTTCCAAACGAATTCAAAATGTCGTGCATTAACTGTTGGATTGTTGAAATTAATCAATGGAAAATGTGGCAATAATTTTTTTATAAAGCCAACGCATAAACATGAGACAAAAATACTTGAGTGAAGCAAGTGTAATAATAATTTTGAAGCCTTTTGTAGGTAACTAAAAAATTAGACAACTTTTTTTTCTGGTTCAGAACAGACACGTCTGTGTTTTCAGCTTTGTGTTGTGTTGTTGGAAATCTCTAGTTCAGTTTGCATTTCAATTTTAGACGCGCCTAAAATGAGCGCAAGCCTAATGAAAGTTAAGTTGTACCAATTCATAACTTCGAGAAAGAACATGTCCTTTCGACACGCAAGATAGCTGAGAGGAATCTTGCCTTGGGCATGGCGTGTCGGACGTAATGATATATTGATTTAGTCTCTAATCCTTTCACTTGGAGTCCTCGAGGAAACTTAATAAATCGTTTAGTGCATTTAAGGCACCCGCTTCCAAAGGCTTTGCTTGTCAGCTTTGTGGGCAACTGAATATTGGTGTACTTGTAACCGTTTATTATTTAGAAACATTCATCACGCGTACAAAGTTTTTTATGGGGATCGTTTTTTAATGCCGCTTGCGAGCTTCACGAAGCTAGTATAAAAAAAAACTCCGTCCTCCAGTTTATTCGAAGAATTCCTTAATAAAAGCGACGCAAGAGCCATTCATAAGTGACGGTACAAGAGACATACATACTTATTACATTTAGTAATGAATTCTTCGTGTGTGTTAATCTTACAAGACTTCACACGTAAAATGTGATTCGGTTAACAAGCCCGATTGCATCAATAGGCTCATCAACAGTCTCAACCGGGCCCAATGAATCAAGCGTGCTTGCTGTGGGTATTTACGACCATCCCGACACACACGGAGAGAAATAAAATGCTTCCGACAAACAATAGTTGTTCCGGTAAACAAAATAGTGTGTTTAAATAGTGCCAAATAAATATTTTGTTGTTATAGTTTAAAAAAAAACTATCTTACAGCGAGCATCCACTATGTTGTTTCACACAAACAAAGCGAATGCTGTGTTTAATCCTTGTTCATCAATTTGATACTAATGCCACAAGGCCTACGTACACACGCATAATGTCTATACGTGTGTGTGTATATATATTCCTTTTTATATATTTTTATTTTTCTTTCAGTTAAAATTATATAGTTGAGATTTTAAATGTTACGCTTTACCAGCCTTAGCTAACAGAACTACTGATATTCTATTGTCACAAAAATATTGTAACTGAACGTTCGAGGTGTATCTTCGAACAGAATCTCGCATAACTCGATCGTAGAACAGCAAACCAAATGAATGCCGGCATTACAACCATTTGATTTTGTCGTTACATCAAACTAAGGTACTAACGTCACATTGTTCCAGTCAACAAAATTTTTGCTTAACTCAAGATAATGTTGAGGTTATGGTTGCATTGTTATTTTATCAGCGCATGCCCAGTAATATTTCCTCGGAAGTCATCACACGATTGCCGATATCGCCTGAAAACACATAAGCAAGTCGTCATTTGAAGTCTTCTATGTGTTTAAGGTCCTGTTGACATCATAAAATCATTAATCATCTAACTAATTAGTTCTGTTTAGTTCATATAATTACTGTATATAACTTTATTTAAACATATTTCCTTCGAATAAAAATTTATGACATTTAGGCCATCATTAATGTCATCTCCAGTGCTAAAAAAATACACAATTTATTTAATATGATAATAACGCGACAGCCTGCCGCTATAAAAAAAATTACCAGCAAATATTACAAAATATTGCAGTGTCCCTTATCGTTCCCACGCTTCTCGGACTCAAACTTGGAAAACAGCTTCATGTAGACGGGCCCCTTAAGGTAGTATTTCACTTGTAGTGTTAAGGGCACTGCCTACCGGCTGGCAGCTGTGAAATATAACGCCGGTTAAGTAAAACTGTGAAAATATTACAAAAGTAAATAATGTTTTACGAATTTGCTGATTCTCGCACTTCATGCATTAAAAGACGGAAAACAAAAGGAACAATTTCAAGTATCTACAAATGTTTACGTAACACATTCATTTCAACGTTAAAACACGAGATCACTTCCCCTCAGTCGGTACCAACTTCGCATGCCAGTAATTGTACCCGTTACAATACATGCACCGTAGGGGTGGTGACATCTTTCAAACGTTGATTTCAAAAGTTCTCACTCTAAAGTGAATAGCCTTTACCTGCGAATTTCGTAAATCTATACATATTATAAAACTAAACGTCTCTCTGTCTGTCTGTCTGTTAGTGCGCTTATCACTCGAGAACCACGTATCCGATTTACGTGTTTTTTTTTATTCATAGCTATGTTCTCTGGCCAAGTTTTAGTATATATTTGGCTACGTAAAGTAACATAAGGAATAAGCAGTGACGATAATTATAGAATCAAGTCGGAAAAAAGTTTGCCGCCAGCGCGCTCTCTTGCAATACGCTTTCTAAACCGTTAGAAATGGAACAATATCATGTAGTAAAGAATTGTGTATAATAAACAGACATTAAAAAAACTCTGTGGTAGCATATATCTATCTATAACAGAGAAATACTAATAAAGCGTTTTTACCATTTAATTTCTTAATAAATAAATACGTAAAATGCTAGCAAAATATTAAAGTTTTAATCTGATAATGAATTGTTGCAATGTTTAGGACAAAATTTGTAGGTGGGTGTTATGTATATTTTCCTATCACTCCTGCACAAATGCGGTAATTGTGTAGTCCACGCGAGCGGAGCCGTGGGCACATCTAGTATACAATAAACTGTTATAGTTAGGGACACCCGAATTTAATGAAAAGATTCCCGCGCGTGCTAGATTTCAACACCCTACGGACGTTACAGCAGTTTTCTTTTTCTTATTGGTAGGGCCAGTGACTTTTCGCATAAAAATCGGAGCACACAGTGGACTTCAATACTACATAAACACCTCAGCTGTTGTTATACATCCATCGGCTGCTGGTGCCGTGTCCGTCTTTTACCAAGCCACTCAGGACTAAGTAACTCCAACACTGAAACTTCGTGATTCGTGCGCAAATGGTTAACACGGGTCGGGACATTTTCTAGCCAATCAAAGAAGCTAGACGACCCTACAGTGCTTTGGACTGTATCTTGTCTCGAAATCTTTTCGCGAAATATCACTGTCCCTACTTATTGGCGACGTGTCTTTGTGAGAAGACCTTTTCCCATTGGACTGGCCAATAAGAATTAGGCAACTTTGATATTATACGTATGTGGTTCGCGGGAAGACACCTAAGGCGTGTAACACGGAAACCATCCAATTACGGAAGTGGATCAGAGCTAACGTGCTGTGAAATACAACTGGTCGTGAATGAATTCTTTTCGCGAAAATCGGGTGTCCCTAATGTTAGTCTGTTCGCGGTTTCTTCACACTTTTTTGAATCAAACCGTTGAAAAATCACTCCATGTATGACGAGCGTGTTGTTTCCTAAATATGCGATGTATCACAAGCTTTTTTATACTTATGTTAACATAAAAATACCTTGTTTTTTTATTAAATTGAACTTCTACTTACATTTTATCTGTATAATAATTTATTTATAACTAATATGAATAAAAACAGAGAGAAAATAGGTGTGTTGGAAATGCCTAGTAAGAAGTAGTTCTAATGCAAAATATTATTACATTGATCGCGCACGAATGCGATGCGGTGTCCCTTTAGTGTAATTTTGCAGACTCGGTTAAGCTTTGTTTGCATGAGGCAGAGGAATATCCTGAAGGTAGAACTTTAGCAGGATTTCATAAAAGTTGGAAGTAGCCGTAAATTGACTATATGTAGTTTTTCTCTTTAGGTAATGTAGAAATACGTGCTTGGTTACATATTTTCATTTTGATGGTGGTAGCACTGTATTCTTTGTCTATGCGGTTTTCACAAGTTTACTTCATACCACCTATATTTTCGTCAATATTTGAATGAAACTTTATAAAGTTGTGTTTCATCTTTCTGATCACGATTCGTGTTCTCTAAAATACATTTGTAGTATGAAACAACTGCGGATAATGGACGAAATCAATAATTTTGCCAAGAAAACGTAGGTCTGTATTAAAATAAAATAATAAATCGCTTTGTCTCCCAACACACCAAATCGAACATCTGTAGTTTTCTCTGCGTTCTGAAATCAGCACTACCGTAGAACCTACTTCGGCAAACAAATCAATAAGATAAGATTCTCTCATTAAGCTTGGTTCATAATTAAAAGTAAAACAGTAACCACAGAACATAGGTGGTGTGCCGAATAATATGCCCCCATATTTTGGAACCTGTTGATTCAGAACTGCTCATAACGGGTCGTGTGGAGGAGATTTCCTGACACAGTGCACAAAGGAAATAAGTTATATTTCAGTTCTTATGCAGGTGCGTGGTGCAATAGCAAATCAGAGAAGAGTATAAGATTTCCAACGAAGTTGTTTATTTGAAACGGAGGAACAGTTAAGCAACAGGAACGAAGAAATGTCGCAATATATATTTAGAGGAAAGAACAGGTGACTACGAGTACTAGGATACATTTTTTTTAATGCTATTCACATCTTTATGATTTCAAAAACTAAGTTTTTTTTTAGATAAGGGCAAAAATGGTAAATATTCTAAATAACTGTCAATTTTCAAGACAATATCACAATCTATTATGAAAACTCATTATTTATCAATACTGCCACCTGTCGTCAGACTCATAGCAAAATTTCATTCGCTTAAAATAATACGCAAGTATTCAATTGCGAATCAATTTCGTATAAGAACTCTGGTTGTGTGAATGTTCTACTGTATGTTCTATTGTTATGACATTATTTATGATTCATTAAAACCAAAAAGGGGCTATAGGGCTCTAATACCTAATAACTCAGAGTTATGTAGAGTATAACAGTAAAAAATGTGGCTTTATTGAACAATTAAGATTATTTACATTATTTGGGGGGGGGGGAGCTGTAAAGGGATTAACATGATACAGTTATTAATTATAATAATGTATAATACCACGCCACTTGCTGATTAAAACCTAATTGGAGAGTCCCCACTTTATTCATGTTGCCGTAGACTGATTAAGTTGGCGGTTAGCGACGGCCGGACACACCCATCTACAGACGTCCTCTTACCCTGATACCCATATGACAAAAGACGCAGTTCTCAAGGCCATATTACAAGATACGAGATGCATAGCTACCGTTATACCGGCTAGTATGGCACCCGTCATGGCATTTGCCGGCTTCTACGGCCAGATTTCAAAACAGGTTTGGTAATAGGACCCGTCCTATTTTTCGTGGCAGGTTCCATACCGGCTTTCGTACCTGGCCAATCACGTCGCATTTTCGTAGAATAGGGCGCTCCCCGTGGCCACTACTTGAAACGAGTTGATTAAGGAACCAAAAAGGACGCCTCCATCTTGATCATATATCCGTGAGGTTGAAACTCTTTCAACTAGATTTAAAATACGACAAAGACAAATTATATTGGCGATGAGAACTTTTATTTACTGTTTAAAAGTGTCTTAAATACTTAAAACATTACCTACACTATGAAACGATCTAGTCAAGCGTTTATGTATATCTTCCCTACTTAACGATCTCACGTTGTGTGCGTAAATTGAGTGCTCTGCTCCCGAAGCTCAGGGGCAGAGTGACCGACTTGTAGTTGGAGGGTCAGGAATTCGCGCCGCAGTTCCTCCGTTGCAGTCACATTACACAAGTGGACCTTGAATTTTTCAACAGGTCAGTATAACTTGAGCTCGCCCAACTTCACTTACGCACGACACTCAAGCTATGTACAACGGCACGTGTATCGGCCAATAAAGGCGATAAAAAGCAACTTTTTTATATAAAAAAAAAGCAGTAGTACGTTGGTGCTCGTAGAAAAACATGATTTTTGGGCGTGAGTTCAAAACTATGTCGGA
The DNA here is from genome assembly GCA_002778355.1 of Clitarchus hookeri. Classification (NCBI taxonomy): domain Eukaryota; kingdom Metazoa; phylum Arthropoda; class Insecta; order Phasmatodea; family Phasmatidae; genus Clitarchus; species Clitarchus hookeri. The sequence continues at coordinate 594,417 of NQII01000321.1, read as the reverse complement.
CAACTTTTTTCCCCATAAACTACAGGCTGAGTATAAAAGAAGGTATATAATATCAAAACCAAACAACGTACAATCTTGGTTGACCAATCAAATGAACCATCGAACTGGGAAGTTTGTTTATCATATTTTCATATATGTTCAATGTGACCACCACGAGTGGCCCGAACGACATCTACGCGATAATCAAACTTGTTCCACACTCTTGTCAGCATGTCCGGTGTTACGGTTTGGATTACGTCCGTAATTCTCGTTTTGAGGTTGTCAATGTTAGCTGTCAATGGTGGACGAAACACTTGATCCTATATGTACCACCATAGAAAAAAGTCGCACGGGGTAAGATCCGGGCTTCTTGGGGGGCCAGTGATGAAGAGCCTGGTCACCAGCTGCTCCTCGACCAATCCAGCGTTGCGGCATCGTCTCGTTCAGGTATCCGCGAACAGCTAAGTGCCAATGGGGTGGCGCACCATCCTGCTGGAAAATGAAGTCCCCCTCCGCCTCTTATAATGAGGGAACAACCACCCTGTAAGCATGTCCAAATAAGGGATTCCAGTAACAGTGGGCTCGTGAAAAAAGAAAGGGCCAAAAACAGTGTTTTTGGATACAGCGCAAAACATGTTCACTTTGGGGGAAGCGCGCTCGTGTTCGGTGGTTTCATGTGGGGGCTCCTGACCCCATATCCGCACGTTGTGCCCTTCACCTTACCACCATATTCGCACGTTGTGCCGGTTCACCTTACCATTTGTATGGAACATCGCTTCATCGCTAAAAACCAGCTTAGACATGAAGGTATCGTCTACCTCGTTCTGGGCACATGAAGGAAACATCAGACCGTCGCCTTCACATTGACTTTTCGAATGCGAGCTTGCTTCCCTCTCACCACCTCAAACCGAGAGTTACGAACGCCATCCAAACCGTAACACCGGACATGCTGACAGGAGCGTGGAACGAGTTTGATTATCTTGTAGATGTCGTTCGGGTCGCTATGGTGGTCACATTGAACATTTATGACTGCATGGTAAGTTAACTTCGCGGTTCCACGGTTCATTTGATTGGTCATTCAAGGTTGTAGGTTGTATAATAGACCTTCAAAGTTGGGGTATTCTTTTATACTCATCCTGTATTACATACGAATTATAACTTTGCACGTAAAGAAAAAAAATTAAATTTTCCAAACAGTTGATAATTTTCGTCAACATTAAAAATACCAGTACGCAATGAATCTATGTAAAGGCCAATAGTAATATAGAAATATTAAGATGTGCTGGCTAGTTATTTTTTAAAAGGCCTACAAAATTTACTTACGGGTAGCAGTTCAACGAATGGGGTTCATTTTTACTACGAACCACACGCTGCGCATCCACCGAGGGTGTCAAATGCCAGTACGCGAACTGCTGCCGTGTAATATGAATCCTCCATGGCGGCTCATATAGCGGTTGGTATACCGGCTCGTGCACCAGGCCTTGTAGAAGCTAACACAAGACCAGGTACGGCTGCAGGTATCGTGTAATATCGGTAGGGTTACGCTGTCCTATATCTTGCGCGTTGGGTAAGTTTACGGCACAGTTTATTGGCCGATGGAAGGGTTTCTGCTTTGCCTTTCGCGAGGTATTTTGGCAATCACGGCTCGTGTCCTGGATTAATGTTTGAATGTGTGATCAGGCAGGCCTTCTAGCTAAGACCTGATCACAGTGGTCTGTGCCTATATATTTTTATTGTGAACCAACCCTTATACCATTGAATTGCAATTGTATCCTTGTGTGCTCCTTAGGGATGTCGCTATTGAAAAAGAATACCGATATCTTTTATAAAAGTATCGTTTTGCAAAACGACATATAGAAAGAAAAATATATATTTTCGGTTTGTATGAATTTGAAATTTTATGTACCAAAGGACTTGAAAAATGTAAAATTGCTTGGAATATTACATATTGAGAACACGACGCATTGCAGAAAGTTGTAGCACCTGTTTTTGGCGCATGTTGCCGAAGTAAACATTGTAATTTTTTAATTCCATTTTTGTATTCAAAACAGTGCTTTCTAAAAAAGCATTTTTAAAATATTAATTTCCGTTACCTAGAAAAATACACTGATTTTGATAAAATATAGTTTAAATACATATATCGACGATTTATATCGATATATCGTTGAAATAATATCGTAATTTCGATATATCGATATTTTCCAAACCTCCCTAATTGCTCGTTGGTTGCCGGCAGGATGTCGACGTGCGGCATGTCCCCGACCTGGTGGAGACGTGCCGCCTCGTGGACCATGCCGGGCTGAGCTCGGACGACGACGACGACGACGGAGGAGGCGAAGGTGGACGAGGGGACGACGACGAAGCGGAAGAAGAAGAAGAGAAAAAGGAGGAGCCCCCGGACCAGCGCTGGGGCCGGGTGCAGGAGGAGGAGGAGGTGGTGGTGGGTGAAGTGAGAACTCGGGAGGAGCAGGACATGGGTCAGAGGTCGTCCTCCTTCCTGAGGCGCTCCTCCCGGCCCAAGATCTCGCTCACGTGGGTGCTGCGCGGGAACCCGTCCGCCACCCCCGCCGCCACGGTCACGGCCGCGCCCGCCCCCGACAACAACAACAAGGGCGATGTCGTCGAGGAGAAGACAGCGCCCGCTGCCGAGGCCGCCGACCAGGGTAGGTAGTCCTCAGTTACACACTACATCCCTAGCAATAGAGATTTGGGCGGCTCTTAACATCGAGGTCTTGAGAACCGATGAGGGTGAAGCGAGGTTAGTATGCAGCAGCGCCGGAATGAAGGAGCTGGGGAAACAGGAGATCCCCGAGAAAATCCAGGAGCGACCCGGCCGGGAATCGAACCCCGTTGCCCTTGATAAGAGGCGAGTAATCTAACCACTACACCACCGCGGCCCCTAAGTAGTACAGAGTACTTTTGGTAAACCATTGGTGCTTGGTGCCCCAGGTGAACTTGACAGGCTTACTTGCCGGTGTTTCTATGTAAAGAATACTCTCGAGAGAGCACTCTTTCGTACATCCCGGCGGGAGCAGTACTTTGCGTTCTCTCGCGCTCTCGCTCTGCGAAACTGAAACAATCACTCTCTCCAACGTCATGCAGACAGCTGATGCCAAAACGTGCTAAATCACGGTAAGCTAAAATCACTGCCATAGCTGCTGTAAGTAATTAATATATGTTCAAATGTCTCACGAAATGATCACACAACTACCAGAATAACTGTTAGGGCATAAGCTACTATTATTTTTGTTTTATACAATTTCCGTCATGTCACGTGTTTTCATTATATGCTGTATTTATTTACCAAAAAAAAAAAAAGGAAAGAGCATTGTCCCAAATCGAGAGAGCAAGAACGTACGAAGGAGTCCTCTAGTCGGGAATGCTCTTTAAATTGAGACACGGTCTTAGAAATTTTGACGGAAAAAGATGACAGTTTCATTAGATTCAACCTACTACACATGTACGATAGATTTGTGTCGTTATTTACTGTCATGCCTGTATGAGGCCACTATCCCATTTCATTGGGCTAACGATGATTCAGATACTCTAAAAGTATAACGTTTGTGATTGGCCTGCAAAGAACTTAGCCGAGTCAAAAACTTTATCATCCAATCAAAAAATGATAAACCAGCTGGAGTGTTATCGAAGATACGTACGCTCAAAATTTTTTCGCGATTCCCCAGCGTCTCTGCTAATACCGGACACCTTGAGCATTAAAATTAACTATCTTTTCTAGGTGTTAGTGTTTTTAGAACGAGAAAAACTCTCATGTGTTTTCAAGTAAAATTTATGGAAAATTATGTTAACAATTACAGGTAATAACGTACTTAAAAAGTTATTTCCATAATTTTATGGTAGCAATACCTCTTGTAGTAGTATTTTTGTTTTTTTTGTTTTTTTTTGTCTGTGTATTAGTCAATTTGAATGGCCAGTTAGATAGTCTTGGATGTGATAACCATGGTTATCTCCGCATTAGATTTGCGACATGTTACCATCGCATGTCTATACTTTACCGCCCTTGGGTTAAGAGTTTCATTTTTTTTTGACAACCAGATGGTGTCAAAATCGTGAGAAGTTTCGTATTTTTCCTGAATCAGGTGAGAAGAAAAAATATTTTCAAGAGGATGACAGTTGTGCTGTTTGGAGCTTTATAAACTAGTTAAATATTAACACAAAATTGGTTATAAAGTCAGTATACGGTACGTGGTATCATAGGTTAGAATACCTGGGTGATACGGATGCGTGCGGTGTGAGTTTTTCACACACAAGTTTAGGATTATTTAAAGTTTGAGCCCCGTCTCATAGATTAGCGTACAAGATTAAATCAAACGCATAAATAATACATAATTTATAAAAGAAAAATGTTTATAAATTATATTTAAATTTAAATAATTTTTCAAAAATTGAATGCATAAGTATAATTTTGTTTTGCAGCTCGGCGTCCTAATTACTTCTATCAAGGAGTGATCTCTGTTGTAAATAATTATCACTTATCATGGGGTCGTGTTGCACGCTGTAACCTATGTTCACTCAAATTAACTTAAATTGGCCACAATCATCTCTCATAATATAATTCACCATAATAAATTAAACATTTTTGTATATATGTATTATCGTTTCTTTTGGTTGAATGTTTTCAATAAGCTTAGAAAAAATTGTGGAAGTTAGCGATTTCAAACGCAAGTTGATATTTGTTCCCATCCTTCATCTTGCCCTTTTCCTGTAATTTAGGACTTCTTACTTTAAAGTATTCACCAGGAGACAAAATTACTCAGAGAGTACGTTTTGGTGTATCTGTGTCTGTCTCTGTGTGTACACATAAGTATATCGTGACGCCATTTCTTAATCGTTTAAATTACGGATTTGGTACACGAATTCCTCGCAAAAATCTCAAGCAAAATTTTATGGTGGCATAATTTTTTAGTTTCGTTTTTCGCCAATGTCTCGAAAACAGTTGGTCCTACGCTACTTTCCTTACTTGAATTTTTCACCCTCAGAGTCTTCTCACTTATAGCTACTGAGAACTAGCAGCAACATGAAGTGACGGCCCCTTCGACAAAACAAGCTCTTGCGGGCAGCGTTCTTCGGTAACCCACACACTCTACATCAAGTAATCTAGTTATCTAACGATCTCACCTTTCACCTAGGGATTCACCCACCTGGCGTCTTATTTAAAGTATACCGTATTATACTTTAAATTTTATAAGAGAACATACATACGTTATGTTTATTCGACCAACTCTTCCCGACCCCCATACACAAACAGAAATGCGCTGTGCTCAAACGTGCGTCTTTCCTAGGCCACTGAAGCTATTTGCGTTATATTTGACACACATTCATCACCCGAGTTCAAAACTTTGTGTCTTTGCCCTTTTATCGCGCCGTTTTGCCATCTTCGTTTCCGCTCTCTAGCTCTAAACAATATTAAGTTATTTCTCTTTTTTAGTTCTTGTGAATATCTCTAAAACTAAATCTTTAATGCTGTTCTCGTGATTTCCGTTCATAGGAGTGAATTATGCATATAAGAGAGGGCCCAGAAGGGAGAAGATGGAAGAAGGATAAAGTGAACAATGGCGTCCTTATCCATCGTCACAAGCATTGCCTGCGATCTGCGATTTCCACACTTTTACGTTTTCTGTGACCTATCGTTGCTTTTCCTTTTCTCACTGTCATTTATGTCTTCTACCCCCTTCCCATCACCCGTGACAAAGGTTATGTTAAAAAATACCGTCGCCCTTCACGTTCCCTCGTAAGATAAAAAAAACAAGCTTGGGCCCCTGAAACAAGCAAATCTGTGTATGAAGTTGGATGGGTCTCGTTCATATTGCATTTATTTGAATTTCTTTATTTCTCATTCCCCACATTCAATATTTAAAAATCTTTGCTCTCAGGACACAGGCAGTGCCGGACTTCCGCCCAGGCGAACAAGGCACCTGCCTAAGGCACTAGCCTCGGGGGACCCTGGCCAGGGGACAAACTGTATATTTTATTTTTTTTATTTATCAAGAAAATTAAATAAGAAAGTAAAAATATACAACAGTAATTAAATTAATATAGGATACCAGACAAGACAAATTTTGTATGTTTCCTATGTTTGATATTAATAAAAATAATGAGTAAAAAGTATATTTGGTATTTTATTATTATATGTGTAGGTCTGCTTGTCATGTCTATTTTCTAAATTAAAAAAAACGTTAGTCAAATATAAAATGAAATAGGTAATTTTTTTTAATTACCAAAAAGGGGGCCCGGACTCTATAATTGCCTAAGGTCCCTGGGTCTCTTAGTCTGGCACTGGACACAGGGCATATCTCAACAACAATTTTCGATTTTAAAACGCATCAATTTTGCTTCAGTTACTGTCGTCACACCCTGCTGCAATAATAAAATTTCTTAAATTATTAGTTCGTTTTCAAATCACGTGAGAAAATATGGATGGAAATATAGCTATATCATTGTAGAAAAACTATTAAGTAAGATGTATGCCACGAGAGTTCTTGCTTTATCAGTATTAAGTCCTATCAATGAGCTACGAATATATACAAGCAAACTCAGTACTGAGAGGATCTATCGACATTAACGGATAAAATAGCAAAGCATTCGTGATTTTTTTTTTTTTTTTTTTTTTGCGATAAGTTCACTTGCATACACATTTGTATTGGACACTAAAGAAGTTAGCGTTCGGAAAGAAACTAAGAAATCCCAGATAATTATATGAGTCAAATTTACTTAAGAGTCACTATTACTGCTTAATATATATTTGCACGCACATTGCGTATTCTTCCCTCACATGTAAAATTAACATTCCAGTGGGCTGGTTACTTTATTCGTGCGCCGGTAAAGTGCAACTGTAAAATTATTATAAAATATAAATATTTTACAAATTTGTTCTGTCGTACACGTATATGCACAAAAAAAAATCAGAAAACAAAGGGAACCATTTCAGTATTCCCAAATTTTTCTTTTACACTTTTAATTCAATATTAAGAGATGGAACTACTTCCTCTACGTAGTTACCAACTTTACTGGGCGCATGTTGGTTAGTGTGCTAGTTAAAATATATGCAGGTAGGGCCAGTGACATTTTCCGTAAGGTTGATTTCAGAAGAGCTCACTTTACCGTGAACAGCCTTTATCAAGCGTATGTGAAGAAAATTTTACAGCCTGTTAACGACAACCTGTACTTCATTTGCCTGTTATTGGCCAGTTATAACACACAAAGTACCTGCGCTGCACCAGTTTAATCATTAATTGAGAATAAATGTAAATTTGCCATGTTATAGAATAAATAACACTCTACTCACACCTCGCATCACCAACGGCCTCGGTAGCGCAGTAGGCAGTCATAGGGTCGTGAGTTCGATCCTCACCCAGGGCATGGTATTTAATGCGCACGCTCTGTTTGCTCCTCGCTTCTCTGAAACTTTTGATAACTTTACTTTCATGATATCAGCGATTTTTTCCAGTGTGTGCTTTAAAAATATCACTGCTGCGCTACGAGAAAAGGTAAATGGTACTGCTCAGTTTAAAGGCCCAGATTGATGTTAAGATGGCGAAGGCAGACATAGGCACCAAACCAACGCAGTAGCCGCAAGTACTGAGTTGAATGAAGACGGTGTGTTAAGGTAGAAGTAATGTAGCACTGCGTCAGACTGTACTGCATGCACAGTTAATTAAAATGTAGTACAGGCACTGCCAAAATTGTCAGAAAAGTACGATGTAAGTTGCATATAAAAGAAGAAAGTATATACTTGGTAAAACTGTAAAGTATTTGGCTACAATTTACTTTTTTAAAGGCTTTAAAAACCTACATATAAAGAGTTTATTTTAAACCAAAATTCAAACATTTTTCCAGTTTAGATGCTTCAGGAAACCCCCTTTTTGCAAAAAAAAAAAAAAATCGATCAAGCAAGACTACTTTAATTGTGTGTAATAAAAATTAGTAATAATATGTATAGATATTTTTAATAATTGAGTTTATGCACATCCATTTCAGTTATAAAATGGTAACTTTCGTGGCTGAAATTAATAAAGTCCATCATTACAAGTATCCTTGACCTTGACCCATTACCTTGACCTTGACCTCATGCCCGTAACCTTGAATAACATTGAAGCTAAAAAAATTGCAAGAAAAATGCAAAAAATTTGTAACATTTAAAAATTTCTTTAAAAAGTACAAAATCATTATAAAATATTTAAAGATGTACATGTAGGAGGTCCGGGGTTCAATGACAGGTGGATTGACTAAGCCCCCGACATGACCGACTCTTGCCAGGTTGACCAGTGTCCACCTCGTCAGTCATGTTAGATGTTGGTGAATTTGACCTTTGACCTTGACCCCGGTAACCTTGAAACAAAATAAATCCAAAATAATTGCAGAAAAATTATAAAATCCCAAAAAATCAATAAAAATTAAAAAAATTGTTTTAAAAATTATGTAAATATGTACATGTAGGAGATCCGGGGTTCAATGGCAGGTGGATCGACTAAGCTGCCGACATGACCATCCCTTGCCAGTGTCCATCTCGTTGGCCATGTTAGATGACGTAGACCTTGAACTTTGACCTTGACCCCGACTACCTTGAAGCAAAAAAATTATACAAAATCCCGAAAATTAGAAAAACTTAAAAAATTCCAAATATATATTTAAAATGTATTAAAAAATTTATTAAAAAATATATAAGTTATTATTAAAACACGTACATTTCCATAGGTCCCATCACGACCGACCCTCGTCAATTTTTTTATTGAATATTTAATCGGTCAATTACTTACGTTCGCTCTATCCCTTCCACGCCATGCCATATCTACTGTCCATTTATTTTTAGTATCACCCACTAGAGCGCACTGGTAAGTTCAGATATTCCATTACATCAGGTCACGGGGCATCCCCGAGAAACGTAATCTGTTGCAGTCACTAACGAAAAAGAAAACCCCTTTTTTTTAGGAAATGGGGCATTGCATATGTATGACGTGTCGTTTCAGCGCCAGTAGCGACGGCGACGACAGGTGTGGGTTGGTGCCACGTGCAGTATTCACGAGTTGGTAGTCGTGTAAGTTGTACTTTGCTCTTACAGTAACGCTAGCTGTCGAAGGAACGTGGTCGCCCCCGGAACCTGGGAAGGAGCGAGTAGCTCGCTCGACCACAGTGGCTTCACGCTAGCTACTTTGCATTTATTGTTCCAACAGAAATCGATTGCATATTCATTTATCATGTAAAACTTTGATAAGTTGAAAAAAGAATTTACGAATACGTATTTATTTTATCATAAAAACTTTAATACGCAAAAAAAAAACACTTTTATCTTTAGCCCATTCGAGAATACAAAAGGGCACACTGACAGGAGGGTCCATGTTCGACACTTGGGAAAAACATACATGTTACCATACTGATTGAAGAAAAAAAAAAGACAGAACATACTGATGGATGAAAAAAAAACACACACGTTACACACATTCCTAACGCCTTTATTTCTTATACAACATTATTTCTTGAAAATAAAATTAAAGCCAGCGCACAGGGAAAATATGATATATGGAACTCGGACGGTACCAAATCCCGTAAAAGCTTGTGCCACAGCAGTTGTCACGCCAGCTAGTATGGCATTAGTCACGGCATTTGTCAACTTGTACGGCCGGATTTCGCACCACGTTTGGTAAAGGCAGGTTCTATACTAGCTCTTCGTACCTGGCCAACAACGTTACAGTTCGAGAGTGTAGAGCGCTCCCCGTGGCCGCTTATTGAAATGAGTTGATAAAAAAAAAAGGGATGCCATACTCTTTTCAGTATACGTTCGTCGCTTCAAAATACGACAAAGACAAATAATATTGATCATGACAGCTTGTAATAATTAATCTTGGAAAGTTTACTAAAGAATGATAACATTTTTCAGATAATAAAACAATAATGCGAATGGACATTGAAATGTTTATTTAACATAGGTATTTAAATGCGAAGGCTTTGTGTAGGCTGGCAGTTTCTCGTCTTGTAGGCATGATTTTTAAATTTTGTGCGAGAGTTCAAAACTCCGTTGGACACATTTTTTGTTTACTTCTGCATACGGATCACAACTTTACCGTACGAAATAGCTACATAATTAAAATTGATTAAAATTACGCAAATTCTTAAAAAAAAAAAAAAAAAAAAATGCTTTCGTAACTCCACATTATCATTTAGAAATATTGAAAACACAGGAGTAACCATAAAACTGCTCTAACTGCCAACCGGAATAAAACGATAAATACATGTGCCAGTTTTTAAATAGGCATAAAAAACGTTTCTAGCTAGCAGCAGTTCTACCAGTGGGATTCGTATTTACTACGAACTTTACGCTTATTGTATCTGCGCATCTGCTAAATGTGTCTAATAATGCCGATACGCCAACTGTTCAAGTGTAGTAGGAATCTTCCATGCCCGTTCGCATAGCGGGTGGTGTGTTTATAATTATATATATAAATATATATATACATACATACATACACATATACACGATGTTGCAAAAATACATGTCAATACTTCGGGGAAACAATCCTCACGTCTAGAGAAGGAAAAAAACGTTACGTGAACATACGTCCGTAAAGGCTTCGTTTCTTTACTACAGCTGTCATTACATGTAATACATTGTATGGCCTGCGAGCTGGATCATGTTTCATGTCCGCGTGGAATGCAATCACGGCTGCAATGTGTGTCGGCAGCCCCATACCAAACTTGTCGAACCGACCGTTTAATCGGACGCAGCGCACTGTTCGATGCAGCAGTGAGCTGGATGCTGCGAGTGTCGCATGTGATCTCACGCACGTGTAATTGATTTCCGTGCAGTTCCAAAAGTTCTGGTACGTGGTGCCGTGGTATGCGGTGCTGTGTGCCGTGCGCACGACAGCTCCGATGGCATTCCACACAAACTCTATCCAGCCCGTGACGTTACGTCATCGGACCTTTGGTAACGAAACGAAGCGTTTCCCGGACCTACGGTACGTTCGCACAACTTTATTTTCCTCCTCTAGACCTGAGGATTGTTCCCGCTCAAGCATTGGCGTGTTTTTTTTTTTTTTTGCAGCACTCTGTAATATTTACCGGGTGGGTTTGTTAACCACGAGTGTGTGTGTATATGTGTGGCGTTGCAGAGGAGCCACAGAAGTCGGCGCTGCCCAAGAGGACGCTGTCGGAGCCGTCGCTGGCCGTCTGCGGGGTCGGCAGGGAGCGCGCGAGGCACCGGAGATCTCGCACGCCGCGCCACAAGCCCGACAAGCACAAGGCGCGCTTCGGCTACGAGATACAGGACGTCGACGCCTTCCTCTCCAAGGTCAGTGCCTAGCGCCGCTCACTCCCCCGTGGTCCATCCACGGTTACGTCGCACTTCTCTGAATCCCTGCTCAAGCTACAGTACATTCCTCCGCCTCGTGCAAACTAAGCCTAACCGAGTCTAGAAAATCACACGGCAGCGAATACGCGCCGCATTCATGCGCGCTCTGTGTAACAATATTTTTCATAAGAAATATTTCTTATTTTATGCTGTTCGCGGTAAAGTGAGCACTTTTTGAAGTCCTCTCAGTTGGAATAATAGTCAAAATATATATATATNTTTTATGCTGTTCGCGGTAAAGTGAGCACTTTTTGAAGTCCTCTCAGTTGGAATAATAGTCAAAATATATATATATATTTTAGTCTTATACGTTATCTTCCAAGTGCGGTGGAATTCACACATTGTGGTTTTTTATTTACACNATATATATATATTTTAGTCTTATACGTTATCTTCCAAGTGCGGTGGAATTCACACATTGTGGTTTTTTATTTACACGGCGATATTTATTTTACAACGTGGTGGAAGGATAAATAAATGGCTGATAGGAAAAAAGTAACTAAGACTTCAAAAATGCTCACTTTGCCGTGAACAGCCTATAGGCATTACCAATGCATCTATTTTCTCCATTTTTTATTCATGTTCATTATAAATGAAATATTATAAATCATAAATAAAATCTAATTTAACCAAAAATAAACTACTTTTATGTTAACACAAGTATAAAATGCTGGTGATAAATGCCATGTTTAGGAAACACCAAAACACGTCATATATAGGGTGATTTTTCAAAGGTGTTTTTTTTTTACCTGCCCTATTGCTAAGAATTATGTGTACGTCCAAGGTAGGGACGGGATTTTAAGTGCGTCTCAGAGCTAGGCCCCATACGCCTACAGGAGAGGGAATTACATGCAAGGAGGTGTGCATCGCGGCAGCGAGGGATTAAGGCAGCCATGGCCGCAATTGGGGCCATGCACTGCATCCCTAAGTGTACCTGTAGCTCAGACTATAGACAAGAAAGGGGAGGGGAAAAACCCTTCCGACAGGAAATAAGTTCAAAAATTATTCATGCATTACTGAAAATGCTAAAGTAGGCAGCAGGTGTGGATCCCATGCTCTGTGATGTGTAGTTGAAAATCTAGATGAGAGAGGGGCGGGGTTGTGGGCGCAAGCGCCCTTGAGGTCGAACTGCTGTCAATATTTCTGCGCATGCGAACCAGCACAATAACACTGACAGCAGCTATTGAATGCTTCTCGTCGAGTGCGTCGGCAAGCTGGGCAGCTCACACTGGCCGATTCCATCTCTATTTCCTTAATCACTAATATTCCTCTTGTCGCTATTAGGGGGCACACAAAAAATNCACACTGGCCGATTCCATCTCTATTTCCTTAATCACTAATATTCCTCTTGTCGCTATTAGGGGGCACACAAAAAATGCACAATGAAGGACCAGTTTCTTAAAACTCGGATTTTATACTAATAATTACAATGAATCTATCTAATGAAGTTCCTAGAAATTCCTTTGCATTGTTATGTTGACATAATATTTATTTTTATATGTGGCTAATTNTCTATCTAATGAAGTTCCTAGAAATTCCTTTGCATTGTTATGTTGACATAATATTTATTTTTATATGTGGCTAATTACTATTTTTTAATTTAATACATTTTAAACTCATATAATTGTGTTTTTTGAAAGTATTTTTATTACTGTTTTGTACATTTATCAGACAGCTTTTCGTTATGTCAAAAAATGCAAAATGTGATAAAAACTTTAAATGTATTTTTGGTCATTTGAATTGTCATGTGGTGGGATGGGCTTAACACATGTACTACGTTCAGAGCAAAACTTCGGACTGGGCTGAACTCGAACTGGAGTTAAATCGTAGCGAACACGGAGCGAACATGGACCGAAAGTCACGTTTAAGGTAAAGTTTTCAATCCGAATTGACATGTAAACAAGTGCGATTTGAAGTGAATACGGACTGAAATCTGTGTAGTGACATCTTTCGGCAAGTGTGTGAACTAGAAGACAAACAATACTAGAAAAATAAATAGACGATAGTTTGACTGTTTTTGTCCCGGAGTTATTGTGAAGCTAGCGTTTTTTCTACTGTTAGAAAATAACAAATCTCTAGCTTCCTGTATATTAATTTTTTACCATAATAAAACTGTAATATTTGTTTCTCCAACGTTACGGTTATTAAAACTGCTTGTCACTTAGGTCCTAACACTTTGCATTTCCTTCTTTTTGGACATTAGTAGCTTATAATTTGCTAAAAACTAATTTTAAAAGACTCCGTACGTGCAAACATGCGAAAAAGACGCTTAAAAAAATGACGGCAACGAATCATTACCTAGCGGTGTGGAGCTCACAATAAAAATTTGAATCCCGTCGTCGTGGTGTCTACGATACAGAACGCCTACTTTAAATTGGCTTCAGATGTTCTATTCACAAGCAGGAATAGGTATTTAAGAACATCGAGGCTGCATATAAACGATCGTGGGTAGGCCTTGATATAAGTTTTAACTAATGTCAAATTACTAGATTTACTGGGCTATTGAACAAGCTAATGTGTTTAATACTTTACGTGTTTTTGTAACTCGTAACTACACGTAGCCTCGGTAGCGCAGTTGGCAGCGCGTAAGTCTCATAATCTTAAGGTCGTGAGTTCGATCCTCACCCGGGGCATGCCTTTTATTTTAGTACCCTTCGCCTATGACTGGCACAAAAACTTCAGTAGTTTTGAATACACGTTAATGAAGGCTACTAATCTGCATGTGCGAAGTTGTAATGTATTGGGTTGCATCCTTGTACACAAAATGCCTGCCAGACTTCTGGTTATAAAAATCTCCGTACCAGTTGAAACCGGTGTCCAACCACTACCTGTATTTGACTTCATTATAATCGAAAAATCTCGACCCGATTCTAATTTCGTAACTTTACTCTTTATTTTATAGCTGCTATTTCAACTTCACGTGAACAGTATAAGTTGCACTTTGATCAAAATTTAGAACAAAAAGATCGTAATACTTACTTTAGTTTCAATACATGCTTTATATTCTCACTTATATGGGCNATCAAAATTTAGAACAAAAAGATCGTAATACTTACTTTAGTTTCAATACATGCTTTATATTCTCACTTATATGGGCGTGGAGATAAAAAAAAAATGTGGGGACTTTTTTGAGGACAGGCTACACTTGTATCGCCCATACGTCTGTGTTGCTTTCACAATTGCCTTCCCCTTACCCATTTTTGACTCTTCTACAAAGATCCAGAGCCAGCAATAAACATGCAAAAATGCAAGCTCGTTCGTGGCTTATCNCCCATTTTTGACTCTTCTACAAAGATCCAGAGCCAGCAATAAACATGCAAAAATGCAAGCTCGTTCGTGGCTTATCAAAAGTGGTAGCAAGTACTATGCAGACAGTCAGTTGACATCTCTACTCCAGCCAGTAAACAAACTACTGTGAAGTTTAGTTTCTATCCATACAGTTTCGTATTGTCTGCATACAAACTTATTTTATTAGCTAAGATTTTGATAACGCCTTCTTATCGAAAACCGGAGATTATAAGACATCCAGTACCTTATCCGCAGTTGGAACCCACAATCCATCACAGTCAAACCTGATACCGTAATTACCGTATATGTTTTTGTTCTAGTGGGCTCAAAGGAAAACTCAACACATGAGCAGCGCGAGTGTTGGTGTGGAGGTTCCCTTTAACACTAGCAGCAATGGGAGTAAAATTATCATTGCTTGCAGCAGTAAATTCTTAGCCACAGTCTGTATTTCAGTTTTTGTTTATTGAACATCGTGGCTAATGAAACGTTAGTAAGTTTCAAAACAGCGGCATCATCAAAACACAGTTTAATTGCCTGCTGTCAGTATCACTTGATAGCATACTTGGGTCCAGCTGACATCAGGAGATTTAAGGGCTCTTGCAGGATTGGCAGTGCTAGTGGTGGTGCAGAGCTCTGATTGGCTGCTTCTATATATCTCCGTGACGTCACCACCTGCTTGTATAGTTGGCGGGTGGTAAGTGATTTGGCCGAACTTTATCTCCCGTGGCTATTGGACACAATTGCCGTCACGCGATTACCACCAGCAGATTCTCAGAATGTGTTTTGGTGTCATTGGAATTTGTCCTCTGTTAGTTTATTCTACTGAATACAGCAGTATTAACCTCACGTATTAATGTCTTCTAACATATTGCGGTGAAACATTAGGGACAACGCTCAATACATTTGCCAGTAGTAACAAATGAAATACGGATAATGTCTACGGATTTATTGCAACAAAGTTTTTTTTTTCACCTACAGTTACACTTACTATTTTAACTACTGTTTTTGGTAATCCTCATTACACTTCCGTCATTGGCTAATTCACTGCCAGTCACAACTCACCATCCACCTGCACTACCGCCAGCGCTGCAAATTCTGCTAGAGCCCGTGAGAGGGCGTGGTACATAAATAAACAGAAAATATATTTATACAAATCTGCACGTTTTTGGAGGCGAACATAGAAGAACCGACAAATGGATATTCTAGGTGATATTTTTCGCTGAAGCTTGATTCTTATTCACCCCGATCACGCCAAACAGACATAGCGGACAGACTCTATGGTTGTCCACACGAGGCACATTTTCTGCGTTGCCATTTTTCTGTTTGGCTGCAGGCTGTTTACTATCACGCTGTTTCGTTAGTTATTCTTCGTTATTTTAAATACCAAGGTTCAAATATAAGTGAAGGACAACAAACTATGTACTGTAATGTTCCGTACTCTATATTATTGACTAATTATAGTACGAATGTTTACTTAACGATTTTCAGGAGATTCTTATTTTATTTTATACCTCCAAAAATACGTTACAATTTAGTGTTACCTACACCGGTTTATTTCCAAACTACATATATATTATACCTATAAATGTTGAAAAAATTTAACGTTTATGTCCACGTATTTCATTATAAACACTATTCTATACTACACTAACATAGTTGATTATCCAAGAAATTAGTGGTGTAAAACTTGTGAACCAACTGATTTCCGGAAAAAAATCTTCTAAGTCTGTTCTTTTTGCGAGTAGAAATATCGGCGTAAGCGGAAAACGAGAACGATTTCTGATTGGCTGTTCTAGTTTTCCGCTCCTTTGCGAACAAATATTTTGCCAGCGAGATCTATTACTGTCGAGATATTTCTTAAGCCGTAAAATTGCACGTTTAAGTGCGGCGTAAGATATCGCGCTAAAGTAATGTATCAATCAGTCCGAATATTCGCTCACGAAGTACGCAGAAACTGTTATTTAGGAATTAATTTTTTTAATTTTTCTATGTTTGTTTTAAGGAACATGTAAACTTCAATCAACGGGTTCAGCGTCAATTTATGTACCACGCCCTATTAAGGCCGATTCACATTCATATTAAGTTTTTACTCGTTATGCTAACTTTGCGTTAACTCTACGTCAACATTCTCTGTCAATTTCTTACCTGTGCTCACAATGTGTTAAGGATAACACGACTTTGGTCAGTCGTATTGCAGTGCTATATACAGAATGGGGCGTAATCCGACTGACAAAGGTTGTGAAGCGATTCCTGATGCAAAATGAAGTGGGAAATATATAAAGGAAACTTTGTAACTAAACTGAATATTTAAAGGAGGAACGAGTCCTTGGAGATTGCGAATTTGAAATGCAAAATATCATTAACGAAGTGAAACTAAGTTACAGTTATCCGAACACTGTCTTATGCTGTTTGTATCCTCAACTTAGGAGCGAAATATCATTAATACATCACTACTGCAATGAAAATATCAAGAGTGGCCACCCTCTTATTATAGACTTTTTTACCGACAGGAATTATGAAATTTTGATGCTGGTTTATTGAGAATTATGATTTAATAAACAAAAATGTTCCTCTTGTTGCAACTGGTCCAAGACCCGCCCTTTAAGTGTAAAACGCACTCAAAGCCTCGGCTGCAGCGATGCAGTTCCTAGCACTTAGGCAATACTACCTACATGATGATGGGCGATGTTTCTAGTACTTACTGTAAACAGCGTGCACCATACATTAATAAGCTTACAGTATTGAAGATACGTGTTTGTTTCTGGCAACAGTTTGTGTGTGTGGTTCACTGCAGGAAGTATTGGTATTGCCTACGCACCTGAAACTGTATTGCTGCGCGCCAAGTTTGTTGGTTGAATTCCGCCCCAACCTGTATGTACACACACACACACACACACACACACACACACATATTAATGGACGTGTAAACATTTGCCTTAACATGCCAATAATTAATTCATGTCTCACGCCTATTTGGACTCGTAGATTTTCGTATAAGTTTGAAGTTTTTCAAATCGTAATTTGATTATTTTCAAACACTTATTAAAACTCCAACTTCCGTTACGGCTATATGAAGTTCTCAACCGATGCCAAAACACAGTTTACATACGGAAGTTGGCAGGAATGAAAATTAATACAGAAAACGAAAGACAAAAATCTCTTGAATATGATCGGCTGACACTACGTTACATTTACGTTATGTTGAAGTTGGTTCAACTTCTTACATGCAAACTGTAACTTTTTGTGACTCTACTGCTCTACAAATACCAGAACAGAATGACAACATAGCCTATGAGTGGCAGTATATGTGCATAGCTGTGCGGCGCACAATACCGACTTGAACAGGGCTTCAGACGTTCTACTCACTAGCAGGAAACTAAATTTTTCCGTTCCACTGAACTAAAGAACTAAATTTTTTTAGTTTCCTGCTTAGTTAAATACCTACATCTTCTGTAGACGCTTTAAGCACCGCGCCTCGGTAGAGCAGTTGGCAGTGCGAAAGTCTGATTATCTTAAGGTCGTGAGGTCGATCATCACTTGGGGCATGTTTTTTTCCCATCAAATTCCTCCCCATTCCCCTCTTACTCGTCTGACCGTATGACGTACATGGTAACTTCGGTATTTATAGATACGCGTTGTGATAACTTAATTGAATGACCTGCATCTACGAAGCAGTAACTTATAGGGACATTAGCCTTGTACACAAAATGCGTATCATATCCTTAAATTATGCATTATGAAAATGTGTTATTTATCTTATTGTCCATTCACATATGTAATCTATACTCTCGCGCACATATGAGTTGGGCCTTTAATTCTAAAACATTTGCGGATTCATCCGAAGACAAGGTAGACTTGAAACATCTATACAACTGTGTTGCTTCCACAATTGGTTTTCTTTCTCCTTGTTTCAAACGTGGCCCCTCACTGCACAGCCAGTGAACAGGTAGAAAATTCTGACGTCGAGGCCTTGTTCCCTTCATGAGAAATATTCGTTAGTGGATTCGGACACTTGTGCTCGTTTCCACCTCGTGTTTTATTCTGTCGAATCTCACTCTGTGCGGGTTTCATTTGTCTTTGTGACGTTTGCAAGTGTTTTCCGCGGCCGTGCAGAGTTATAAACATAAAGTAAATACACACAAATTAAATGTTTCAAACAGTTTTGAATCGAAAACTATCTAGGGTCTCGAGAAGGGCAAGTTGCCCGTGCTCTTGGCTGAAGGGGACATTCTAAGGAGCATAATGTGCCCTTGCTGTGAATTCGGACATCGACAATTGTGACGTCACATCCGGGATGCACTTTTCAAGGGCACGAAGCCAGCTAAGTGCCCTTAGCTGCTTAATTAGAACACGGCCGTAGTCTACAGATGAACAGTTTTGTCATAACTGTAAACAAACTCAAGGTCGGCGCAAGGTACATTAGCGCCCTAGGCCAAATACCTGTAGGTGACCCCTTCCCATTTCGAATTCCCCTCTGCTAACACTCATTTATACTATTTTTCTGGAACAATGACGCCCCTTGCGGCGTCTATAGTCCATTCACGGTTACTTACAACTTTTCTGGGGCCTTACTTAAGTTCTGCTTCCAGGATATTCCTCCGCCTCATGCAAACAAAGCTTGGCAGAATTTAGAAAATTACACCAAACGGACAACGCACCGCGTTAGTGCGAACTCAGTGTAATAATATTTTTCATAAGAACTATTTCTTACTTGGCATTACCGACACACATGTTTTCTCTCTGTTTTATTCAATAAAATTATAAATGAAATATTATAATTCATACATAAAATACAAGTAAAATATAGTTAAATTTTAATTTAATCATCATGTAAACAGAGTGGCATGGCAATATCAACCGCCAACAATTTGAATGGTGCATTTTCATTAAGTGCTACTCGCCGTCCAGCGCTCAATCACTACACTGCCGGCAGCTCATGCACGGCGAATATTAAGCGTTTCAGATGGCGTGTCGGTTATTTTTATGTGGGAAAGCTTATTCTCGGATTGGTTGCACGATAGGTAAATACTTGAAAAATAACATTCATGAATTTTTTAAAACAAATATATTATTATTCAAATTAAAATCTTGATTCATACAAATTTCAGAAAGTTATTTTAACCTGTTTATTCCCAAGTTCATTTCTGAGCTTAAGTGTTGCAATAGTTTAATTTTTTACGTGTGCTGTACTTCGGTTGGGCGTGCTTCTCGCAACCAGTGAACAATGTACTGCGTGTTCGTTGATATCAGCATTAACCATTCACAAATGAGAAGTGCAGGAACATCAACAAATCAGTTTTCTCACACAAAACACTAGTCACTGATTCCTTGTTGTGTACAGNGGGGGGACGTATCTGAGTTCGTGAGGGATGGAGGTCTTATAAAATAACTTAATTTGATTTTTAATTTATTCACACTGCTATTATTTACAGCATTAAATTATCTGTCTCCACTATTACTCTTTTTATTTCACAGTGAGTGCAATATTTAATGTGTATTTCAACTCTAATGTCCTTCTTTATGTCCTGTTTGGTTATTGTCAATTAACTCATACTCATCATTGACACACGTTTAGTCTATCTGTTGCCATAATTTGTAATGTCTTTCGCTCACGTATCCAGTCCAATAGTCCAGCCTGCAGTCGTACTATCCACAGCTCTGATGTTCGCAGTCGCAGATTTTCCTCCCGTTGGCCACTTCTCTCGCCGCGCGTTTCTCTTCTCGCTTGTCGTGTATCGCTGAAACCCATCCATGCAACAACTGCCGGCTCGGTGGCCCGACGTGCTTTTTTTTTTTAGCCGCTCGCCTTGACCTGGAAGGTTTGCCGCACCCCGAGTCTCGCTGAGAGAGAAGCGAGGTCAGTAATCCAGAGTATTCCTCAGATGTCTGAAAGACACCCGATACCCAAGGTCGGGAGTGGCACGCGCCCTGATAGACATAACAGACACGCTTTGTAAACATTCCTTTGACTCGCCGCTATACTCTGTACCATATGTGAAGGCCACATTCTTGACAGTTGGCGATCGCCGCGCCAATGTTTACTTTACGTTAATGTATCCATTCGCCATCAACATGGGTGCGACGAGTCAGCGCGTCCAGTACGTGCGGCAATTGGTGAACTACTTGGGTAGGCGCGGCAGGTGGCGAGAGTGTTTGTAGGGCGCGTGTAGGTTCGTTCGTAAACGCTATACACGAAATATATGTTACTTTAAAAATTATGTAGAGCTCGCGAAAAATAAAACTATTGGTATATGTTCTTAAATTTATTATATAAAGCAAACGAAAGCTATTCTCTTCTGGCTTGTTATACTTCGAAAAGGACCTCACAGATGGCGCGCACAACATTTCAGCGCGTGTTCTAAGCCACATTTTTTTCTCAAGAGGTAGCGCATTTGTGAAGTTTACTGTTGTTCTATTACTGACTCGGAACAAAAGGAATTTGAAATATTTGTCGTCAGATTATTAAAAAAAATAATCTAACAATATAATGCAATATTTCTGTATGCTTTTGGAATTAATATCAAACACGTGAGGAAAGCCGTGTTGGTGGAGGGGGGAAGGATTTTAAATTGCGTTTCATTTGGATACGGATCGTTTTAATGTGACTTTAATTTTGAACACCTATACATTTCTACTTTAGCACGAAGTTTAGTTTTCAACACTAAAACCCGCTGTTTTATGACCATGTAAAATAAAATGTATTAATTAACCTTGGAACTCTTTTTTATCGCGTATTTTCGGCTGGTCGAATGTGCTCCAGCAGTGCACTCAGAATAGCCAACGTAATATTAACTTTTGTTCGTTCGTGCATCAGCTGATACAGGATTTTGTAAATGGCACGTTGTTTGTTTTAAATACGTAAAATTGCCACTCTCTGACTGTGAGAATGTGGCCTTCTTATATGAAATGAACTATATCATATAACTGCTCTGGTCCTTCACTTCTACTCGCGAGCGCGGAACAAGGCAGTGAGCGCATAGCAATATCCTCACGTGCACCATANTGTTCGTTCGTGCATCAGCTGATACAGGATTTTGTAAATGGCACGTTGTTTGTTTTAAATACGTAAAATTGCCACTCACTGACTGTGAGAATGTGGCCTTCTTATATGAAATGAACTATATCATATAACTGCTCTGGTCCTTCACTTCTACTCGCGAGCGCGGAACAAGGCAGTGAGCGCATAGCAATATCCTCACGTGCACCATGTTCTCGATCATGGACAAAGGGACTGAACGGGTTAACACTAAGTTTGGTGTCAGCTAAGGCGTTTCTTAAAGTCACNATTCTCGATCATGGACAAAGGGACTGAACGGGTTAACACTAAGTTTGGTGTCAGCTAAGGCGTTTCTTAAAGTCACAGGAATATAGCGCTGCAATGTCTTTGCTATCCGGTTCTTTGGTCACCCGAGGTAAGTGTTTTAAATTACTATCTGAAAAATTAAAATTTAAATACGCTGTAAAAATTTCCAAGATAATATTCGTCATGACACACTAACGTAGGGTGACCAGATATTTTGTGAAGTAGGACATTTGTCATAACAAATGCGATTTATAATAAAGGGTATGTGGTGAACTTCCAGGCATAACAGCACCGTAAATACAAGCTAACAGAAATGAGAAATGGCAAAGGGTACAACACCGTAAATATTTGGGTTTGAATCAGAATCATTGTTACAGTTTAATTGTACAACAAACATTAGCAGAAAAGTTTTGCATTCTGATTTCCTGTAATATGTTTTTCATTTGAATGAATGGCACGCAGCAAAGGGTTATTTTGCACAATTGGTCCCTACAACTCATAGCGCGAGCAAATAATATAACATTTCAGTGTTTTTGTATGTGTAAAAAATAGTACTTTTCGCAGGACATGAGACTAAAGAAAGACATTTCATGACTTTATTTGGCCTTTCGCATCCCGCAGGACAAAGCTTTTGAAAAAAGGAATTTCCTGAGAGAAGCAGGACGTCTGGTCAGCCTACTCTAATGACAGAGACAATTAATTCGAGCCTGTGTGACCAGTGTGACAATCCCTATACAGAATGGTTCAGATTCTACGTCATGCGTCGTCAAGAACGCGGAGCGTGAAAAGATAAGCAAACATTAGAGTTACTATGAGTTTACTCATGAAACTTACTAATTACAAGCAGAAACAAATCCCGTGCTCCGTTTAGTTTGAAGCTACAAAGTATAATAAAAAAGCCCGGCTATCTGACAACTCATGGATTATATTATGAACAGTCTTATGACTTCCTTTTTGCTTCAAGCCACTAAGCGCCTTCTCACAATCGGGACGAGGAAATCACTTACCCCTGACCACTTATCTTCTTCACATAAATCGGATCTGGATCGAAGCTCTCTCACCCCGTCGTGGTCCGCAGCTCATCGTCTTCCTCACGACCCGGTGCCCATGAGGTCGTCAATGACGGGGACTGGCGTATTAAGGCTCCCGCCTCTGGAGCTTTCTTCATCGTTTGAGGCCGAGAAGCGCGAAGACGATAAGGGCGACTCTGCCACGCGCATCAAGTGCGCTATCGCCACTAAGCGCAAGGCTCTGAACTGCCGTGCAGTGTTCTCGTCACCCTGCGTGTACCTATGGGACTTTCAGCTGTGACGCTACTATTTAACTGGTGGAAAGTCTGTGTCAAGGGTCGAGGTAGGGCCCTCGAGTCGTTTTGCATTTTTCTGACGCGTATATTTTGAAATACATTGCTTTGAAAAAGCCGTTTTCAGTCGTTTTGGAAAACTTTGAATTCGTGTTTATAATGTCCAGGACGTCTTCAAAGCACTCAACAGCCCTCGTTTGAAGTGTGTGTTCGTTTCGTAGATAAGCACAGTGGACGCACGTTTCATAGCTTCGTGGAAAAACAAGTATTTCNAGTGTTCTCGTCACCCTGCGTGTACCTATGGGACTTTCAGCTGTGACGCTACTATTTAACTGGTGGAAAGTCTGTGGCAAGGGTCGAGGTAGGGCCCTCGAGTCGTTTTGCATTTTTCTGACGCGTATATTTTGAAATACATTGCTTTGAAAAAGCCGTTTTCAGTCGTTTTGGAAAACTTTGAATTCGTGTTTATAATGTCCAGGACATCTTCAAAGCACTCAACAGCCCTCGTTTGAAGTGTGTGTTCGTTTCGTAGATCAGCACAGTGGACGCACGTTTCATAGCTTCGTGGAAAAACAAGTATTTCGAACACACTGCAACGCAGTTCAAGCACCAGGTAGGCGGGAGCCGGAATGTCGTTCGATTTTGAGATTCGTACGCTATATATATATACACGTATATATAACGTTGAATTCCTGCAGTTACTTCGAATCGCTTTGAAAAGTTTTGAAAAGTAGTTTTTCACCACTCTCATACTTTTTTCATACAATTTTTTTCATTTCACTACTTAAAGTTGTGTAATATGAATGCTGAGCGTATTGAAAACAATTTTAGAGTCTTGAACGTCTGGGCATTGTTGCGGTAAGTCGACAGCGTGCGTCTGTAATTGGAGATGCAAAAAAAGACACTTGGGGAGATGGGGAGACACTGTTTGGGATCAAATTGGCAACATCCAGAATACGCTGACTCCCCGACCGGGCAGGCTCGTTACGGGTCGCGCAATGCTCAGGAGAGAAGGAACTTGTGCTCGCTGGAAAGGTAACAGTACAATTTCAATAAATCTCTCGACCCCCACGAATAACCTTGGTGAAAGATCGAGCCCCCCTCCCCCTCCACAATCTCCTTCCGTGCTCCACCGCGCTCCGCGTTGCCCGTGAAACGGACGCCGCGTTTTGAATCTCATTTAGGCTCTTGTGGCGGGTTTCCATTAGTGCTGCTTCGCCACTTCTTACAGGCGGGGCGGTTGATGAAAAGGGGCCGCCGGGGACAAAAAGAAGCCTTTCCAGCTGTAAGACACCCTCTCCCCTCCCCACACCGTGTCTTCCCTTTTAAACCTCATTGCTGCTCACCATTCACACACCAGACGCGCAGGCGCACAATTGTTGGTCCGGTGCGCATACATCTTCACCCCATTCTCCTGCACCCAGTAAATTTATTAGAGGCAAACGAATGTGCTTTCTTGTGACTCGGTAATCACCTGCGGCCGCTGGAAGGGGGCAGCAAGAAATTACCATAACGACGAAATTGAACATGGCCCGAGCAAAATTAAAACATTGACTATCTGTGGCAGCACGATCGTGAAGTTCACCACCCGTAGTACAGCTCGGTTTCTTAATAGCGCGTGAGACAAATGAGAGACAAACACGTTAATCGAAGTATTCTATTTTTTATAAGCCCGTATAAGCGCGGAGTGAAGNGTTCACCACCCGTAGTACAGCTCGGTTTCTTAATAGCGCGTGAGACAAATGAGAGACAAACACGTTAATCGAAGTATTCTATTTTTTATAAGCCCGTATAAGCGCGGAGTGAAGAGATTTGGGCGGCTGTTAACAACGAGGTCTTGAGAGTCGATGAGGTTGAAACGGGGTGAGTATGGAGAAGCGCAGGAATGCAAGGGCGGGGGAAACGCAAGAGCTCCGAAAAAACCCGCCGATCAGCGGCGTCGTCCGGCATGATTCCGGGAGCGACCCCGCCGGGAATCGAACCCGGTTCGCCTTGGTGGGAAGCGGGTAGTCTGACCATTACACCACTGCGGCCCGTCCGAATAAGGGGAAAAAAAAAGAATAAACTAGAATGCTGTATATGCAGCGCTACCTGTTTTTCGCGAACACTAGCCTTCGATGTCCTGCGAGCACACTTGCTTCGTGTCTTAATGAGAAGATTTTTCATGCCTTACTGAGTCAATCAGAATTGAGTTACTTAGACACCGAACGTCCGTCTTTTCCTTGGCAGATACCTAGGAAGCGTGATAATTGGAATCCCCCAGTCGCAAAGTGGATCTGAACTGTAGTGTTTTGGAAAACAACTAGTCGTGGAATATTATCACGAAACACAGGTGCCTGTGTATAAGGTTTGGCCAAAGTGATGCGTGTATGGCACGCTATTTATAAACGCAGTAAATTCTTTCGTTTTATGCGACGCAGGACATTACGCTAAGTGAATGTTGAGAAGTAAAGAACTTTTCTAAAAAGAATAGCTAATAATAGTATTATTTACCATTGCCTGTTGGTGAACTATTGTGATAGTAAATTACATTTGACTGATTACGTTGTGCCAAATTAAGAGTTCCATAGAAATTGTAAAATTGCAAGCTAATGATAGACAGATTTTTATTGAAAGAGAGAATGAAGTTTTAAGAGCAACGTGCTCTAGCAGTGGTTGCCGCAAATCTAGCTCATTCGAAGCAAAAAAAAAAAAAAAACCTCTCGGGACCACTGGCCAATTGAATTAATCTACACGAGAAGTTCTACCAATTGAGTAATACGTTTACGCCATTTGATTCTGTATGAATGTGTTGGGTGAGTGGTTGGATTTGAGTTAACGTATTACTTTCCATACGTATTCCTTGACTTACAGGATACAATTTAATTCCCCGCCGACCGTGGCCAAGATGTGCTCACGTCACCGGGAACTGCCGTCTCACTGTCTGGAACTGCCACCCACACTTCATGTTCAGCGACGACCCAAACTCGCGCACGTGTAACTCTCGGGACGTTGATTCGTTGGCGTTTGACATTCCAACGGGGGAGAGACATCGGACATGGCGTGCCCATTGTCGTCCCCGGCTCCTCCCACCTCGGCAGAAATTACACCCCATTACCTCTCTTTGATTTAACAATGCCACAAATTGGCTTCTCGTGCGCTACCAACCTCGCTTGCGGCCTTCCATTTACTTTTCGATTACGACCCGGCACGCCGCCGCTGCGAAAACCGACCAACCGCCACGCTCTGCCTCGCCCTAGGCAATGCTGACTCTACTCAGGTTAGGAACAAAACGAGATATCATATGGGAGAGTTCTGCATAAGGAAAATTTCCGCCGCTAGGTGCGCAGTGTTCCAAAAGGTANCAAAACGAGATATCATATGGGAGAGTTCTGCATAAGGAAAATTTCCGCCGCTAGGTGCGCAGTGTTCCAAAAGGTACCTTTTAATTAAAATTTTAAGCTACGTGGATAATGCAAGAGAAATATTTGATTAAATACGAAGTGTTTTTATATTTNCCTTTTAATTAAAATTTTAAGCTACGTGGATAATGCAAGAGAAATATTTGATTAAATACGAAGTGTTTTTATATTTGAGTTTTGATTATTACAATTATGGTATTTTAAACGTAGAAAATAGAGGAAATCTAGTACATTGCCGGAACTAGCGCTTGCCTATTGGTGAAAATGTTTGGTTGGCCAACTTTTAACATTGGTCTTCTTAATTTGTAGTAAAAGGAACCTTACCCTAGGGCACTATAAAGACTGGGTGTAATCGTCTCCCGTTTTTTATAATTCTGGCGTTCACTTCTGTGCGCGTCTAGTAGCAGTTTTTTTTTTTTGTTCTTTCCGAATTTTTCAAGGTTTGTTTCAAACAAATGAACTATACACCTAGTTTGCTTTCATATTAGTCCTTTCCAGTTCTTCTCGTTGTAAACTGGCGTGTAAATTTAAATCCTCCCTCGTTTTAATTAATATAGAAGTGAAGATATTTGTAGTGCTTTACCATGCCCCTCGTTCGTCCGCGCTGTGGCAGCACTGGCGTCTCCAAGGCTGTGTGGTCCGCGTGAAGATGCGAAACCTCGCGATACTCAACCGTCGATACTCAACCGTCGGGCATCAGCGACTCATGATGGGATCACAATAGTGCGACAGACGCGACGCAACCTCCTTGGGCGCAACGCGACAACGGAAATTCGAGTTATTTTAAACACTATAAGTGGATATTTTGTGCCACTACACACTAACCTCTTTTACGAGAGCTATTAATGTTTACATAAAATATGTAAACATTTATGCTTATTCAACAATATCCTTTCCACGCCCACTGATACTCTACGTGCGAAAATGCGGTCGTAATTACAGGTGGGCGTAAAAAGGTGCTTTGCTTATTAATACAGGCGATACTCGCGCAGGAAAGAACTTAAAGACACCAAGGAACTACATATTTACAATCGTTGAGTAAATATAGACAGCCAATTAGTCAGCTGTTCGCCACTTCAGTGTTATCAGCGTTACTAGCCTACTTCATATGGGAAAGAAAGGCTTATAATTATAAGATCACTTTTCCGCATGTGTGGCTGTGTGTGTGTGTGTGTGTGTGTGTGTGTGTGTCCTCCGACAAACTTTTAACGCGTGAATTGAATTTCACCAAACTTGGTGCACGTGTAGTACTTACTAAGNGCCAATTAGTCGGCTGCTCGCCACTTCAGTGTTATCAGCGTTACTAGCCTACTTCATATGGGAAAGAAAGGCTTATCATTATAAGATCACTTTTCCGCATGTGTGTCTGTGTGTCCTCCGACAAACTTTTAACGCGTGAATTGAATTTCACCAAACTTGGTGCACGTGTAGTACTTACTAAGNCTGTGTGTCCTCCGACAAACTTTTAACGCGTGAATTGAATTTCACCAAACTTGGTGCACGTGTAGTACTTACTAAGGACATCAGAATTTTATAGTTTTCGACCACGCTGGGTGTTTGTCTTCAAAATGGCGGCGAGTTTAAAATTGAGGTGGTTATGTCATATAACGGGAACCATTCAACCGATTTATACCAAATTTTGTATTTTGACAGTAGGTGTACATCATGTAAGCATTCAATTTAGTGATGGATGTTGTTGTTGGTCAGTCATTTTGGAGAACGACATGAAAAAAATAGGCTTTTACGTTGTATCTCGAAATCTACTCAACCAATTATCGCCTAATTTTGCACGTAACACTATAGTAGGCAATGTAAAAATAAGCAATTAAAATTGATAAGGCAGTTATTTTCAAAATGGCAAAACGGTGGTCATACAAATAGTTTAGGTTTGTTTGGTATACATACCATACCGTTCGGACAATTTCGACCAAACTTTATATGCTGAAAGCATATATTACAAGGATCATACTAACATATAGCAACTTTTCTCTCCCTTTTTGTAAGATAGCGCTGTATGAATAAATGAATAAGTTATGTCTTATCTCGGGAAACAATCTAACGATTCATACCGAATTTTGCAGACAAGTAGTACCTACTATGGTAGGCCATATAATTTTTTATGTTTTAAGTGTGTCAGGCACTTATTTTCAAAATGGTGGCCATATAAACATTTTAGCTTAGGTGCTAAATCTACGAAACCATGTAAACAATTTCAAATTAGCTTAGTATGCTGGAAATATCTATTACAACAGTAAAATATGTCTATAGGGAGTATCTTTTGCCCGCCATTTTGTAAGATAACAACAAATGAATTAATGAAGTTTTTATGTCATATCACATGAAACAACCGATTCCTATCAAATTTGGTATACATAAACTTAAGTACTTAAGTACGCCAGACACTTATTTTCAGAATGGTGGTCATTTAGACATTTCGGCTTAGAATGTCATAATGTTGAAATCATGAAATCAATTTCAACCTGTTTATGCAGGCAGAATATAGNCACATGAAACAACCGATTCCTATCAAATTTGGTATACATAAACTTAAGTACTTAAGTACGCCAGACACTTATTTTCAAAATGGTGGTCATTTAGACATTTCGGCTTAGAATGTCATAATGTTGAAATCATGAAATCAATTTCAACCTGTTTATGCAGGCAGAATATAGTACAACATTTAAATGTGCCTACTCAAAGTCTCTTTTGTGTGCCATTTTGTAAGATAGCATCATATTAACAAAAAAATTATTTCATATCTTGAGAAACAATAGATCAATTCCTACTAAATTCGGCAAACTAGTAGCACTACGGTAGGTCATGAAAACTGGTATGTCTTTAATGGGTTAGACACTTATTTTTTAAATATGGTAGGCCATCTAAACTGATATGTTTTTAAAAGGCAAGACACTTACTTTAAAAATTATGGCCATATAAACTCTTTAGCATAGTATGCTATATCTACGAAACTATTAAACAAATTTTAACTTAACTTGGTATGCTAACAGTATCTACTACATCAACCAAATGTGTTTACACAGATCCTCATTTCGCCGCCATTATTTAAGATATCGCCACATGAGAAAAATAAAGTTTTTATGCCATATTTGAAGAAACAACTAACCGATTCCTATCTGGTTTGACAAAAAAATTGTATTATGTTAAGCCATATTAATTTATATGTTTTAAGTGAGACAGTCTCTACTTTAAAAATGGCGTCTAAATAAACACCTCAGCTTAGTATCTATGAAACTTTATAGCTAATTATAACTTAACTTATTATACTGGCAGTATCTATGCAAGCATCAAGTGAGCTAATATAAACTCTCATCTCCACCATTTTAGAAAATAGCTTCACATTCACGAGTGATTGCCTAAGTTATATCTCGGGAAACAATTATATAATTCCCACTACATTTACGCGACAATTTATACTTTTCCATTCCATCTAAATGCAATTGACTTAAGGGGGTAGTCACATATTTTCAAAATAACAAACATGAACATTTTTTGCTTAGAATGCCATATTTCCCTAAGAATTTGACCCGAACTTTATATGCAGGCAGTATCTGTGATAATCATCGAATTTGCAAATACATGACATTTTTGCCCGCCATTTATGAAGATTATCGTTTGAAAAAATTGAGTTTTATTTCATATCTCTGGGACGAATCAACCTATAACCACCAAGTTTAACACGCAAGTAATGCTTCGGCAGGTCATGTAAACTTCCATGTTTTAGGCAAGGCAAGCTTTTTTTTCTTTCTTTTTTCAAATGGCGTTAATATAAATAATTTAGATTGGTATGTTATGTTTATTAAACATTTTAACCAAATTTAACCAAACTTTGTATACTAACAGTATTGGTTAGACGCTTCAATTAGACGTACAAAAATCCTCTTTTGCCGGCTTTTTTTAAATAAAATATTTTACCAGGCGACAAACTGGAACTTTTGCCATATTTCCAGCACCATTCAACTAATTCCTGCCAAATTTTGCGCACCAGTAGCAGTACAGAAGGTCATGTAAACTTACGTGATTTAAGTGGGGTCATACAGTAATTTTCAAAATGGTGGCGATATAAATAATTTACATAAGTTTTTCATATCTATTAAACAATTTAACCAAGTTCAGCCAAAACCTATTAGAAACATCGTATACAGAGCCCTTTTTCTGACAATTCTCTGCGATAGCATCACGTAAGAAAATGAAGTTTTTATGTCAAATCTCGGGAACCAGTTAACGAATTCTAACAAATTATCCACACAAATAGCACTACTGTGTTAGTAGAATGATTACATCCGGAGTTGATGCTGCGAATCCTACCTCCGTGATGTAGTTAACTGCACACTAGCTTATGGTACGAGGTTTTCTGGCTTCAAGTCCTGGGTAAGGCACGCATGTGATTGTCTCGCTATTGTTGCATATGTTTCAAGTTTCAGTTTTAATGATATTGCTGGGAATGAGATGTCAAGGCCTACCTACAATCTAGGAAGTTCATTAAAAATTATCTGCACCTACATAGAGGGAAGTACGGGCTCATTTGTTACATCGGTAGTTCTTGTTTTTCCCAATGTTACAATACTGTTGTGCCCGCGTTGTGAATAAACTATAAATATTTTCTATTGGTAAATCGCTTTGCGCCCGCGAATTTTGTCGCGCTGACGTCACAGAAGTCTCGATGCTAATTGGCTGTTTTCTTTTTCCGCGTGGTGTCTGTGGCGCTATTGTGTTTCCAGCATCAGTGCCCTTTTACGCGGTCACAGCTACTCACACAATACTCTAGCATACTCAAAACGGAACACTTCTGAAAGCTAGATTGTTGTGTGATTAACGAACTTGAACAAGTGAATTTAAAATTTAGGTTCATCTATTTTATAATTACATTAGTACAATAATTATGGCGGAGTTGGCACATTGAGACCTGGGACCAGCGCCGGAGCTAACCGCCGCCATCTTGGAATTTCCCTTTCCCCTCAAAATTTTCCTTTTCCCCCTCAAAGTCAACTAAATTTTCCTTTTTCCCCTCAAAAAAGCACCGATCGCCCCAGCTGCAAAAACGATCCCCCGAAAGGCAATTTTCGATCCATCGGACAGATTTGCGGGATCGTTTTCGAGAGAAGCACTAGTGACCATATTGGTTTTGTTTTATAGGCATGGGGTATGTCAAATTGATACAAGGGTTCCCCAAATCCGTCCGATGGATCGAAAATTGCCTTTCGGGGATCGTTTTTGCAGCTGGGGTGATCGGTGCTTTTTTGAGGGGAAAAAGGGAAATTTTGAGGGAAGAAGGGAAATTCCAAGATGGCGGTGGCCAGCTCCGGCTCCAGTCCCAGGTCCCGATGTGCAAACTCCGCCGTAATCATTCTACTTACATTATATATATATAATTGATTTGATATTTGTTGTCACACTTTGATGGAACACGTGTTGATTGTAGATTACTTTCGTCGTTTTAAAATAGTTTGGCTTTTAATTATGTATTATTTTCACATCTTGGAGAAAAATTTAAATACTAATTCAAAAAGAATTGACAGATTTCTTCTAGTGCAATATAATTTCTTCTGAATTAGTTCTCCCGTACTGTCAACAGAACCCGCAGTGTTGACACTCAAGATCGATGAGTACTCCAGGACGCCATGTTGCTGAAAACGCCCGTGCTCTTAGGGCGTTCTGCAGACCACGTCCTCGATACGTGTGTTACTCCTGGATCTATGAGGAGCAGAAGCTTGGCACGAAGTTTGAGGCGGGCTGGTTAAACATGTGATTCGCCACTCGAAAGGGAATTGTTGACATTTTATTTGGTTTTGTTTGTATTAATGTTCCCGATTTTATGCGGGGAAGGCGACTGGCAGCAAAGGGAGGGTTTCAAACTAGTCCAACCTAAACGCACACATGAAGACATCGAAGAACTCCTCTGCTGACCCGAGATGCTCTTGAGGTCTAGAAGCGCGGGAGCGATAAGGACGACGTGAATGCATGGCATCATGGCATGGTGCGTGGGGACACGACGTAAAAAGAACTCCCAGTGTTTGAAGTTGCGCGTTTCATTTTAACACGGACCGTTTTAATTTTCATTTCATTTTGAACACTTCTACATTATGGCTTTAGCACGAAGTTTTAGCTTGTAACGCTAACAACTTCTGTTATGTGACCACGTAAAATAAAATGTATTAATTAATCTAGGAACTCTTTCCTATCCGCGTATTTTCTGCTTGTTTGATGTGCGTCTGCAATACAGTCAGAATAGCCAACGTAATACTAATTTTCATTCATTTATGCATCAGCTGATGCAGGATTTTGTAAATGGCACTTTGTTCGTTTCGCATACGTCAAATTGCCACTTACTGACTGTCAAGATCACGCCAAGTCACATGAGACAGACAGTACCACGCGTGTCAGATGTGCCGTCGCCGCCACGCGGAAGGCTCTGACCTGATGTGCAGTGTTCTCGTCGGGCTGCGTGTGCAATACAACATGGAAAATGACAACTGGCCCCAGCGGGGTCTGTGAAAGCCATCGTGCTGTTGTTTGTTTTTGAATAATAACCTCCATTTATTGCTAATGACAAACAACAGCTGGATCATCCTTCTTGGAATGCCACGACAACCAAAGAGAGGCCTTTTCTTAAACACCTATTATTATCCTCATCAAATACTGAGAACTGATGAAGCCGTAATTAATTTAATGCATATTTCAAAATTTTGGCCTAGTAACTTTAATACGTATTTTTATGAATTTATTCACGAGGTAAACTTGATTTTCAAGCGTTCATAAAGTCGTTTTTCGTAGATTTTGCTAATGATCACGACGAACAATAGCAGTGTAAATTGAAGTTCCTGAGAAACAGTTGGTGGTCGAGACCAGCGACGGGAAAAGAAATNATATTTCAAAATTTTGGCCTAGTAACTTTAATACGTATTTTTATGAATTTATTCACGAGGTAAACTTGATTTTCAAGAGTTCATAAAGTCGTTTTTCGTAGATTTTGCTAATGATCACGACGAACAATAGCAGTGTAAATTGAAGTTCCTGAGAAACAGTTGGTGGTCGAGACCAGCGACGGGAAAAGAAAATAAAAAAAAAAAAACATAAGAAGGTGTCTGTGAGGCAGTGCAGGAAACAATCGAACAAAGAAAAAAAAATAATCGGAGGTGTGTATTTCGGACCTATGACGCAAACGAAAGAGCAGAGGTTATCGAGAAAGCATTGAAACTGAAGGAGCACGGGACGAGGCCAGTTATTACAGAGCCGTACAAGGTGGGGCGAAGCAAGTCATGCGTCGGGTTGCACCGAGTGTCTGCGAGACACGAAGCACGCAGGCGGTCAACGGAAAACTTTTCAAATAACCTTTCAAAAAATATTCCAGCTCGTGACTGCATGTACTAGATACTAAAGATGAGCGGGTCGATTTTCGTCGCCAACATACACTCACCCAACGCCAATAGAACTGCCAAAATCACACGGTCAACAGATATAAACGTGTTTGGGTTTGGGTTTTTCAATAGACCCGCTCTTTTATAAGAATAAAATATTTCGATTTACTGGAGTTTATTATAGTTGGATTAAAAGTGGACCAGAGGAAGTGTAAAAAATTGTTCAAAACACTTTACATTGGAAATGCGCTAACCTCACATCCTGTCTGCGTTTGTTTTGCTAGTACTAATGAGGAAAAAAAAGTCCAATGTTAGAACATGAATAATTACTCCGCAGCTGACATGGACACTCTACTTTATATTCCCTCTATGAAATATACATGATGTATTGGTTTTATTGTCGCCGAATCTGTGTACTCGCTCCTGACGTTGAAGGAAAGAGACCCTAGTAGCCTTTTCGCAAACGCTGCCACAAGCGTGGATGTGCTGCAAATTCGTGAAATTTATTGTGTTATCTGTACGCAGCTTTAAATAAATTCCGATATCTCAGGATTCTATCGTCTGACAATACCATTTGTTTGTCGTGGTGTCATTAAATTTTGACTTAGATACTGGTTATTTTCAACAGTTCCTAGCGCCGCGCCGTAGATGTCATTTTATTGTTCCTGAGAGTCAAGTGAGCGTTATACGACTGCAAGTACAGTGCTCTCACGTTGATCAAGATGCAATATGCCGGGCAGTTTTGGCGCTAGTCCCGATTGTCCCGAAAGGTTAAGCACTTTCAATATGAAGCAAGGAGCATAATACGAAAATATCTTCCTCCTTAAAAAATAATCCAGGGCTGGAAAAACATCGCTGGACCATAAAATACTTAAATAAAAGCTAGATGATATGCTCTATGGTGTTATAGATGGACGCAAAGATAGCCACACCCTTGAACAAAGCAGACCATTAACGGCCCTGCCTACCAAGCTGACAGCCGCGAACTTCCAAATGGGGAATCAATGTTAAACGAAATTCCTCCTAGTTGCGTCAGTTTTAAAGATAACTATATCAAACAAAAAGTATTCTAAGTGAAATTTCTTTAGGAATGTTTCTATGTTAAGACATCTTGCCAATTGTTTTGTTTTAATACTTTTTTCTTCTAAAAGGTAGTATTGAAATTTACATAAACAAACATAAAATATGAATAAATAGTTTTTTTTTTTTTTTTTTTTTTTTTTTCCAAAAATAATTTTATGTAGCAATATTTTCTGAGAAGTAGTGCAAAAATGTTTTTTTCGTTTGAAACAGTTATCTTTAAAACTGACGCAATGAAACAATTTCGTTTAACATTGATTCTCCATTTGAAGTCCGTGGCTGCCGGCTTGGAGGGCAGGGCCGTTAACAGACCATTCATCGGTAGTCCTACACCCGATGAACTCTCTGCGGACGAGTTAACAATACACTTTGCGAAAGCAATAAGCAGCGGCCGATGAAATTTTCAGCAATTCACAGACACGTGTAGGTATTTCGTATAGTCCATTCTCTGTTACTTCCAACTTTTCTGAAGCCATGTTTAAACTTCGCCTCATGCAAACAAAGATCAGAAAATTACATCAGAGGGGCCAACGCGCAACATTCGTGCGCACTCAGTATAATAATATTTTCCATGAGAATTGTTTCTTACTAGGCATTACCAACCCACCCATTTTTTCTGTCTTTATTAATTTTAGTTATAAATTAAATATCATAATTTATATATAAATTATAAGTAAAAGTTAAATTTTAACCAGGAATATGGTATTTTTATGATAACAGAAATATAACGCACTTGAGTATTTAAGAACCGTCCAAGTACATCATGCATGGAGTGTTTTTTCAAAGGTTTGATTCAAAAAGTGTGGAGAAACCGCAAACAGAGTATATATAACTTTTCGCAAGCGATCATTTCGCCACGTAATTTTTTTTGCCAAGCTTTGAAAGCAAACACACTCTTCCTCGCACATCCTGATCACAGAATTGTTTTATTTAAAGTGTGGTACCACCCCGCCTGTGACCCAGCTGGTTGGTCACTCCAGAGGTCAACTCGCCAGTTAGGCCGGGGGGCGGGAAGGAGCGGAGGGAGGATAGAACAAGCAAAGACACTCTGATCCTTGGAGCGTGTGGGAGAGAATCCCACTGGGAGGCGCTGCCTTCGAGCAGTTTCAAGCGGCGATACCTGTTCAACACAACCCTGGTGACTGCTCGTAAGTCAGCACGTCTCCGAACGGACGAGCAGTACAATCAAGTCTCAAGTGAAGAGATTTGGGCGGCTCTTGACATCGAGCTCTTGAGACAGCCGATGAGGGAAAAGCGAGAGGTGAGTATAGAGCAGCGCCGGAACGCAAGGGCGGGGAAAACGGGAGATCCCCGAGAAAACTCGCCTGACAGCAGCATCGTCCGGCACGATCTCCACGTGCGAATGTCTGGCAGCGACCACGCCGGGAATCGAACGCGGTTCGTCTAGGCGGGAGGCTGTTGAACGGGAAGGGCTTATCAACGTCTACCGGTGTTATGCCTGAAGGGTTATCAGGGGACGGCTTACAAACTAACTAATGACCTAACTTAAGCTAACACCCATGCCTTACCTAGGATTCGAACCCAGAACATTCCACATCCCAGACCGGCGGCGCACCAAAAGACTGTGCCACGGGAGGTCGGCAGGTGGGAGACGAGTTGTTTAACCACTACACCACCGCGGCCCCGCCAAAGTTCTGACACAGAATTGATAAGAACGCAGATACGAAATGGCGTGGCGGTTCCTTTGATGTAGACGTACCCCTCCTCTGATTGGCTGCGCTATGCTCTGGGAAAGAGCCCCGTGTCTGATTGGTTACTGTATGCTGCGAAATGTTCCCTATTGGCTGGTCTGCTGACTGGCGAGTAGGTTATCAGTGACACCATTTTGCTGGCGTGTGCTGCTGTAGTTTGTGGTATAGGCAATTATTTCACATCTTTATATATATACACACATATNATATATATATATATATATATACACATATATATATATATATAAATGTTGTGTCCGTTTGTTCGGACGCTTATAACTCCCGAAAAAATCAACCAATTTTCATTCTGTTTTTTTATAAATCTTCCTTTCGTTCCCACGAGTGTTTGTGCGCCTTTCTTTTTTATCTGTATTACCTGCAAGGGTACTAAAATCTGCAAAAAGCTCATTTTTACCATGCTTTCGCGTTAGGAAGCGCCTTTGTTGACAGCTGTCTGTTTGAACATTTCAGTTTGTTGTTCTCTTAATCCATCAGAAATTCCCTTTCACTTTAAAAGAACACAGTTTCCAGTCAGATTGGCATTTGCAATGAAAAATAATAAAGCTCAAGGGCAGTCATTGAAAATTTGCGGAATAGATTTAGAAACAGAATGTTTTTCGCACGGCCAATTGTATGTGTCGTGTTCTAGAGTAGGAAAACCATCCAACTTATTCATACGCGTGGAAGATGGTAAAACTAAAACATTGTATGCAAACAAGTACTTCAATAATAAATATTTTGAAAATACATATACTTCTTTCAATCAATTTCACAGAAATGAATAGAACCAAAATCTTTTATGCCACAGCAACGCGTGGCCGGGTAAGCTAGTTCATAATAAATTACTTTCTCTGTGTTTCAGGAAGTAGAAGTGTCGCGCTAAGGAAAACTAAGGAGGACATATTGTATAATGTACACGAGCACATAAGAATCGTTCACTCGAAAAGAAGACTTTCTAACCGAATGGGATGGTTTTTAAACGAACTTTTAATGTTAATTTGATGTATCATTATCGCTGTCCGTTTGCATGAACGGAGAAGAGTTGACACAAATGGCAATGCTATATTGCCATTTGATCTAGGAAGAAACTGTTCTCTTTATGGTCATGTGTGACACAACTAACATGATAATACAATGTTGTGAATATTTTGCTACGCAAACTAAACAAGTAACAACAATAAGATTTTGTTGAAATCATTTGCTAAGAAGGCCTAATCGATAGATGCGGGAATCTCCAATAACTGCTGTTAAAGGAAATTATTCGTAAATGATTCCTAGACAATGTTAAGTCTAAAAAAAAAAACTTCGGTTTTAAAAAAATTCTGCAAGAAACAGAGACCGGAAAAACTTAGGGGTTGAGTCGTTTTTGCTCAAGCAGAGATCAACTACTCGTTGAATGCCCCCCCCCCAAAGTGGGTGTCCATGATTGAGCCTGTATTTCGCTGCACGTTTATTAGCCTATTGGCTCAAAATCCTCCACGAGGTGCCTAATCTTGGACCAACTTTAAAGAAACAAAAATATACGAGTGTTTGAAGTCTACCGAATGTTCCCAAGGTGTCGTTGCCAGCAGCGCCAGAGTGAAAGCCTGGAGAGAACG
Organism: Clitarchus hookeri; assembly: GCA_002778355.1. Taxonomy (NCBI): domain Eukaryota; kingdom Metazoa; phylum Arthropoda; class Insecta; order Phasmatodea; family Phasmatidae; genus Clitarchus; species Clitarchus hookeri. The sequence continues at coordinate 556,015 of NQII01000321.1, read as the reverse complement.
GCTGACACGTCGGTTCGCAGTGTGATTGTGACGGGAAAGAGTTCCGACAGTATTTTATAACTCTTAATTCAAGCGTACTAATCTAAATTATTGGGTCAGTCATTTAACAATTTATAATTCTCAAATACTATTTGCGCACGCATATGTGTTTGTAACCTGGAACTGTTTTATCTAATTTGTCTCGGAGTAAAAAAGGATCAAGTAACTAGTGCTGCGCAAGATGGCGGACGCGGGCGGGGGGTCGGACTGAAATGTCATCCCGTGTCGGAAAACATAAATGAACCTTTGCGAAGAAGACAAGAAAAAGTATCTAACGACTAAGGGCCCCACCTGGCTGGCACATTAGTTGCGTTGCAGAGAAGTTTTGTAGAAAAGACGAGTGGTGTTTAAACACGAAAATCATTCAAAAGGACGTTTCGTACCCAGAGACAGGTTTCACGGGCTCATTTAACTCCAAGGATTATATTTTTGAACGTGGAAATTGCTAAGACGGGTGATTCCACAATCAGTTTCAGCTGCTAAAATGTCTGTACAGAAACTGCACGAGTTGTCTTCAGACACGCATCATACTTTTCATATTTATAAAAAGTGCCGCCGCTTAAAGTCAGGACGTTCAGACGAGTCGCCGATGCAAAGACCACGCGCCATTTTAAGGGCAAGATCCATAGTTCCGGCCGCTAGTGATGGGAAAGAAGGCAAGGACATCAGATTCCTCATGTTCTCAACAGATAGCAGCGCTCTTGGAGTTTGCTGTGGTCCATGTGGCAGGAGGGAGCGAGGTGTGGGTGACTCCTGGAGTCCAGATGAGCGGTGGTGCAAGGGGACAAAGGTCGTTTCCCCCAGCAGGTTGCCGAGACTGGATTCTGTTTGCGCCGCGGTCGGCTACGAGGGTCTATAAAGAACATCGAAAGAGGGCCGGGAAATGTTNNNNGGGGGGGGGGGGGGAAGAATTCCAAATGTTTGCCCGTTTTCCCCTTCTCTTCACAAAGTTTTTCGTCCCAGAACTTCCGAACGTCGTATGCCTGCTATGGCATAACGTAGCGGTGGAATGGTTCTGGGGAGTGTGACATTATGGTAATGAATACTGGACAGTGGCGGGTTGAAAGGAATGGAAATGAGTGTAAGCACAAGTAATGTTAAACACGAAAAGTCATTTCTATCATTTCTCTTTCACCTATTCCTTATAATAACTACACATGAAACCAGTACATGTTTCGAAAGCATTTTCATGGCATTTGTTTCATGAAGGTAAGCATCTAATTACTTGCAAACATATTTATACATTTGCAGGTGCTTATATGTACATAGAAATACATTTCGGTCCACATGTTTTTACAAAAGAGCCTTTGTCGTTTGAAACAATACATGCGATTTGGAGGTTTAGTTACAACTAAATGAAATACTGTTTATTTCAAAATGATTGAATATTTTTTTCTTCTTTCTCTTGTCTTATGCGGTATTATTATATATGTATGCAAAGACAATTTACGTTTATTTCACTCCGCTGCATAGGCCCAGGGCCGAATTTAGACGCATTGTCGCCCTAGGCAGAATGATTGTAACCCCCTTCGCCCGATGGCAAAATCTCTTTTCCGTAATAAGAAAATGTGCAAAAATTTACAGAGGAATAACTGTAACATTACAAGAAAAAACAGGACCACAGTAATACATGCATGAATGGCATCTTAATTCACAATATTCTGTGACACAGCCTAGTATGAAGTGACATCGGAATGAATATGCGGTAAGCATAACTTCCCCGAGAAAGCTACTGGTCATTAACTGTGCCCAGCACGTATTTTGTTCGTGCAGGGTGAAGGGGAAGTGAATCCACTTGGAACTGTGAGTCGAGGTGTTGAGCAAACGGTCTGAACTCTGAATGCAGCAACACTAAAACCTCACTGAGCGTGATTCAGTATTATCGCAAAACTCTTAACTTACGTGTTACACTCGGGCACTCATAAAAGTTTATAATACCAACATTGAAATTGTTATCACATATATATGCATAAAACAATACTTTTTTTTTTTTCAATCAATAGACAGAAACACTTGATGTAGGCATGTAACTAAATGAATATTGAAATGTGTTAAAACTGTTGTTTGGTGATGTAGAACACAATTAAATGATAAAAATGGAAATCGCCTCTCTGTCATTATGAGTTCCGCGCAACAGCTTTCAAAGCTGTGAGAATTTCAGCTAGCTCGAAAAATACACTGACATTGTAATAGTTGTTTCGAAAGCGTTCAGTAGGCCTACTGAGAACCGACCCAGCTGCTCCGCTACAGTCCCTGTGCTACAGTATTTCACGATACGCACCCATTTTATATAATCAACTTGTTTATACCAAAACGCTCGGTTTCGTTCTCATTCCAGAAGCTGATCGATAAACATCATATTAAAAATTGATTAAAATAATTATGTAGTTTCCGTACTTCTAATACCATATATTAATAGGAAAAAAAACTTCTTTGTCTGTTTAGTAATGCATCCTGATTGCTTAAAATTTTTTGACACTCCGGCGGTTGCTACTGAAACGGAATAGTTCTGTTCTGCTCTATTTGATAAACTGCCTCCATGTATCATAATGAATTCACATTTGTCCAAAAATATTTAAATTCGTTATAAAATTATTTTCAAGGAAAATATTGCTGGAAGCCATAAACAACAAAGACGAAGCAATGATTCTTACAGTAATTACAATATAACACAATATATATGACACAAAATAAAGTTATCACCAGAGGGAGATACCAGGCATTTCCGGATGGTTTTTTAAAATCTGTGTTTTTAGTACAAACGATTGGTTATTGTCAGAATATAACGAGTAGATTTCAAATTAGACAATGGTTACAGAGAGAGGAGAGAGAGAGAGAGAGAGAGAGAGAGAGAGAGAGAGAGAGAGAGAGAGAGCATGTAAGACGAGGAATAATGAACCCGCTATTTTTAATGTATTCACCATAAATATTTAAATATCATTTGTTTCTTTGGACTGTCTGTAATAGTATAATTTTTATGCAAAATTTGTCGGATTTCATTTTGGTGTCTAGTTCCCGAGATGTATGTCAAAGCTTTACATTTCAGGTAATGCTGCCTTTCAAAATGGCAAACAAAACAAACTACGCAAAAGCCAGTTTAATATTTGAAATAAGCACTGCCAACTTAAATTAGGTTTAAGTAGTGTAAATAATTGGAAGATATGGCCTATTAAAACCATTCAAAATTACAAATCTGCTATTTTTAAATTTAAATACCTTACCTAATGTAAGTTTGAGTGACCTATAGTAATACTTGTATGCCTAATTTGAAGGATATCAGTAGTTTGATAGCTTACACACACACACACACACACACACACACATTGTGTATTCCTTGTTCAATACTCCCATTAAGTTTTGCCGGTTTTTGTTGAAATTAGTTTACTGTTTCGGTGTCGGTTCAAAAATAAGTGTGTCCTCTATAAAAAAAAAANTTGCCGGTTTTTGTTGAAATTAGTTTACTGTTTCGGTGTCGGTTCAAAAATAAGTGTGTCCTCTATAAAAAAAAAAACAAATATAGGCCTCCTACTATTGAAAGACTTCTATACCAAATTTGGTGGGAATTGGTTCATTACCTCCCGAGATATTGTTTTGAAGCACAAATAATTACAAAAAACAAAACTGATTAAATACCTGTATCTGGCCAAATGTTTATAATGACAGATAGAACCCTAAAAATTGTTACAAATATTTTGGCATTTATTAAGGCTGATAATCACAAGCGTTACTAGATTCCAGATCCATACAAAATATTTTAAGTTTAACAAAACGTATTACAAAACGCAGAATAAATCAATGATTTGCTCAGTAAAATAGAGAATATGTGTGCAATTACTAATAGAATACAACGATTTAAAACGATTATAATTATTTGCAGAATGCAATTAGCGTTACGCTGACTAGACTGGTAAATATGAGCAATTACAAAAAGGAAGGCAGCCTTAAAAGCCCAGTGAAGCCTCCTTTTATAAAATGAACATCTTAAAACCTTTATTTAAAAAAAACACTTAAAAATGTAGTATCGGTAGAGGCAGTCCAGATCCATACAAAATATTTTAAGTTTAACAAAAGTATTACAAAATAACGTTGTAGCTCCTCTGGGACTTGTACAGGCGACAACCGAACGTAGAATAGGGGGGCCGCCACCACAATTTCGCATCACCGGGACGCTACTCCCTCACTCCCTCAGCGCGGGGGAAGTACAAGCCCTTGTGAGAGATATTGTCCTCCCAGTTGTTTAGCATTTCGAGCACCCAGGTTGGGGACAGAGCCTGCCCCCCCCCCCCC